>OY982566.1:6485008-6888625 GCA_963859945.1 Euplagia quadripunctaria | reverse complement strand
AATTGCGGAAAGATTCGGCTCCCGCAATATTATTTCGCATTTAATACATCTATGCATATCGTACATATCAATATTTTGAAAGCACTGATCCCTATGTGAATATTATGAGCTACAAGCATCTCTCAAGTTGTGTTACAGTACAAACTTTGTAAAATACCAATCATAATGTCTAAATTTATATAAATAAATAGTTATAAGATATTTTCTTACTATCTCATTCGGAATTACTTTTGTTAATATCTTGGTAATATATTAAAGTTTGTTGAATTGTATTGAATGTATGTTTGGTTTTACGAAAACTTATCTTGTAAATATGCGATGTTATATTAAAATATGTAATTGTGTACATTATTAAACGGACATGTACTTCTACGGCAGGGCTAAGTGGGTTGGAAATTAAAGAGTTATCAGCTCAAAATACAGCGAATGTTTATTTATTTATACTTGACAATCACATGAATTACCTGTTGTAGGATTATCTTCCCCTTCTTGTAAAAGGTTAAATCGATTATTTAAAAAAAAACTGAAATGTTCCTTGAATTAACTTTACTTGAATCCGGACGAGGTCACTAAATTGTAGTCTGTAAACTTGACATACTTCACATTTATATGATATCACTATCAAAACAATCATAAAAATTAAAATTGACATTGTTTAAAGTTACTTTTCTTGCCTGTGACTAATACACTGTTTTACTATACAGAGTACAAATAAATAAAATTGAAGTATTTGTTTGTAATGTCCAAATAATAGTTTTTTTTAAGCTCATACAGTTATTGGCATGATACCTGTGAATAAAAATCTGTTTTTTTTTATCTGTCTGAACGGGTGGACCGATTTTCATGAGACTTTAACTGACAGATAGCTGGTAGTTTAAGGAGTAACTTAGGCTACTTTTATTTTGGGAAAAAAAATTAGGGTTCCGCGCAAAATACACAAATAGGTACACGCGAGCGTAGCCTTGCGGGAACTGATTGTATTACATAAAAGAGACTGAGAAAAATGTTTCTCAATTAGCTCTTCAACTTATAACGTATAAATTTTTATGACATTTGATCAAAAGCGTAATTTAAAGCAATAATTTTTAGATAACATAATAATTTAACTTACTTTTCATATGCCTATTGCAGTCATCAACGCTCAAAAGAGAAAAATATATAAAAGATAAAAACAATTCGGGAATTGCGGAAAACAATACGATTTTATGTAACAGTCTCGACTAAAAATCCGGTAGGCACCTTAGCCATTACGCAACTATACCGCTTCCAAATTAAAACTAAAAATTTAGATATAATTGTCGACAAAAGAAATAAACAATATGTTTTAGAAAAAGGAGTGGTTCAAGTAAAACATTATCGAGATGAAGGGTGATGGTTTTTGAATGGGCCTAGCCATTAAAATACCATCATCCAGTTATAGACTCAACCCATTTTTACGTACAATTAAATCTTGCAATGATCCATTTTGGAGACTCTTCTCTTCTGTCTTCATAAGTGACTTCCATTATAGATGGACAGAGTAAACAGCTGTAACTCAAATAGCCGCCAGTAATGAGATTAACGTAACCAGGATCTCCTATTTATTAAAATATTTATAAAACTTAAACACCGTTTATGAATGTAACTGTAAAATATTGTAACTATTTAGACGTAAACATTCACTAGTTATATTAAATTTAGTTTAATACACGAACTAGTATAACCTACTTACGTGTGCCTACTTACAGTGCAGGAAACACTAAATTATGCAAATAAAAATGTATATATATATAGATTTGACCTAATAATGTTAACGTGAAATTCGAGGTTTTCATTTTATACATATCAAAACAAAATATCTGCAACCGTGAATAGTCCATCGAAGTTATTTTGTGAGTAACCATTAAGAAAATACCGATTGTTTTGTAACTTAAAAAACCTCTAGTCATAATAAAAAATATCACTGAGTATATTTTGTTTTATTCCTCATTTTCTAATTATATTTTATTCCTACTTATTTTCTACACTAAACTCTGGAAAATCCTAACTTTTTCTACGGTGCTACGTATTTGGATAACTTGTTTCTTAGAAAAAGGTCTTTTCCAGATCTCAATCTCGCACATCACACTACTTGAATGTCCTGTGAAAAAGTTAAAGCCATGCAGTGGATTTGTTCCTTAGTTTCTTCAGAAAGTAATCTTTATAGTTATTGGTTCACCTTTCATGAAACGTAGCATGCCATTATGTAACCAATAACAAGACCCCAAATAAAATTGGGACAAGAGTACGCAGATGATGAACAAGAAACAATATCGTAAGGGCTAATGTGTCAAGAACCGAATAGAAAGAAAGGCACTGATTGAATTGAGGAAACATTAAATTTAAACCAGATTAATATAGGAATTGCGCAGACTATTCTTTCACTACCAATATCTGAGATAACAAAACAGCTGTGCATTAGCGGTTCAATGTTTTCACAGTGATGTGCAAGTAATGTGCAATGTGTAAATTACACATATAGAGCATACAACGGGGTTGACATGTCTAAATAGACAAAAAACCCATTATCACTACCTATTATAAAACAAAGTCCCCCGCCGCGTTTGTCTGTCTGTCTGTTTGCGATAAACTGAAAAACTACTGAATGGATTTTGATACAGTTTTCACTAATAGACAGAGTGATTCATGAAGAAGGTTTAATTGTATAATTTGTTAAGATTTTGTGTAAATTGATTGAAATATGTTGATGATTGTTGAAGATGTCTCTGCTACACGTGCGGGGCCGGGGCGGGTTGCTAGTCAATAATAAATTAAATAAACAGGGTTATAACAACGAAAAAATGTTTTTTTTTTTTAATAGGAGTATTAGGATTTTGAGAAAAAGGTTCAGGTTTAGTACATTCATCAACGCAGGGGTTTAATTTAATTTCAATTGAAGCCAGGAGTTTCTCGATACACAATAGCCTCACTTATGGTGATTTTGTCAGGAATTGAGTCTAATAACGATTAGTATTTAATTTTTATTACATGAAAGGCCTTACAGCCCCTTCACTGAGGATAGCTATAGGCTATATAACATCACGCTCGAGCATAAATAGGAGAGCCACTATGATAACCTATTGGCAAGTGTGTACGTGAATTGCTATGTATAATCAAAGTTTAAATCTGGTAAGTTTCAGATCAAGATAAGTTTTTTTTTAATTTTATGCGCCATTAATAGAACTACTTAATACCTTTGGCATTCCACAAGAACTTTTGGCGATGCGTTTAAAAGTACGAGTATTTATTAATGGTTATAATAATATTTTTTACTAAATTTTCATGATTAGATTATATTAGTTTGACATTAGGTTACATATGCTATTTTCATTTTAGTTACACGGAATAAAAGAAAATAAATGAATAAAGTTGTTTTGCCTTTAGGCCTGTCTGACCTGATTGGTTGCAGTTTGACAAACTGTCAACTACCAGTACCTAAGTAACAAGTTCATGCACACTGAGTTTGTTAAAATTATTTTTTGGTTTATCTCAATAGTTCTGAGTTCATTATAAGATCATCACAATATTCACATGGAACCATCTTGCTAAAACAGAGACTCAAACAAAAACAATGACGAAAATTTACTCAAAAAATGTCGGAGTGAACTCAAAACAAAACGAAATGTCTTATGTTGCGGTCATCTCCCTCAAGGGTTCTGAAATGTATTCTGGGCCCTGCCTAGCAAAGACTATGGTGCCCTCTACTTTTGACGAGAGAGACACACAGTAGAAAATTATTTTATCCATGCTCCGAGTTAGAGGTGTTAACAATCCACCCATAACTTATAAGTAATAAGTAGGAATGAAAGCCACTTACATAACTGGAAATTTGAAAGAAGAACCGCTAATATTTAGTTACAGACTCCAAGTTCTTTTAAATTCTTAGAAGCGTTATAAGCAAGAAATTATTTCTAATGCCTTCGTTCCGAATACACTCCATCATAATATGTAACGCATTTTCTAATGTCGTACACTCAGAACAAAGCAGAGATGGAACTTGTTTCATCATGTGAGCTAATTTATTAAGTGAAATGTGAATCGATCGAACGCAATCTAATGGCTGTAGTTAATACCTGCCTCCTCAATGTACATTCGTCAAACCATGGGGTCTTCCAGGGTTCATTTTGTAGTGTTCTATACTTATACATCGTTCGCCACTGATCGCTCATCAGAATGAACCTTCAGAAGCTTCTAACAGTGTTCTCGAATCAAATGTACTCGTATACAATCAATGACAAGAGGCAATTAATTTATTAAAAGCTTATTTCGCCGATATATCTACTTCCTCATTACCTGTCACCCCTATGTGTGAGGGAATCAATTGACTCCTTTGAATTCGATGTAAATTCAAAGTGAAACTTATACAAGCTGTATTTAATTTTAAAAAGTTACTTAAATCACTGAAAGGGCATGACTCTAGCATGCAGTTACGATAAGAATTAAAAAAAAAACTATTCGTTTACAAGTTATGACCGTTTGAATTTCCAGGTCATCATCCTCTGCGCCTTTTCCCAACTAAGTTGGGGTCGGCTTTCAGTCTAACTACGATACGGCCGAATTTTGATATTTTACATGAAGCGACTGCCATCAGGCCTCCACAACCCAAGTACTAGGCGATATCGAAGTTCTGTAGTTAGACCAGGTTGTTGAACTTTTTAGGGCTACAACTACCCGTAACGAATGCCACAGATGTTTGTATGGCACCTGGGACCGACGGTTTAACGTGCTCTCCGAGGTACGGAGGGGTCTCAATGTGTTAAGAATGGTCACCCATCCTAGACTGACCTGGCTAGTATTACATAACTTTGTAATGTGCTAACCTACTCGGTTACCACTTAGCCACGAGCCCCCTTTGAATTTCCAGGTATTTTATAAAAAAAAAATTTGGGAATATTTCATTCCGTTACCATACGGTGAAATATATGTGACATTTCACCAATCATTACACTTATTTTTTCATTTTTTCAACTTTTCACTCAGTTATTGAGAAAATCCATAAAAACTAACTTCGAAATTTTTAAGCTAGTTTTTATTAACTGAGTGAAAAGTTGAAAAAATGAAAAATAAGTGCAATGATTGGTCAAATGTGCATCTACACGAGGAAAAGTATTTTCCGAAAAAATATATTTCAAAGATTTTTTCAGGCTGATTCAATTATTTAAGCATCTATTCTTAACGGACCTACAATATGAAGGTATCTTTCTGTAACAAGATGTACTACTATCTTGATCGTATGTTATATAATTGCGATTTTAATTTTTTCTTTGCTCTAAATTTTTATAAGACCGCAGAGGCAAAAATCTATTGAAATTGATTTCAATTGTAGAACGGAAAAGAAAGTTCCTTTCATTCATCAACAACAAAATATGGTATTATTAAATACGGTGCTAGAATGTTTTGATTTTGGTTCACATTATTTTATTAACCCCCGACGCAAAAAGAGTGGTGTTATAAGTTTAACGTCGATGTCTGTGTGTGTGTATCTGTGGCATCGTAGCTCTCAAACGGATGGACCGATTTTGATGCGGTTTTTTTCATTTGAAAGCTAGTTTCCTTGCGGTGGTTCTTAGCTATGTTTGGTTAATATCCGCCCAGCAGTGTAAGAGTATCAGCTCTTTTCCAAAATGATGTAAAGCATTTTGTAATCGTAGAAAGGATTTTCGAGTCGGGGGTGTTTTAAATTTGTCACATACACACATTTTTTTAAAAACACTTTGTGTCTATCCATGTTGGCTCAGGAAAAAAACTCGTTATGCCTTCAGAAACAATAAACTGTCATCAAGTGACTTACTTGATTACAATCGGTATGAATAAAGGAAAGTCTCACGTGTAGATATTGAATACATAATAACTTGTGTGAGCTAACGATGGAAATATTTTCTGGAAGTTGCATGTTGATTATCTTATCTAATTTCCGATCTAACTTTCTCTACGAAAGTTCCTATTTGTTTAGTTGAGTATCATCAATGCGTGAGATTTCAGATTGGTCCACTCTGTGAATAAGTGAATATCGTATAACAAGAAGTCTAGTATTGGAGTACATAACTCCAACGCTGTATTTCTTGACGATGTTGGGTATATTTAAGATCTAATTTACTTCTGATTAAATTCTTTGCAGGTTCCAAGATAGGCTAACTTCGGATTTTCAGAGAAAGAGGTTACTACTGCGAATCCTGGCCAACAGGAATTATAACGTCGTGTATATCCCATTAATTAGGATGAAAAAACATAGGCGAATAAAAAGGACAGCAATTGTTGAAGGAACACCACATTACCAAATCCTCTATACTTACTAAACAGCATATTTTTTACGGTACTAAAATGCCTATGCCATTGTTCAATCTCATCGGTACAGTCCGAGTACAGCGATATTAATCCACTTGTAACATAAGCGTACTAGTAGTGTACTAATATAGTGCTGAAGATATTAGAAGCTTATAGGTATAACCCGAAAGGAAACTAGGTCTCTCAAATGCGACACTATAAAATCGCTTTAGAATGCTCCAACGAAGATGTGCCTTATATTGGACTGGAAATAAAATTTACGTTAGTGTCAGCTATTTTATAGCGACTTTGACGTAGACGAGAAATGGATTGCGTTGTCATGACAACAGACCGTAATGTTCTTGTTTATGTATATATCTTAGCTTTAGACATTTAATAAGTCTTAAGATTTATCTTTATGTTAATACATAAGCTTCATGAGGTAGAATTTTCGAGTCTCGATCGGTATGCTACCAATATCCCACTTAGAATACAACCAGCACTGTCTTTTCCCCATGAAACTCTAGAGATACTACCTACTTACTGGAAGAACCACAACATGAATAGTACTTTTGTGACAACGGTCTTCTACTCACTGGAAGAACCACAACATGAATAGTACTTTTATGACAACCGTCTTCTTAGGATGGAGGTACTTCCCAATCATCTGACGTTAAATCGATCAGAAATTTTCTGTTATCACCAAATTGCAAACGTTGGCACTTTTTCTTCTTAAAAGTTTAAATAAAAACGAGTCATAAAAAGCGGCAGAACTAAGGTTTTTCTCTTGTTCATATCTTTTTTGGTAATGGACTTTAAACATTGAGAAAGGATGTGTGGTAAATAAAATCTAAAAAATAAAACTGAATTTGTTTTTATCCTACCTGCCAATTCTTTCTCCGTTTATGTTTGATGTTGTTGTTACTTGAGTCTTTGTTTTCGGCGATGATGTCTTTAAAAGGCACTACCAATTAAATTTGTTTACCTATTTCTATAGATTTTTTAAAATTACAGTGTTGTCTACATCTCGTAAACTGAAGTTTCAAGATCCTTAATATACATAAATAGTGCTTTGTTGTGCACTTATTGGTATTTATTGGTAATCTTTGTGACTGATCGGATATCGATGATATCTTTGACCTCCGTCAAATCAATCCCATATATCTATCTGGAACAAGAATTTCATTAAGAAAATAGTCATAAAATGAAAATTGGAGCAAAGACCAGGACAACAGTGAATTGCAAATAGTTGTTTCATTAAAATTGGTGTCATTAGGCTGAAAGTATACATAATCCGGCAGATGATTATCGGGTAAGAGTAAGGCGCGAGCGCGGCGCGGTGTCGACGCGACTCGGCGCGGCGCAAACACACAGTTTCCAGGTGCTCGAATCCGAGCGCTTTAAGGATTTAGCCGAGGATTTGCTTTCAATATTAGCCGCCGGCCGTCGGGGCAGGCCCATTCCGTTCCGCCCGTACCTTTTTTATTATTTTGTCGCATCGTTTTGGCTCTAAATGGAATCATTCCGCCATCTACATTTTTATTTTTCAATTGCTCTCCGATTAGTGGGATTAGTCGTATCGCTTTCCGATTCTTTGCTCCTTTTGGTGGGAGCTTTCGCGGACTAACGCGGCCGAACTGTCGCCCACTCTAATCGCTTTGGTTAGGGACGCGATCAAAACCATATTCGAATGTTGATCGCGCTATGTATTGACGTCATAGGTTGGTTTCGGGCGGCCTGTACAGAATTTTGTTTGTCTACACTTCTATTATCAGAGAGTCAATGTCGAGTTTTAATTATTTGATGTTTAATTAGGGTACGTAGTATTTGCTGAGTGTTGCTTATGCTGTACCTGCTTATAAGAACAGATACTTGTGTGCGGTGGCCGCGGCTGCAACCCGCGCGTCGCACTGCTTTCTTATCTTTATGGTGACAAACATTTGTATTTGTTTTTATTTTATCAAGGATCGCCTTAGTCACTGAGGTCTGGAATCTATGTGCGTAGACACGTTATCATATCAACCCCATGATATTTACTTGAGACCAACACGAGATGTAACATCGACGTAACACATGCGTAGGTACCAGCCATAATTTCTGATTATATATTTATTTTATACTAATGAGAAAGTTTGTAGTTTTTATTTTAAATACGTCATACATCACGTGTGTCATTTAACAAGTCAATCGTAAATGCTAACGGTTTGAAAACATGATTAAAATTAATACCAAATACGTATGTCTGCGGTCCCTTGAAGCTGTAAAACATCAAGCTTCTAAGTAAACGCAATAGAGGTAAAAAGATATGGTCATTAAACCTTAGATTTTAACAAATTTTAACATTTAACAGAAAAATCAAAACCTATAGGGTATTTCTCATTGACCTAGAATCATGAAATTTAGTAAGAAGCAAGGTCTGATAGCACAAGTAAAGGAAAAAACCGAAAGTCGTTAATTTGTTTTTATATCACACACACATCTTCGAGAATGGATTCCCGAGATGGACTTAGTCTCTACATACAAGTTGGTTTTCTTACGGAACCCTCGCTGCGCGAGTCAGACTCGCACTTTTCATTTATTACTTTTTACAGGCTATTAGCTTCACTTGTATGTATGTTTGTACGTTTGTAACCGACTCCTTTGACTGCTGAGTAAAATGAGCAGGCTGATTATCCGTTTTTCACAGTTACAAAAAAATTAAGCATATTTTTTTTTACTCTTTCGGTTAGGAATAAGTACTGGTTTCTAATACTGGTATTTCGCTATGAGAAACGTGGCTGTTTGTACTCTGCTAACTACATCGAATGTAGCAGCCTGTTTCAATATCTATTATCAAACTCAAATCATTAATTATGATCGTTACAGTGTGACACAAATGAATAACAGAGTATATAAACTTGGGAATTAAAAACTGAGTAGCAAGACAAGAAGTAGATAATGTGAGAAAAGAGCTCACATCCACTCTTTTCTAATTACCAAATAACAATACTTTACTTTCTCTTAGACGTTAGTAAAAACGGGTTGGTACTGTATAGAATAACAGTTGAATAACATAAAGACTACACAATAATAATTATTATTGAGCTATTAAGAATTCTAACCTCAAATGACACGACCCAGTAGGAATATCTTAAAAAAAAAAGTGATCAAGTTGTCTTAAAATCTAAACGACGAAGTGTAAACAATAATTATACGTAATACTATTATGTATTTATAGCAGAATTAACGCAATCACGAAATAGATATTACATACCTCTGAATTAATATGTACTTACCTATCTCCTAATGTTTCTTGTCATGTAATAGCAGTAATCTGTAAGCGTAACTTTCAGAAATAAATAAATTGCCTGACGTTTCGACCAGGCCACATACACACCCAGACACAGGTTAGCCTGTGATCACGGCCCGTGCAATCCAGGCAACTCAAAGGTATGTAGTACATATTTCGTGATCGTGTTAATTCCCGTATAAATACATAATAATATCATGGAACGTGAAAGTTTAAAAGTTAGTATATGTAATCCTTACTAATCCTTATCCTTACTAATATTATAAATGTGAAAGTAACTCTGTCTGTGTGTCTGTCTGTCGTCCTTTCACGCCAAAACTACTGAACCGATTTGGTAATTTGGTACACAGATAGTCTAGAGCCTGAGAAAGGACATAGGCTACTTTTTAATGCGAAAAAAGGGGTGTAAAGGGTTAAAAGGTGGGGATGAAAAGTTGTATAGAAGTATCGTCTTATTTAGAGCAAGAAGCTTTAAACTTACTTTTTAGGCTGTTCATTCGATATAAATACACTTCCACGTGGACGAAGTCCCGGGCACAGCTAAATACATTAACATCAATGCAGTAATAGAACTCCAGCATCCAGGAAGAATTTATTAAATTAAGTTCAAACTCTTTGCAACCAATTACTAAGTCCTCCTATTAACATTCAAACAAAACAAAACAGCGATATAACCCGCCGGATAGTGGTTCAATTAGGCACTATTAGGCGTCATTTAATAATCATAATGACAGTTGTAGCACTACAGGCAGTGGCACGTTTCGGATCCTAAACTTATCTAAGTGTGTATTTAGTGGAAATGTAATGAAAATACTTTAAGACGTTTTAAGACTTACTAGAAAGATAACATTGGTTGTTAAATAGAGCTTCTTCAGATTTGATAAGCTAGTCAATAGAATTTGATTATAGCTGTGGGAGAGTCATGCTTCGGCATATATGGGCCGGCTGGACCCGAGTGATACCACGGCCTCGCAGAAAACCGGCAGTGAAGCAATGTTGCATTGCTTTTCGTCCTGTGAGTGGGGTTACCGGAGGCCCTAACCCCTCTCTCTCTCCTCCTTTTATACTCTTCTCCCCCTCCCTGCAGTCTCCCTCTTCTCCTATTCCTCTACTCCCACCTTAAAGGCCGGTAACGCACTTGTGACTCTTGAGTTGCAGGTGCCCATGGGCGGTACCGCCGTCACTTACCATCAGGTGACCCGTCTGCTTGTTTACCCCCTATCACATAAAAAAAAATGCTTAACTCGCTTGCTACTTCTTTTAAAATTCTAGAAAATATTAATATTATTTGCTCTTCCGCAATAGTGTCTACCTTGCCAAGAAAAATATTATTCTTTATTCAAAAGATTTTTTCACTAGAATACATTTCTAATAGGCTGCCAGTTGGGTTTTCAGATAGACAACCTCTTTAACAGTACAACGAACACATCTACCGTGCGAATACAAAATACTATCCGGCTCAGTTTTCCCTTAAAATGTAATTATCTTTTCTATACCGATATTATTACGACGTCAAATATAAACGTAAAGGTACGCACGCATGTCAATAGTTAGCCGAGGAACGTAGAGGGTTAGGTTTTGGGTGGAAAGGATCAAAACGGGATTAGAGGAACGACAACCAATCAAGGGTAACTGGACTGTTATACCTACGCGAAATAAATGCGCCACATAAAACTTATTCCAGAACAAACAATAGTAAACCTTAGCTTGTAAGTTTAAGCATCAAAATTGTTTGTGTTGTACAGTTTATTGATGTTTTGTTTGGAAGGGAGGGTAGATGGATGAGGAGGGCGAGGGTAGCGAGTGCAGCCTCCGCAGACAATCTTACAAGTTAATTGTGTTCCGTGCCTGAAGCCGCCTGACTACAGAATAATATCGCATTCACTACCCGTTTCTCTAGACGGAAAATGTACACGAATATTTTGATTGTATGGTAAAGCAGTTTGTGATAACTTTAAGGTGTTTGATATTGAATATACCATGCTTACAGTATTCAGATTATTGTAAACACAGTTAAAATGTAACGGACAAATGCCTAGCTCAAATCATGATTATTTCGGTACGACTCTTTTAAAAAGCAGCCCTTTGCAGTCATCTGAGACATTACACAAAAGTAAAATCTTACTTGATCCTAAGCTTCGTGTAAGTTGTTAAGTTTTACGACAATATATTCAAGACTTTACGCGTTGAATAACTTTTCAGAGACAAATTTGCGGTCAAAATCGTATAAACAAATAAGTTCTTTAATCTTTTGATGATTGAAGACATTTCACAATTTTTTTAAATTGGTATCTGTTGTATCATCAACCCCAAAGTAAGCTCATACTTATTAGGAGAGGCGTGTACTTATTTGTTTCTTAAATGGTTTAACAATCAATTATCATAATATAATTTTATATGAGCTGTGCTGTGCCTCAAAGCCTTTCAAAAGTTGATCATTAACAGACGCTAACTATGTACAACGCTGCTAACTATGTATAACAATAAATATATGTTAAAATACTAACTTTTAAACTTTCGCCTTCCATGATATAATTATGTGCCTAAACGGGAATTAACGGGAGTCAGCCTGACTATGACCACGGCCAGTGCAACCTGGTCGAAACGTCAGGCAATTCAGAGGTATGTAATACCTTTTCGTGATCACGTTAATTCCCGTTTATACTATATTAGATACATAATTATATGTTAAAATATATAAAAAAGAAAATTATCGTTATCTATAAGAAGAGGATTTCTAGTCTATTACCTTGATGGTAGCGCGAGCGTAGAAAATGATGTAGGTACCTCTTACCAACAAAATTTGATGAGTGCTCAGCGCGTTAGAAGCCCTTATATTCTCACTCTTGTCACTTTATTACCCACACGTTTAAACTTATCATCGAGAAACATCCTTTCTCATGAATAAACAAGTATCTAGTTTACATCATATGACATACAGGGAGTTTAATAAACTTTCTAGACATATTACATCGTGCATCCTTCGTAAGGCGGACGACTTGGGCGGGCGACGGGGCCCCAGACCCGGAGAGGGGGCACCGAGCAGTAAATAAATACACTGCGACATGGATTTATTGCAAACACTACTCAACTCATGCAGATATGTTTACTTCATACAAAAGTTAGCAGCTTTTGAACTCGCAACGCGTTAGAATGTTACTTCGTTCTGCATAATACTTACGAAGCTATTTTAAAGCCCGGCTGATAGTAAACGATTACTAATATCTATAAACACAATAACGACCATATCGACTACATACATACATATACTAACGCCTATATAGGCGAAGAGGTAAGCAGAGGTGTATTATTTTAGAGTATTTTTAAGTGGGAGAGCCATGCTTCGGCACGCATGGGCCGGTTCGACCGGAGTGATACCACGGCCTCACAGAAACGCTTCGTTGTGTTTCGCCGAGTGAGTAAAGTTACTGGAGGCCCTAACCCTTCGCTCTCCCCATTCTTTCCCTCTTCCCTCCCTTCCCCTACTCCCACCTCAAAGGTCGGCAACGCACTTGTGACTCTTGAGATGCAGGTGCCCATAGGCGGTAATAGTCACTTAGCATCATCAATTTGGTAAGAAGCAAGGTCTGATAGCATAAGTAAACTTCAACTTGATGCGTCCTCGGGTTCCTGAGAAAACGGTTTTGACAGACAGACAGACGGACAACAAAATGATCCTATAAGGGTTCCTTTTTTTCCTTTTGAGGAACGGAATCCTAAAAAGAAACAATATTAAGTATACTTATTTCACTTACAAGAAACACTTTATTTGTTTATATGAGGTATTTTTAATTCATTATAAATTATGTTAAAAATAAGTTTCTACAAACGTTTAATTTCAGCACAAAATATTTATTTTTTCAGTTCTGTTTCTTATTTATTTTTACCAAAGAAAACTACTAATAATTATGTTTAAAAAAACAAGTATAACAGATGGAAGTAAAAGCTAATTCAGGTTTTTAAGTGATTACTTTGTAGATATATTATTATACTTATTATTATTATAAGCTATTTAATTCTGAATTATTTATGTTGTCTGTAATCATAGTAAATCTCTTAATTAAGCATGCCTCTTGGCAAAGGCCTCCTCTAGCTGCTTCCATTGTACTGTATCACGAGCCACTCCTCTCTTCTCCAGTTAGGGCCCGCGGTAAGTTTTAGCTCATCTTCCCATCTCCTTTGTTCTTTTCCCCTACTCCGTTTTCCATTTCTTGGGTACCAGTCGGATATTACTATACTCCATTTATTCTGTTTGTCTCTCGTTATGTGGCCTGCCCACCTCCACTGTTGCTGATCAATTCTGGTCAGTATATCCATTACCTACGAGTACTTTTGTTTTTGCCCTCAATTGCTCAGTTCTTGTTCGGTCCATTCGGCATATTCCTGTCATTCGTTCGTTCGTTCGTCGTTCTTCTCTTCGTTCCATGGATCTTTGACAGTATTGTAGTTTATTTCTATGTTGTTATGTAAGAGCATGTTTCACATCCATATGTATTGCGGGGTAAGATATAGATGTTGTATACTTTTCTTTTAATGGAAATACTTAGATCTCCGGATTTCATAATCTCTTTCAGTGACCAATATTTTCTCAATCCGCTGGCTATTCTAGTGCTAATTTCTTTACTTGTTGTAGATATAACCTATCCGATAAAAATATGACCATCCAAATCTGTTTACAAAATTTACAATTAAAGTGAGATTTTTTTCCTTGTTTAAAGTCCGTTATAAGGAATGCACCTAGCAAAAATGCTAAAATTATAAACAATACAAAATTATGTTGAAATTGTAGATAATATAATGAAGTAAATAACAATAAGAATAATTACATGTGTAATTCGGGACTTAATATCTAAAAGGTACATTACCTCTTGGTTACCCGACGTAAGTCCCAACTTACACGTTTAATATGTATCAAAGTCGCCAAAGTTTAAAAACAATAAAAATAATATTTCAAAAAAGCATGCAATAGTGAAGGCAAAAATAAGGCATTACAGAAAAATTACAAATTAAGAAAATATTAAATACATTAAATATTCGTGATATGATTAAAGATCATCAAAACATTAATAATATTTAAACGTGAACATTAAATGCGTAATTAAATTATTGAAAACGTCATTAACCAAGATCATCAATAGAACAGTACCACCCATCAATAAAAAAGGCTTTAAGTTTCGATCTAAGCCTCAATGTATTGGCAGTTGTTTCTAACCTCCACGCAAAAAGAGGGGTGTTATAAGTTTGATGTGTCTGTGTGTCTGTGTGTATCTGTGTGTCTGTCTGTGGCATCGTAGCTCCCAAACGAATCTACCGATTTAAGTGCGTTTCATTGTTTGAAAGGTGACCTGATCGAGAGTGTTTTTAGATATATTTAAAAAAAATCTGTTTAGCCGTTGGAAGATCATCAGCTCTTTTCCAATCGTTGAAGAGACTTTCGAGTCTTGGTTGTTTTAAATTTTAAATTTTTATTATTAGAGGAATTTGGACATTTAGGGAAGGCGCAATTATGGAAGGGTGTCTTTCCTTCTTGTGCTTTCGCGTAATACTCTTTCACACTGGTACATATTTTTTGAAAACTAAATGAGCAAAACAATTATAAACAGACTCCGAGTAGTATAGTCATATATGAAAGAGAAAGAAGAAGAAAGAAAAAAACACTTATTTAGAACACGCACATATATAAACAAAAAACTATTTCTAATATTTATAAAAATTACAAACTAAATTAAATCAGAGAGAGAGAGAAAAAAAAAGAAACAGGTACCATTCTGTGCAAGTCTAAAATGGCCGCCATCTCAGCATATGTTGCATGTATGACATGCAGCGCTGGTTTTCAGATGGTGCCTCGAAAACAAAGCATATATTAATAGTACGCAGACACTACCGCGGTAAAGAGTACTAGTTAATAAATATTTCAAGGTCAGGTTAATACTATTCCATAAATCATTTTATAAAGGAAGAAAAACAACACTTTTGATTAAGTAATAAGGAAAGAAAACTAAACCTTCCGCTAACATTATTATCACTTACCATAAATATCTTAATTTATTTCTTTAAAAACATGTACATTGCATGTTGTACAAGGCACCATATTTGTAACTATTATAATTGTAAACATTTACATTACAACTAATATTACATAATATACAGGGTGTTACAGAAAGGTGTGATCAAATTTTAGGAGGGTTATGTGACTTAGGGCAACGCGTCAACGGCAGCCGCCGACAGGTGGCGACGGCGGCAGTGGTATCTGCCGTCAACAAAGTGCCGCTCGTCTGTATGAGCCCTTATGTGTAGATTTAGCTTGAAAAAAATTTTTCTTTGGAAAATGATTTTCCTAGTGTAGGTGCACATTTCTAAATAACACATGAATTTTCATGTCAATTTCAATGGTTTTGGTTTTTTTATTTTTTTATGCAGTCATTTTCAGAAAACTCTGGATATTCCATCAACATCCTTGGTATTAAATACCTATAGTTTCATTAATGTCAGCCCTCTCACATACGAAATATTAGCTTTACAGGTCAATTTTCAAGTTTTTTTTTTCAATTTCAAATTAAGGTTTATGATTTCTTTCTTATAAATCACGAATTCTCATAAAATTGTTAGCGCCCTACGTTATTCACGGGGTCTCCATACGACCCTAAAATATGACCACACCTTTCTGTAACATTCTGTATACGAAAGAAGTATTTACTATTTGTTCATTATTATATTAAATAGAAATATACTGCCTTAAAATTCGTATAAACAAACATTCATTAATCAAATACAAATTAAAAAGTAAGTCTAAGATCCAAAGTTTATGAACATACTAGGTTTCACCGCGGCTTCGCTCGCGTAACGTACATTTTCGTTTTTAAACTTTCGCGAGCGCGACTATTCATATTAGATGTGTAAATGGTGAGTTAATCACGATAATAATTACAAGGTACAATACCTTACTTGATTACCCGAAGTTTCGATCGAATTGCACCGATCGTGATCACAAGATTATCGCGATTAAGTCCCGATTTACACACCTAAAATGGAGATTTATTCAATAAAATTACAATCAATCGAGAATAGTACTTATTTTCAGGATGTTAGGTATCCTATATGCTTTTCTTAGCAGTTAAGGCGAGAAAGTGTAACAAACAAAAAAACTGACTTATTCGTTAGAATGTGGATTTATGAAAGAGCGTAATCGTTTTACGCGTTAAAGACTTAATTTCGCGTGTATGTGTGTAGAGAATACAACTGCATTTGCACACAGCAAAATTTATAAATTCATGTCTCCCTACAGAAATTTTATTTTATTTTATATATTTTATAATTATATTTTAGAAATTAAGTGTTAAAGCAAAAACAACAGCCTAATTTCATTTTCTTTATTACTTCTTTGTTTGTTTTTAATTTTGTTTTTAAACTTATCATTGCATTGTCTGTAGATTTACTTCGATTTAGATATGAATTAGACTTTAACATTAACGTAACTTGTAATTTAAAGTTTTTGTTTTTATACCTACTTACTTTTTCTATACACATTCATTATATACTAGCAACCCGCTCCGGCTTCGCACGGGTACCAGAGGCATCTTCAACAATCATCAACATATTTCAGTCAATTTACACAAAATCTTAACAATTTATACACCTAAACCTTCCTCATGAATCACTCTGTCTACTAGTGAAAACCGTATGAAAATCTGTTCAGTAGTTTTTCAGTGTATCGCGAACAGACAGACAGACAGACACGCGGCGGGGGACTTTGTTTTATAGTATGTAGTGATGTAGTGATATGCTTGTAATAATGATTTCTTTTCAATTGTACATTAGTTTTTATCTGACATGTTATTTATTAATATTTATTATTATTGACAATGTTAATTTTACAAAACATTAACACTATCTTTTATGAATTGGATATAAATTTTTATGTTACATTTAGAAAATGTTGAATTGTACATTTGAGAACTGGGTAGTCACACATACATTACATATTAAGTTAATTTGCTATGTTGCCTGGCAGTTCTGAGTATGTCATGCTCGCCTAGAAGTCCTGCCGATGGTGGCGTATTTATCGAGTCGTGCAGCTCCCTTTGATAGGGTTAAAGTGGACGATGGCTGGCGCGTGCGTCATGCTCGTGAACGAGTACCGTTAGTCGGGGCTGTTCATCTCCAAACTACTATTACTTACATATAGTACTAATTTGAGCGACTGTTTATAGTTTAGAACAATGCGTTACATTGTCCTCACATTTCATTTGCGCATATAAGCAATGTAACCAGAGGCTTTTAAAAAACATGTTGAAAAAGAGTGTCCTTGAAGATTGTTGCCTGTTCTTCTCCACAGGATCTACGTATTGGAACAGGCAACTGACTTAGTCTGACTGACTACTACTCATGACAATTCAAAAATGCCTGTAATGGGTTCAATTGAAATAAATGTTTTGATTTGATTTATGTCCATGGTAAATGCTGTGTGTACCTATAATGGGCATTCATACCAGACTTTTATATTATTATTTATTTCTCTCTCAATGCTGTGTATGTGTTGGAATACTAAAATAAATAAATAAACTCTAATTGGTGCCGCATGACTGGAAGCACGAGACCAGCCTAAGGCCTTAATGCTTGTGAAACCACTTGTGTTGCGAACTTGCGACTGTTTAAAACCACCGATAATCGCTTCCCATCAGGCATCAGTGTCTGCCAAGGTAGTCGTATAAAAAGTTGGATTAAGCCTATAGGAATACACTTTTATTATGGTCTGTGTTCATCATCACTAATTGACATAATATTTAATAAATTATAGTTAAAAAAACTAAAATAAACACGCTTCAGTAGCAAATCGAACTAAATTAGAAAGTAATCTAATTAAATATGAAGAGTTCGTTCTATAGCGATATAAATATAAAAAAGCGATTTAAAAAAAAAATAAGAAAATAATTAAGTTACTAAAATAATTATTTTGATTGTAAAAAAAATGTATAATAACTCTTTATAATAACTTTTACAAATAGCTACCAATGAACTGTGAATGATGAAATGAATGAATTAATGATTGCTTTCATAAATAACTACCAATGATGAATGAATGATGAAATGAATGAATGAATGGAACTACTTTTATGAATAGCAAAATAATGTAACATTTCATTTGAATCACTACAATTTATTTTCTTATTTTTTAATCTTTTATTGTCATCGGTGGTTGATACGTAAAATTTTTTATGTCAATCAGACGTCTTGAAGTTGGGAAAATTACGTTGACAGATTCCGTTACATAGATAAGGTCAAGCTAATATAACGCCTGAAAAAGTGGAACAACTGACAACTGATAATAAACGACCGATTAAAAAAATATAATTTGATGTGCAAAAGAGAATATTTTGTGGATTAGTGGACAATGTAAGGATTAATTACAAAATCTGTATGCACCGCTATGACGCGCGTACTATACAAAACAGATAGTATATTTTATGTTCAGACTAGTCTGACGATCCGAGGTGGATGTAGCCTTTGCAGACTGATAGAACCTCCTAAAGCAACCGTGTTCCAGATTCACTTTTGAATTACCTTATCATAGGTAATCCTTTTACTATTCTAGAGATAAGATTAATGTGACGTAATCATGATTTAGTCATTTACGTTAGAATTAAATTAATGAAATGGAGGAAAAAACCTCTTTTGACCCAGGTACCTTTATTGTTAATACAAAAAAAAACTTCTCCAATTACCGATTTAAAAAAAAAGGAAGGACTATCTTCGTATACTTATTTCGCGTATGTTCATACAATTCTCGAAAATCACTAATGTGATATTGGATAGTTTAAATTGTATTCTGTAACATACCAGTTTTAAAAATCGGACAATTGCGAGACTGACTCACGCACCGAGGGTTCCGTAAGCAAACAAACTCGAAGTAGTAGTAGTTCTAAAAATACTCTCCCATACATCGATTTACTACAAAGTCAAATTTCCAACCACAAAATATAAGCTTGTAATCACATAAACCATTTTTTTATGTGTCATAAACTTATAACAACAAATTAACATCTTTCGGATTTTTTTCCTTTATGTGTGCTGTCAGGTTACCCTATAAGTTTTGATTTACCTGCGAAAATTTAAAATTAAAAAAAATCTAAAGCTTAATGGCCGTATCTTTTGATTGTATTGACTTAGAAGCTTCATTTTTTACAGCTCTAAGAGACTGCTAACATAAGTATTTGATGTTAATTTCAAATTGATGTCTTTACGAGTTCCTGAGGAAAAGGGTCTTGACAGACACACATACAGACAGACAAATATAACAACGAATTACCGATTTTCGTTTTTTTTTTCTTTACTTCTGCTGTGAGACCTTGTTTTTTACCAAATTTCATGATTCTAGGTCAATGGAAAGTACCCTATAGGTTTTGATTTACCTGCGAAATGCTCAAATTTGGTCAAAGTTTAAGTGGCCATATCTTTTGGTTGCGTTGACTTAAAAGCTTGTTTATTTGGTATTAATTTCAACTTGATGCGTCCTTGGGTTCTGAGAAAAAGGCTCTTGACAGACAGACAGATAACAAAGTGATCCTATAAGAGTTCCTTTTTTTCCTTTTAAGGAACGGAACCCTAAAAACACTTTAAACATCCATGCTACTGCGATCGTGACGTAACGACATATCTAGTTACTATATATTATGACGTCAGCATAATAATTATGTATTCAGAAGTGTGTCACCTAAAGTACAGTGTAATACTCGCATTTAAACACTCATCACGTCACCACTAACATATTATGATATGTTATATCCAAGGTTCGAGTGGGAAGCTGAAATCAAGAGCGGCGGGGAGGGTTGGCGGGAGAGATGAGGGGCGGGAGAATGAAGATTTACGATCGAGGCATAACGAGCGCTAGATGAGGCGTAAAGAAGCCCAATTCCGGTTATTATACCTACAGCAGCCTCTCCCTATAGACTGTTGTACTTATATAGCTATATACGCACCTAAATAAGTACTTTGGAAGTGAAAATTAAAAGGATCTCGTACGTTTAGCATTTAATTTTATGTTGGAGTTAAGTGATAGTGTATATTGTATTCTCTTATTTGCTGTACGTGTCTATGATTCACTGGCCTTTGGTCTTGTGGTTAGTGATCCTGACTACTGAGCCGGAGGTCGTGGGTTCGATTCCAGGACAAATAGTTGTGTGATGAGCATGATCATTTGTTCTTCTTGTTCTATATATTTCAAAACAAAAAATTTTTTAGATTTAAAATGTTTAACTTTACACATTCTTTTGTGGGAAACAGATTTCTCACAAAAGATGCCGTGGAAATATCGGGATAGGAATAGCCTATGTGGTAATCTAGGTCTCCAGCTGTCCACATACCAAGTTTCATCCCAATCGGTTCAGTATAATAAATATTACCTGGAAATTGAACCAGTACTGAACTTAACTTTTAAACGGATAGGTTTTTTCAAAAATTCTTTTTGTCATGCCTTTTCAGTGGTTTAAGTAAGTGTTTCATTGTCATATACACCCTGTATAACCGTTTGACAAATTGTTATAGAATTACTATTCACATGATGAATTTATATAGTGATGTTTATTATAACTAGAGGTCGTATGGTGGTCATTAAATTCTGAATGTTTTGTTTTAGATCAATGACTATTATAATATGAACTATAATTGAATAGACATGCCGTACCATGACAGTTCAGGATTTCTTCTGGATTCTTCTTTATTCCCCTGTGGCATTTGTAGTCATTTTCACATATTTTTTTGAAGTGAAATGTCTTTAGAATCGTTTTGATTTGAAATTCGATGAAACGAAAAAGCGACAGTAAAAAGAGGCAAACATTTTCATAAATAGGATTTAGCCTGCGAGAGAATGAGATAGAATACAAGTATCAGTGTTTTCTATCATCTTTGTCTTTGCGCCTGCGTGCTACCAAACCTTCAGAAATTTGTCAATGTCAACGTGGTGTCATTTTTGTGCATTTGCGTATTAAAGTGGTTGGTTAATTAATTTATGTTAATTATTTAATACATCTGTGTTAATTTGACCAATAACTTTTATTTAAATTATCTGAAATTAAATTTATTAACATTAGTAAATTATTTGTGTTGTTTTTATATTTTATTTCTCACTCTCGTAGGCTACTTTTCTGAAGTTTCACTTCTGCCGCGTGTGAATTGCACACACACACACACACTTTATTTTCTTTTTAAAAGATACTACATATTTATTAAAAATTTTAGGTTTCTGCAATTCTTCTACATATAAAGTTTAAGTTTTCTAAACAGGACATTCCTCTTTGTACGATATTTGCTTAAAAACGGGTACGAAGATTTTTCCGGAAAAATTTAAATGAAGAACCTGACCTAAACACGCCAATCTTCTATTCTGGTTTTTTTTTCTTCGTATTAGTTTGGCAGTCTATCTCTTAAGTCTGTTTAGTTAAGTACCTACATACTTAAAAAAAAAATTAATTTGTTTCTTGCGTATGTGGCGCAAGATCCTGTTTAATATTCAATAGTAACCATAACTCCACCACGCGGTTATGTACATAATAATATATGGGTCGATAATTAATAACAAACAACAATATTAAGGTGCAACTAAGATATCTATAGGTACATAGAGGAACCTGAATCTGGTAGATTCAACTTTCTGGATAAAGTTTTAAACTTTGTAGTGGTTTTGTTGAAAATTTTTATCTGACGAAATCTAAAACATCGTTACGATTTGTCAATCGTTGTCATTGTTGTAGATTTCGTGAGAGACAATGAGTATTTTCTAGATATCGCCTGGTGGTCGAAATTCGAAAATATTTCAAAAATTTTTTACCTATTTGTAACGTAAATGAAGCTATTAATTTCAGTATAAGTCAAAATATTATTGTATGGACTTTCAGTGCCATAAAAGGTCAACATATATACTGGACACGTGTAGTTTGATGTAGCCAGTAGACAGACATATTATTTAAAAAGTCAGCCTTATATTGTTCTTCTCCGCATAAACTTCATTCGTTTTAAATTTCACACCTTCTCCGTAGGCGAAATTTGTATGTTAAAAGGGGTACAAAGAAATAAATGTCTTAAATATTATAAACGTGAAAGTTTGTGAGGATGTATGGATGTTTGTTGCTCTTTCACGCAAATACTACTGAACCGATTGCGATGAAACTTGGTATGTAGATAGCTGGACTGGCTATTTTTTATTCCGATACTCCCACGGCATCGGGACTTACGCAGGTGAAACCGCGGGGTGCAGCTAGTATATAGATATGAATACGTACAATTACTATTCTATAGTTACTCAGAAATAAGAAAAAAGTGTTTATTTTATAAACACCTATTTAATTCTTGTTGATTTTATTTTTGTAAACCTGAACAAAAAAGTCAATTATTACGACGACTAAGAAACACGTCCACGGCTGTGGTAAGAGCTTAAAAAAATGTAAATGTTTTTATGTTTTTTATTAATTAAGCTGGAGTGTTTTTTTTATTCTAGTGGTAATATATAGTGGGATAGAATCTATAAACTGGCAGTATGTGTTGTATACATAACCACTGCGCTATCCTTGCTAACACAGGGGCCCGTAGCAGTTCCATTTAGTACAAATATAGCTGAGAGTGGTGGTATCCTCTTGCGCTCCACTTTGCGCCAATGAAATCAGATAAAGAAATCACTCTTATATGAAACAATAAATCTAAATTTTTTTGCCAAATGCAGTTCTCTAAGGTCTTACATACATTTTCTAAAATTATATGTACAAATCGCCTTTACAAAGACGCATGTATAAGAGCGATATACATTACTGAATCAACCTTAATTTACTTCTTACACAAGAGCATTAAAGTTTCATTAAACAGCAGTGTATTCTACCCCAAAATTCTAATACAGTGCGGTGAATTTTCTAGGTACCTATAGCCGAAATATGAAGCTCGGGTGCAACGTTTGCCATCGCTTGGCTCGGAGCGCGGGGGTTGGTACCGAGGGGTGTAACTAATTTCTGGATTAAGCACATTTGCAAATGTAATTTGTATTCATTAAAACATCGCAGCACCGTACGTGTAATGTTTTTAAACGGAAAAACATTGCGACATTTCATTATGGATGGTCTTTTGGTGCACGGGGAATGGTAAATAACTAACATTATATGTGTTTTGTACCGTAAAATATTAATAATATTAGATGTTCTACATATAATAATATTATATCTTATTATAGAACAAAATATACAAGGTGTATTTGAAAAAGGAACACTCACTTAAATCACTGAAAGGACGCTGGCATACAGTTAAGGTAAACATTTTTGATAGAAAACTATAGGTTTACAAGTTATGACCGTTTGAATTTCCAGGTATATTTGTCTCCGTTTTTCTTAAAAGTAAGTGGAATGTGTAAAGTTAAAGATTTAAAATCGAAAAATATTTTTTTTATTTTGGACTTTTTCATTCCGTTACTAAGAAAATCCATAAAAACTAATTTCAAAAAATGTTAAAGTTACTTTTTATGGATTTTCTCAATACTATATGTTAGGTTTACAAAAATAGATATATTAATTTGATATAAATTCGAAATATTGTATTCGTTTGTTCATGTTTGGGGAGTGGAAACGAATGTAACGGGCAACACCGAATGTTTACCCCGGTAGAACAGTAAATTTAGGCGGGCTATTTGCTCGTGGCCAGCATCGAGTTCGGACGTGTGTTTAAAAGTGTATTGAAATGGAAGAATATAATATCTACCCTACAGTATTCACGTGAGTTTTATTGTACTGTCAGTTTTACCTTTATTTGAGATATTCTACATATAGTACTTATAGATGTGGTTGCGATGAATCAAAGACAAAATGTTACACCTAATTACACACAATATTCGTGCATGAAACGTTCCCACGATTGTTTTTAATTTTTATGTGATGCGTGCGCAACCAAACAGACAAATTCCACGTCTACAGATTTATAATGTGTATAGATAGAGATATAGGTAGATGTAGATTATATTTTTGTACTTTAATGAACTATCTACTGTCGACCTTCGACTAAAAATTTGTTACATATTTGTTATTGTTTTTACATCAGGGAAAAGTGAAGTGAACATCGCGTTGGTTTCCTTAACAGTGTGAAGCAAATCAGTTATACACATAAATAAAAAATACATTCTCAGATTTGAGCACTATATAGCACAAACCACAATCCCTGAACAAACCACAGATAGTGAGAAAAATATATAAATTAGTACATAAACCTATTTGTATTCACGTATTGCAATTCAATTCTCTGTGTCTCACGTAACAGAATACATTGCTAGTGTTGGGTAAACACGGCATAACCCACGCTCAATATAAAATTTATAAACAAAACAGTAGGAGAAATCAAATGAGCGTATATCAACGGAGGGCACGAAGTGCTACGACGCGATACTAGGCGACACGTCAGGCGGCGTGGCATAGCGGGACGTAGCGGGGCGAACCGTCGATGTCGCCACTCAAACGACTTTATTGTGCTGTCGTTCAAACGCGACAGAACGTAATAGAATTAAATTGGGAGAAGCACTGCTCCGTTATGTGGAAAATAATAACACCGAGTGGCTGCTATCTGTGTAGGTTTCACGCGCCGGTGGCAGGGGTCTAAACTAATGGAAATCCAGCCAATGATAATCTGTTTTCTACACCATTAATCCTGAACTAAGTCTAAGTACAATCTGTGGCGTCTCCGGGAGTGCGACTCGAGTTTTATGCCCTCGTTAAGGTCCGCAATTTGTGGAGTCGGGCTGTTAAGACGGTTGCCCTCATTCGCTCCCAAATCCTAATTCCGACCGTGGACTTTCTTAATCTTACGATATTGAGCTGAAGGTAATTGTTTCAAAATTGTAGCTCCGATAGTTGTTACTTTGCGCTTTGGACTTGTTGGGCCGAAAGTTTATTGTTATTGCTTTGGTTATATTGATTAAAATAAATCTTATGGTTAGGCTTTTAAAAGTCTTTTAGAATGCTTAGACTGAACACTTTTGTCGCGAGAGATACTTGTCAGATATACTAATACAAAGGTCACAGCTTTATTATCTTAAAGGATCTTTTTCAGAGATTGGCAATAATAAGGTTTTATGACCGCGGCTGCACGAGTGTTATTTAATTCACGAGACACGTTTATTTAGTGTGCTCGGCTTATCCAAATAACCAATACTTTAAAGGAATAGAGCTCGGAGGAGCACAATAAAAACGAAAGTAATCATGCAAATTGGTGAAGGAGGAAAGTTGAATTAAAAAGCGGGTTTGTGCGGGTGGCGGGGGTGCGGTGTGGTGCGGTGGACGGGGAGTAATGTGTCTTAATGACCGCAATGGATGAGCACCGAATCCGCCCTCCAGCGGCGCTCGCCATAACCTTTTGCTCCTGCTCGTTAGACTATGTACGAGACACAAACTTATACTGACTACTTCTCAATTGTTTTAGATATAGATACGGCCTTTAAGTCATGTGTATGATTCCTCTGCGCCGCGTTCACTAAATAAACACTAAAACAGATTTCATCGAGCTCCGGCTCAGCTACAAATCTTAGGCGGGGGAGGCAATAAAAGTGCAAGTAATCAAAAGTCGGGTCGTGCGAAGCGGGCTGCTGACGTCTGCGACATCATGTCATGAACGATAAAATTCAGGTCAGCAATAAGCAGCACGAGGTGCGACATGAGCGGAGCGTGACGCGCGAACGCCGCGGCGACACGACATCATCAAATCAACATTTGCAGATTCGCGGAGCTTTCCCTGTGAGATTTAGAGGTGGAAAGAAAATAAAAAAGTTCGTAGAGGAATCCGACTTGATCCCTGTTGCCTTTATGGTAATGCCGGGATGCGTGTATTCGACTATTCAATTTATATTTTTTTCCCTTTTGCCTTATTTCTTTCTCTCCGAAATTATCTGTCCTTCGAATTTCGTTTCGCACTGTATTGTATACGGGATTCGATGTTTGCGAATAAGGTACGACTTTGCCTGAAAATATTACGAATAACCGCCGTGGATTGCCTTTGTTCACGACTTCAAACAAGTTTTCTTTTCGTAGAAATATTATGTGGAAGTATAATATTGTTCTGTTGGTGAGTGCCGCGTTCACAGTGAAACAAACTTCTGTCGTTCTATTGCATTTGAAAATAGCTTTAGAATTTGAAGCACTCTGAAAATATCAATTCGAAAAATGGATATTTTATCCTAAGATTAGGATGGCAAAACTTCCTGTAGCCAGTATTAATAGTGGTTAAATGTTTTTCCCTTCTACATATCAATTGGTATGATACATAACTGCACTCTTATATTTACCAATAAATCTTGATGAAAAACAAATTACTTAATAGACCGCTTGACATTTTATACTAAAAAGCGCCCGAACAAGTAGGCATGTTCAAATTTTGCGTTGTTCTTCCTCATGAATAAATCATAAGAAGTAAGCGGGGCTATACGCCTTTATAATTCTACATAATACATTAAAACGGTGTACAGATTGCCTTCTACTTTAATAATATGAACTTAATAGGTATTAGTGCCTATGTCTGACGGAAAATGTTTCACTATGTAATAGCTTGCATGCTACATAAGGCCCTTTGTAAACTTTTTAATCCTAGTAAGTTTCATACGCTTATAAATATGTCAAGCACAATAGCGTATTAGGGATGGCATTCCAAATTTATCTATAATAAATAAAAGCTCATTGGTTTTGTGTAAATTAACAAGCAATATTACAAGTGCGTCAAATTTCTCATTTTTCTTGGCTTCATATGAAAATAGCATAAATTTGTGGGAGAACCGTGCTTCGGAACGTATGGGCCAGCTCGACCGGAGTGATACCACGGCCTCACAGGAAACCGGCAGTGAAGCAATTTGCTTTTCGCCGAGTGAGTGAGGTTACCGGAGGCCCCAACCAACTTAAAGGCCGGCAACGCACTTGTGACTCTTGAGTTGCAGGTGCCCATGGGCGGCGGTAGTCATTTACCATCAGGTGATCCGTCTGCTCGTTTGCCCCCTATTCCATAAAAAACATTGTAATTATGTATATGTAAGAGATTTTACATATCTTTGAGTTGCCTGACGTTTCACAGGCTGTCTGCAATTTCCAACCCGTAGCGGTTTGCTGTACTAACTAAACTTTCACGTTGCATGATATAATTATGTATATGTACGGGAATTAACACGATCACGCACCTAATAGGTATTGTTATACATATTCCCGTTATTTATATAGTTGCCTATGGTTGAAATAAATTATTTAACATTTGCCATGAAATGCAGTGTTTATAAGATAAGACTAAGAATACTTACTAGTATTTTAAAGTTTGTTTTTTTTTATTGCCTACCCAAATATTTAAAGTAAATGATTTAATTGTAGAAACGTATGATATCACAAGTAGTTATTGTATACAAGCGTTACATAACCTACCGTTTTATATATTTTTTACCGTTTTATTTAACAACGAGAAACTGATTTAACTTTAAAGTCAATTAATGTCTTCACTCACGATTTTCACGACCCAAGGAATCGCGCGATAGTGTTTTTAAAATTACGAGAGATCGCCTAGCCATCGAATTTCGACCATTAGTAATTTTTGATTTATTTCATCTGCCAGTATAACTTGAAATATGTATGTGTATTAATGTGTGTGTATACTTATGTACTATATATATACAGGTCAACAAATATACTGGACGCATGTAGCTTGATGTAGCAGTTTTGATGTATTTTTTTAATTTATAACATAATAGGTATAAAAGTGTAATTTTTTTAACTTTGTGCTCTATACATAAATTGTAGGTATTCAAAATTTCACGTTCCTTTATTCATGAAATTTTCTTAAAAATACTTACAAAGAATTCTCTTCACATATTAATATATAGATTTGTTGAAATAAGTCAACACAATAAGTCTGGTTACCATAGCTCTGCCTAGTTTGGGATCACACCGCTGTGTGTAAGGTGTCTCAAGTTATTATTATAATTATTATTGCCAACCGCTACATTTTAATAATTCAATAATCTAGTTATTTAAAACATAATCTACCATCTGCCTATTTATAAATTACTATACAAATGTGTAGGCCCCTGTTGACCTGTGTTTTACATGTATAAAAATAATATCTTTTATTCCACATTGTTGAAGCGATTCACTGTGAATTTTATTGTGAAAAATGTGTGTCGTTAATTTACGTGTGAGTTTGAAAGAAACGTTTTGATATGATTTAGTGCAGCGAGCAACATTAGGCGGTCTACAAACGGTCGCAGCTCCTAATCTTGAGTAATGGTCGCCATTTGTCTTTGCGATCGTTCACGCGTAATTGGACGGTCACCGTTCAAAATCACTGCTCAAATATTCCGCATGTGAAAAATAGCACCTTGTTGTTTCTGCGTTAAATGTTCACTCGACAATACATAATATGACAAAAGGTTATACTGGCTATAAATTATTTAAAAAATATTCAATATGACGGCTGTATAACGTGTAGTTCCTTTTTGGCAGGGCAGTTGTGTTTTTTTTTTTTAATTAGCAACTTGTACAATAAATACAAATTATCATAAATTTAAACATATATACATATTAATATTAATGCGATATATCGACAAATCGCGCGATTTCCTAAAATTCTTTTTTTGTTTCAAAGGGTTATACTTCCCAGGTGGTCCCATTTAAATTTTCGTTTACTCCGAAACCTCGCTGTCTCATTGGAGCAGTGCGTTTAGTTGGCCTACCTATATTATATTTAAACAAAATACATTTACTTTACACTAAAAATCACATTGAAGTCGGTGATATTTTTTTTAAAAGATGATTGACATATTTTCTATTTTATCTTTCGACTCCTCAACCACCCACGTCATATCGTATCATTACATTTCTGTCCTTTTAGATGTTGGCTGGAATCTGTCATCTACTGCTTTTATGACAAGTACTAGTATGTAGTGTGCAACAAAAAGTAGTGACTTGAGAAGTGCCAAGTTTTAATTTCGTATTTTAAATAAGACTTGATAATATAGAAAAAATAATATATTTTACAAAAAACATGGCCTATATTCACAAATATCGCACTAAATAGATACTCATCGATAAAGTAGAGAGAGAGTATAAAACCAGTTAAATATTCTACAAGTTACAAAAAAAAAGTAATAAAGTCACAAAAAGAAAAACAAATAAATAAACACAACCTTAAATTAACGAAAAAATTAATAATCTGCCAATAGATAAAGTATTTTGACTTTATCAGACGTATAAGATATAATGTCGGTCGTCTTGTACAGATTTTCCTGGCATTCTTGTAATTCCTTAAAGTACTTAATCTGCAGCGTACAGATTTTTTTTTTTTTATGGTATAGGGGGCAAACGGCAGACGGGTCACCTGATGGTAAATGACTACCGCCGCCCATAGGCACCTGCAACTGAAGAGTCACAAGTGCATTGCCGGCTTTTAAGGTGTGAGTAGAGGTGTAGGGGAAGAGTGGGAGGGGGGGGGGGGAAGGGTTTGGGCCTTCGGTAATCTCACTCACTCGGTGAAAAGCGATACAAGCATTGCTTCACTACCTGTTTTCTGTGAGGCCGTGGTATGACTCCGGTCGAGCCGGCCCATACGTGCCGAAGCATGGCTCTCTCGCTTTTATTTGTATATAGACTTACAGAGACTAACAGTACTCTCCAAATACTGGCCAGCCCGAAGTTGGCGCAACCGCCATCTTGTACATGGTTACAATCGAGTGGAAAATTACTAACCCAAAAATAACTTCGATGTTAATAAAGTATTAGATCAAAGTTCTTAAATATATTTTAATTTTAATGATAACCCAACGCACCGGCTCGTGGTTAACTTCAGCCCGGCCAATAAGTTTGGGGATTGCTGCATGTACCTACTAAGATAGGTAAACAAATATATACTGGACACGTTTAGCTGAATATAGCCATATTCAAATATTATTTAAAAACTTTAGCTTTCTGCACTTCTTTCATACGTAAACTTTAAGTGTTCCGAATTTCAGGTTCCTGCGTTTGCAAAATTTTCTTAAAAATGTATATTAACTATTCTTTTCACGTACTGTAGATACCAGGATCGCTCTTGAAAAGAAAATTCTGACTTAGGAAATTTTTTTTACAAATAATCATAAATGCTACGATGCCACAGACAGACACACAGATACACAGACACGTCAAACTTATAACACCCCTCTTTTTGCGTCAGGGGTTAACAATTCATAATTATTAAAGTAAAAGTAGGTATATAATGTTATTTGTTTTATTTGTTAGATAAACAATAATAAAGGGTTAACATACTTAGCTTTTGATTCATTTCAGGGCATAACAAAACATATTTTAATTTTATCAATTCTATTGACATGTTTGACTTTAATTATATTATTAGTTCCTTTTCTTTTATTTTGACTTGTTAGTATTTTTAGGGTTCCGTACCTCGAAAGGAAAAAACTGAACCCTTATAGGATCACTTTGTTGTCCGTCCGTCCGAACGTCTGTCTGTCTGTCAAGACCCTTTACCTCAAGAACGCGTGGAGGTATCAAGGTGGAATTTATATCAAATACTCAAGTCTACTGTCCCTTGGAGCTGTGAAAAAATCAAACTTCTAAGCAAACGCAATCAAAACATACAGCCGTTTATGCCGCAAATTTCCGCAAATTTTCGACACTCGCAAGGGAATCAAAACCTACAGGGTACTTCCCGTGAACTCAGAATCTTGAAATTTGGTACGAAGCGAGCGACGTCTTATAGCACAAATAAAGGAAAAATTGTGAAAACCGTAAATTTTTAGTTACATTATGTAATAAAAATATTTTACGGAACCCTCGGTGCGCGGGTCCGACTCGGACTTGGCCGGTTTTTTTGTTTAATCCTGATCTGTTCTAATTTTTAAATATTTGTACGCCTAATTGGCAGATCATAGAGGATATAAAATGTAATAATATTTGACCATCAATTGTACATAGCTATCACAAATAAATTTCTGATTTCTGATATATGTTTTATATTGTCAACACTAACACATCTGTCAAGAACTACTGCATTACAAAATGCACTCATAAAAGATACCATAAAATAAAGTCATATTTTTTTGATCCACAATAAATTGTCAATTTCGTCTTACAGCAGTGATTCAGGGGGACGTTTGGAGAGCCTTTTAAATATATCGAGTATTTCAGTGCAACGGTACAGCGAGTTGTTTACAGTGGGGGCTCGTCCCACGACCCACCAGGGCTGAGGGTAGCGCGGGGGTGTAGGGGCGGCGAGGCGCTTTTCCAAGATGGCGTCGTCGCCAAGGCAACGCTGCACTCGCTTCCTTAATCGACCGTCGCAGCCTCCACGCGTCTCGGCTTCTCTTATTTATGTATTGTACTGCACTTGAGCTATTCATGTATTTTATTATGCCAATGATATATGTGAAAGAAATACTTAGCGCCCTTCAGTCAAAGCACTTGTAATTAATGTAATTTGTGTTGTAAATGGTAGAAATAAGTTAATAACGTACTTAACACTCGTGCTTGACAAGCTCTGGCAGAATTCTTTATTCATGATCTATCTATGCCTAACCCTGAGTAGTAGAGATACAAATTTGTACAACTCATCCACACCAATTAGAGCACAGTAGATTCCTGTTCGGATTATAGCCGCCCAACTGAAAAAGTATCTTCAGCCCACAATAATAGACACCAGTTAACCGGTACTATGATTTAACAATACACCATTGGTGTTGCGAGTATATATATATGCTTCGGTAACCAATTACTTGGTACGCGAGCATTGTGTTTGCTTGTTAAAATACCTAGTTGTATATAAAATACTAATAATGATTGGATTTTAGCTCGTTAATTATAATTTAAAACACCCCCGACTCGAAAATCCCTTCAACGAATTGAAAAGAGCTGATAAATTTCGAACGGCTGAACAGGTTTCTTTGAATTATATCTTAGAACACTCGATCAAGTCACCTTTCGATAAAAAAAAACGCACTTAAATCGGTTCATTGGTTTGAGCGCTACGATACCACAGACACACAGACACATCAAACTTATAACACCCCTCTTTTTGCGTCGTGGGTTAAAAATACGCTTTAATAGCAAACCGAATTAAAATGTACTTACTACTCTTACATGTGGGAGAGCCATGCTTCGGCACGTATGGGCCAGCTCGCCTCCGCTCGTTACCACGGCCTCACAGGAAACCCGCCGTTCAACAATGCTTGCATTGCATTTCGCCGCGTGAGTGAGGTTACCGGAGGCCCTAACCCTTCCCTCTTCCTTATTCCCATCCTTCCCCTCACCCCCCTCTTCCCACTCTTCCCCCCTCCCCCTCTTCTCCTACTCCCGCCTTAAAGGACGGCAAAGCACTTGTGACTCTCGAGTAGCAGGTGCCCATGGGCGGCGGTAGTCATTTACCATCAGGTGACTCGTCTGCTCGTTTGCCCCCTGTACCATAAAAAAAAAAATGTTGAAAATAATATTGGATTGTTAATGTTAAATCACCAATTATTTATCATACCTATAATGTGAATCAATGGTTTGCGTGTGTAGTGTTACTAATTATTAACCACACCGTGACTCGTTACAATGAGCATATATTGTTTGTAACCTATAAGATCATCAAAATGACACAATTTAAAAGGATAGATACTCATCTTCTGTAAAATACATGCAAAGAAGAAGGAGAAGATTAAATGTTAAAACGGCATTCAAGATACAGACTTTTCATTGAGTTTGGAACTGTCCGACGATTGTGCATGACCAATAAAAAAATAATGCTAATGTAAAATCTCTCCTGTAGAAACGTTCGTTCCATATTTCACAACCTTCACGTTTTATTTTCGTGACAAAAAGTAGTTTATGTCTTGCTTCAAGGTCCACTCTGTCTCGATACCAAAATTCATCAAAATTGGTATGACTGCAGTGGTGCTAAATTTTATTTTCTCTTATTAATCCTTTCAAAAATCCATAATAACACAAAAATGTACGCATCATTTTAGAATACGCAGATAGGGCTTATCTTTTTTGTGTTAATCATATCATTTATTGCCCCTCTTGTTTCCTCTATGTGACGTATGAGCTAAATCATCTAAAAATCTGTTGCAAAATCCTCAAAAAATAAATCATACCTGACAACCGAAACTAAACCTGGTGCTATGGTTGTTAACCATTTTGGGATAAAAAAACTGTATTTATTTATTTCTTGGCACATATAACAGTTATACATTGTATTGAGTTATAAAGTTATAGTATATCTACATAAAAGTAAATGTATAACCCACACCTATGTCCGCGGAGTAATATTTAAGAAATTGAAAAAATCACTGACATGCGCCTTTTTTAATTTAGTAACTTTTATTTTTTGTTGCAGTATCTAAGCATTAAAAATAAAGATGAAGAGAGAAGGAACAGCAGTGGAAATCCTAAAACGAATGTTTTAAGATTTCAACTGCCGCTCTTTTCAATTTAGAGTGTGAGAGTGCAAAAATGTCAATATCTATTCGCAAAGATACATGATTTGGATGGTGTAGATCATACGTCACCCAAAGGACCCATACTTAGTATTTCTGAACAGTCCAAAAATACCTCTATTGTGTAAAGATATAAACAAAGTATGTCCATTTAATGTTTTTGTCAAGACGTCCCTTAAAATGGGGCACCGTAAAGAATGTGTGTTTCCGAACGTATCAGGTGCACAATTTATTATGTTAACGTACCTCACAAACAAACCACAATCGCGGAGATATCCCGATTTGTAAATAATGTACGTTCAGCAGTAGTTAGTTCGACGATCACTTAGGTCAGTCCGTAATCCAGTGGCCGGCGCGCTGCACCGCCAAGGAGGCAATAAAAAAGAGTTATAGTTGAGAAGAAAAGGAAAGTCTCGCGTCTCAGGCCGTTAGTTAGGGATCAAGGGCTCAACTCGCGCCGGGCGATAATCATAATTTTTACTTACAAGAGCACGAGTATAGCGGCATTAGCTGGCGGGCTCGCGACAAATCTTCCCTAACTGCGGCCAACTTCGCGACTCCACTCGCCTTAAGTCTCACGACACTATATTTTGTAGACTACAGGTGCTTTGTAAATGGACACTTCGGACTAAATGGATGCCGAATGTGGAACGCACGGTTAAACGGGGTAAACTTCAATTTTGTTCGTACAGTTATATTTGACTTTACTTGTTAGACTTTTTTAACACTAATAAGGTTATTTTTTATATTGTGTGTCGTGTGATATATGTATGTATTTTGTGTATGTCTGTTATACTATAACATATAAGCATACAGTATGCCTAATTAATACAGGTACTACTCTCATACTACCTACTGCAACTAAATAGAAAATAAGTCAAACACGCAAGACTGGTTCAAGTTCTAGCTATATTACACAGCAACAAGACGACAAGTAGTTTTTTTTTGTGTTTTTTGTGTTCTGTCTAGTTGCGGTCTTCTGCGGGTACTCTCTCTCTCTGTCGCTCTCTCTCACTCTCTCTCTTGAAGGGTGCATTAAATAGCAATAGTGTCATGCGTTCTTTAATGTAGGTGAGTATCCCCGCCATACCTCTTTTTTCAGTCCCTCTCGATTGGCACCAGTGGAACCAAACTTTGTTTCAACTACGTATTGCCATGTGGTTTTAAAATGTAAGTTTAAAAAAAAGACGCTTTTGTAACAGAGTTATATGTAAACCTAGATTGAGTGATACTTATAGACCCTCAACATTTAATATGAAAATATACGAATATTAATATTTTCGGGAGTACGCAGTGAAATGACGAATGATACGGTAGTGTGGTAGAAAAGAACACATTGCACCGATCCCGAATAAATTTGGGATCAGGGCAAAGAGATGATGGATAAATTGTGACCTTAGCATACATGTAGATAGGTATATTGTGTCACCAATTATACAACATTGTTAGTTTGTATAAATGTACATTTGTACACGCACAAATTAGATTTTTGTTTGGAGCTAGTTTTTATTTAGTGTTGAATAAAGAGATTTGTAATAAAAAAATATTAATTTATTTGAAAAGCTCAGTAGAAGTAGACATAATAATAAGTATCTTCGCCCTGCATAAGATTAAAAAGGCAAGTGGCGGTCTCTTCCATCTGATAGAGGTACTCAACGGGCATTGCTTATTCTAAAACCAGCTTCAAAATATTTTGATTGCTGAAAAGTTTTTGAGAGTTAGAACCTCTTGGCAGACACTGTGTTTATATTGGATTCCGTCATACCACTTGATTGTTAGCCGAGAAGGATGGAGGCTTCTACAAGTCAAAAAAGGAGGACCTAATCACCGTATAAACGATTCGTATTGCGCGTTTGACATAATTAATAACATGTAAATTCTAATTTTCATAAAATATGTCACTTTGTACCCATATGTTTAAATAACAATATGATTAAAAGTAGCGACAGTTGTTTTCGCTTGTTGTGGTCGCGACCTCCTGCGCGTACGGCATCTCGAGGAAGGAGACGGTGGAGAGAACCCGGGAGGAAGATCTCCATACGAATAGTATTCGCCGCCCCGGGTGGCGTAGGCGCACTTACGAGCGTCTACGAGTGGCCACGGGTGGATTAGACGATTTTATGCTCTCCACCAGCAGTAGAGCCCTAGTAGATGGCGTCCGCTTGCCACCCGTTTGACCATTTTCTAGCGCTGGGTCGACCGTTGAGGACATACTGTCGCAGCACCGACGGTTCAGTAATTTCAGGCGCAGTATGGCACACCGTGTGGTTTTACCGATAGCCCCGGTGAGGTTGCATCCATGAGGGTTGCCACAAGAAAAAAAATGGGCCCACCTTTACCCAACAAGGTGAAGATGGTTTTCAATTAAGATGATAATGTTTTTTATAGAAAATGAAGATAAGCCAAAGCGGGAAATTTATCTTATTTTTTTTACGGTATTGCGGGCAAACGAGCAGACAGGTCACCTGATGGTAAGTAGTCACTTACTGTCGCCCATTGACACCTGCAACTCAAAAGTCGCAAGTGCGTGGCATCTTTTCCTTGGTTTATTTTTATTCTTACATTTCAATTTAAGTTTTAAGTACTTAGTATTAAGTTCAATAGCGATAAATCTTAGACAAGTATATTATATAGCAACATATTTATAAATAATAACATTCCAGTAGAATTGCACACATTAAACTTAAAATCCTTCTAAGTTAACTTTAAACAGAAAATGAGTTTGTTTGTAAGCTATCACGCCTTAACTGCTTTACCGATCATCATAAAATTTTACAAATCGGAGGTACAGAAATGGACCTAGGGTACCTTTTATCCAGAAATGATGTACCTACAGTTCCCGAAGGAGAGGAAAATAAGTTCTACGCAAACGAAGCCGCGGGCAGAAGCTGCTAGTAACATTTATAAAATTGGGTCTAACTCAGTACATTTCGAGCTAGCTTCTCATAACTTGATAAAAGTTACATATTCAACTGCCCTAATACTATTAGAGCTTATTATACCCAAGCACTATATTACGTATTCCGTCTGACCCAACAAAAGTACCTATGTAGTAAAGATACGAGACAAAAAGTGGGAGCCTAACAGGACATAACCACGTCCCGTCCATTTACAAAGTCACCTTGTTACCGATTTGATACACAAACAAAGTGGTGCGTTATGTGGAGTCGTGTCACGTGGTACTATGAGCGCCACTGTCTATGGCCAGTGGGTAGCGGGTAGTGCGTTAGGACGCGGTATTGAAGTGTTATTCAGAATATGTGAACAACGCGCACGTGACGACAGGAGTGGAGAAGCTATAAGGCCTATATTTTTTTTTGAAACTGACCGTTGTTTTACATATATTTAGGTCAGAGCATTGTACGGTTTAAGGTAAAACATATGAAGAAAAACTTCTTTTTTTTAAACTGGCCTTCGGACTAACACGTTCAAACGAACAAAAATGAGTATTTTAGTGTTAATATACTTTATTCATCAACCATTATTGACCCTGATTGACAAAATTTGATCATTCGATATAGGTACTATGCCAACGGCTTACCATCAAGTACACACATAGTAGAATAAGTAGAATTTCAATTTAAAGCGATGTAATTTTAAAAAACAAAAAACTTTACATGCACAAAAACTGAAATTGAGCTACTAGGTTACGCTCACTTCAAGAGTGGTTGTCGGTTCTCATTGCCATTGCTTTCATCATGATAATGACAAGAGCTATGTTAATTTAATTCTCCGACCGATTTCTGATCCGAATCATATCTCGCAAGGAAAAACAATCATAGAAAATGCAAAACTCGCTTAGCACCTTTGAGCCTTTTGAGGCCTTTTTATTGTCGATGTAAGTAAATAAATACCTAGATTGCCTAAGGATTATTTTAAGGATAAATGTACATAATGTATATACATACATGCATCTGTAGCTAAACATGTATGATTTATGTACACTTTACCATCCTTATATACCGTGTTTTAATGCAAATAAATGATGATGATTATAATTATATTTTGTAGCGAAAGGTCTCACGAGATTTATCAGAGGGGAGCAGAGTTAACTACACAAGTTACTATATTTTTCCAAAAATATATGTAGTAGGTATAAAATAAAGTAAATCACCAACAATTTAGATGCAACTAAAATGCGGGCGGATAATATTTCAAAGTCAGTCACCTCATGTCAATGTGTAGTCTAAACTCTTATGTAAATTTTATCTCGTCTCTCTTGACTGGTCTAGAACACCTATCTGTCTTTTGAGGAGATCGTCTGCAGGAATTCAAATCCACGATTAAATTTAAAATATAATTTATAGACATGGTAAAATATAGAAAAAATAAAAAACATTGAAGTCTCCATGGATATCCTGGTTGGCAGTCCTCACGGGCCGGCTCGAGCGGATTTGTTTTATGCCCACCGAAGACATCGACTTACCGCGACCGTCAGACCGGGCGTCTCCTTAATTTTATTACACGGCCCGGACTCCAACAAAATGTCCTAATTGTGTCTCGAAAAACCAACCTGGAAAATGGAATTACCAATTTTGTTTCGTCCGTTTTCTATGGCGGCCTTACGTATTGGTTTGGGTTATTTGTGCTATGTAGTTACTTGATATTCTTACTCGGTTCGAAACTAGGTAAGATTAGGTTTGTTGGGGTTACAAAGGAAGATGAGAAATACATGTTTTGAAATTTGTACTTTCAGTATTTTTTTTTTCACAGTTTACGTTATGATCAAGGTTCGTTCGATCGTTCTCTAAATACATTATTTTACTTTGCCGGTTAAAATTAACACCTACACTTAGGATTATGAATGCCTTTCTTTAAACTTAAAATATATTTTAAAATTTATTTATTTAGAGTTTCTTGCATAATTTGTACACAGAGGCTTTTTTTCAGTCAATTTTGGGATCAAACTCAATTTTTAAGCGGCGGTAGCGTAATGGCTAAGGCGTCGTAATTGCGATCAAGTGGTTGCGGATTCGAACCCCACCCAGTGCACTACCGACGTTAACCCACTCCTAACACAAGCATTTAGCTTAGCTGGAGGGGTTAACAAGGATACTAGTAATGTGTGACCCACGTTGCTAGTATACTTTAAAAATAAACATATTTTATTTATTTTTGATGTACTCTGAAATCAGTAACTGCTCGTTTACGGTAATAATGACAAGTAGATTGTTGGGGCTATTTAATTGAACAGCAATGCCAGGCCTTTGTGAAAAGAAAAATCTTCCTTCTGATCACGTGAAGCGTGAAAGAGTTACATCGCAATCTCCTAATAAAAATGGTGATCGCAAAACCTAAAGGCTCTACAGATTTCCTGTGCCTGCATAGTAATTAGGTCTCCTCCAACCTCATATTCAAAGATATGTGTTTCAAGTTCAACTGCCAGCACGGCAGCAATGAGGATCTGTCGGAATATGTCGTGTCGACTGACGTGGTTCCTGACCTGCGTTTCTACTGCACTAAAGGCTATGTTGCGAGTGACTACCACCGCTTCTCCACAATGGCACTAATGGCGCTAGTGCAGATCTTTCCCAGAATCAATTTGAACCACCGCTTCTCCACATTGATACTAATGGGATGTAACATAGACCCTGTATACGAAGGCATTTTCTGGCAAAGCTAATTGTAGAGAAATTGTCACCCATCAGGCTACATATTCCCTTTCCATTCCTAATTTATGCAACCTTGTTATGACGGTAGCAAATTAAATGTTTGAAGAGATTGTATTTGATGCCAGCAAACTGTTCTACTTTGATGAATTTGAAACTATTCATAAGGTGATTCCGCTAATGTTTCTAAGCCCTTTAGTGTGCACCTGGCATACTTTACTTTCTTTAATTTGCAACGATTTCTGGAAAGTCCCATCTCAAGAGTTACAGGTAGGGACTATGTTAAAACAAGACTCTCAAAGACACAAAAACTCGTGCATGAAGGGTTCCGAACCATCGTAGAATATTTAATACTATAAGCCAAAAAAAATGTGTTTCTAGTAGGAGAGCCCCCTTTAATTTTAATTTATTTTTATTATTTGTTGTTATAGCGGCAACAGAATTACATCATCTGTGAAAAATTCATCTGTCTAGCTATCACGGTTCATGAGATACAGCCTGGTGACAGACAGACGGACAGTGGAGTCTCTGGAGACGGACTGGTAACTAGTTATATTAAAAAAAAAAAGTAAAAATCAGAGCATGCGGTGTTTGCTCATAAATGGTTGTACATTTAGAATAAGTATGTTTTTTTTTCATCATAATCATGTCATATATATATACATATAACTGGTTACCAGTTTAAATAATACTCGTAAATACTCGTAATTTACGAGTATTATTTAAACTGGTAACTAGATATATTTAAAAAAAAAAAAGTAAAAATCAGAGCATGCGGTGTTTGCTCATAAATGGTTGTACATTTAGAATAAGTATGTTTTTTTATATTATAGGGAGCAAACGAGCAGACGGGTCGCCTGATGGTAAGTGACTACCATCGCCCATGGACAGCTGCAACTCAAGAGTCACAAGTGCGTCGCCGGCCTTTGAGATAGAGGTACGCTCTTTTCTTGAAGGTTTGAAGGTCGTATCGGTCCGGAAATACCGCAGGCGACAATTTGTTCCAGAGATAGGTTGTGTGAGGCAAAAAAAATCTGGAGAACCGCACAGTGGTGGGTTGCCAATTATCCAGGTGATGGGGATGAAAGTTTTGTCGCGTTGAATGTGTATGATAATTTAAGTGCATGAAAATAATAAATGTAGCAACTGTCAGCAAACCAAATAAATAGATTAAGACAAAAGACCCTGATAGTAATAAGAGTAAAACTTAACCCTATAATATGTTTATGTTTATATAAACTAAAACTTATAAGCGTAACTTCGTTTCAATTGTGCGCTGAATCACCCGATGTCCTTGTAGATTATGCACTATCACCTGTTCTGTGACTCGTAAAATAAATTAATCCTACGTTTTGAAAGGGGTGAAAATCGTGTTCAAAGATTCCGTTACATACTTACATACATACATATCAAGCTAATAAAAGCGTGTTAAAATCGACGCATGTCCCCCGAATGAGTCGGTTAGGTACCGACTCCGATACATTGTTGAACTTGAGGGCATTTCTAACAGACGCATAGATTAAACACCACAAGAGGTAAGTGTCTTTTAGTTCAAGTTCTTAGGAAATTAAGAGTTATTTTATAAATACATAGGCTGCACTAAAAGTATCGGGAATGGAATATTTCCACTATTCCTAACATATTAAAATCTTTTTAATTGAAAACTCCTTGGTTTTAAAAATCGAATACCATTTATTTATTTAAAAAAAAATTCTCGGTCTTCTCAAAAGGTCTTCTCAAACTTGTTTAGTCGTTGAGAAAATGGAATTGACTCGAGAAAATTCAAGGGCGATGATTTATTATGACTTTCGAAGCGGTTTAACACAAAAACAGTGTGTTGACCGGATGCTTTCTGCATTTGGTGATGAAGCCCCATCCAAAACCACAATTTATCGCTGGTTTGCTGAATTTCAACGTGGACGTGTCAAGCTCAGTGATGATCCCCGTCAAAGTCGTCCAAAAACTGCAGTCACCCAAGACAACGTTGATGCTGTGCGTAAGCTGATTGAGGAAGATCGACATGTGACATACCGCGAAATTCAGGCAAATTTAGACATTGGCATGAGTTAAATACAAATAATCTTGCATGAACAATTAGGTGTAAAAAAGTTGTTTTCCCGATGGATACCGCATTTGCTCTGTGAAGAGCAAAAAGCGGCTCGCGTTACTTGGTGCGTCAGAACTCTCGAAAGATTCCACGCAGGATGCTCAAATGCTGTATACAACATTGTATCAGGTGACGAATCCTGGATATACGCGTACGAACCCGAAATAAAAAACCAGTCACGAGTTTGGGTGTTCGAAAATGAGTTAAAGCCAACTAAAATTGTTCGTTCACGGAGTGTTGCAAAAAAAATGGTGGCCACGTTTGTCTCCAAAACCGGCCATGTTGCGACTATTCCGCCAACTGCAACCGCCGCATCATCCTCCATGACAATGCGAGTTCTCACACCGCGCACAGAACAAAAGAGTTTTTAGAACAAGAAAACATAGAATTATTAGACCATCCGCCGTACAGTCCCGACCTAAGCCCTAATGATTTCTATACTTTCCCTAAAATAAAGAATAAATTGCGTGGTCAGAGATTTTCATCACCTGAAGAAGCTGTGGACGCCTACAAAACGGCCATTTTGGAGACCCCAACTTCCGAATGGAATGGTTGCTTCAATGATTGGTTTCATCGTATGGAAAATGTGTCAAATTTCGCGGAGAATACTTCGAAAAGCAATAAATACATTTTTAAATAGTAATGTTGTGTCACTTCCTTGATTCCCGAAATTTTCAGTGTAGCCCTCGTACTTGAAAAAGTAGTTTCTTGAATGTTTTCATTTTTTTGTCAATCCAAACAAATTATTTAAACAAGCAAATTATTTATCAAAAATTACTAATTTTGACGCTTAGTTCGTTTTGTGCATGGACTCGACGTTTTTTAGAAGTGCCTAATTTATTTCTTTGTCAATTTTCATTACTGATTTTTTTTGTACAATTAATTTGAGAAACAAGCACACGGCCTACTTAATCTTCTTTCCTTAGAGCTATGTGGACAGAAATCACTAGCTGAAAAACATGACTACGCTGATGCAGATGTTCCCCAGTACCAATTTGAGCCAAAATCCTACGTGCCTCAACACTTTTAACACAATTAAGCTGGCAGAGCAACGTATTAGTTTTATCACATATTGATGTTGATTTTAAGTAAATTCACTCATGCGTTATAATACCCTCAGAGTCACAGTCGGTTAATTTAACTATTTAAGTGTGTTCATCCCGATATTTTTAATGTGTAAATGGTATATCTGATAGTTTTAATTTATACGTTTTCAATAAGTGTATTTTATCTCTCCAAACACTACATACAGTAGATATTCCTTTCGAAAAGGAATATCTACTAAGAGAATAATGAGAAAATCGTAGAACTCCATTATACAGTACAATGTATTATCGTAGATTAGTTACCTGCTGTATGGAGGGCGGCATGATTTCTTGGTGGCACAACGAGGCGGCAAAAAGAAGTTAGAGACTAGCTAAGTTTTTAAAGTCTTCTCTCACAGGTAGATGAGACGCGAACATCCTACTGACTCGAGCTGCTCTGATGAGCGTGTACAGATGAAAGTGAAACATCAGTGTACGATGGGCAGTGTAGGTAAAATGCACCAATGCATTGTTATACATTTCCCCAATTGTAGTCCGTTGATAGGCTGCGGAAATACAACACCTAACGTACCTCCTCATAATGAATATCAATCAATGTATTCAATACCTTTGATTATTTAGACGTATAATCAAAGTTCAAAACATAGTTTGGCGTTAAAATATCTACCTATATTTAAGTAGTGTGAGAGTAATCCAAAGTTTTTTATTCTATTAATAGAAACACCATATATATACTTTAAAAAATAGAGATATTTATGAAAAGAAGGAATAATGCATTACTTAATTAGTTTCATCATCAATAATATCTTAATAGTTTTGAGTCGGGAAGTTTAACTTAAAACTTTTACCTATCTTGCTTTCTGCAGCGCCATCTATTGTTAAATAGAAAAATACTTTTAATACTCCTACTTTGAATCTTCCATCTGTGGACAAGTAGACAAAACATGATTGTGTTTGCTTCTGCTCTTAGTGCAAAAAGTCGTCAGTAGATGGCACTACTTATAAAATAAATCTTGTAAAATTACATATTTTTACTATAAAATAACGATCGTTTCGGTTTTAGTTTCGTTTCTAAAACAAAATAAATTAAGTTCAGAATCAGCCTCTGAAAAATTGTTAATAAACATTACTTTTGAATTAATTAATATCTGACAAACAAATTTTAATGGTAAGTGTCGGTCTGGTGTCGGTTTATATTACTTTGACTTTTTAGTAGATTTTGATGATCATAAAAGTAGTAGTAATAGTAGTTATTTTAAAGCAGTAACGTCTTTAGCCAGCTCTACAAATAGTGGACGCCACACTCCAAACATTTTTATGCAATCGGTTTGAACGACCGCAGTAATCTTTTGTTGAAATTGCATCTCTTTCGTACAATACTCTTATTCTTTTACATTTACGAAATACGACTACAGTAACCATAAAATATCCTTTATCTGGAAATTAATGAAACAACTTTATTTTTATGTCATTGTAACTACTTTTTGACATTCAAACAACGCTTATGAAATATACTGTGAAATTATAAAATACATATGTAAGATGTATTGGGAATTAACAATAATTAATATTGTCTCAAAACATTTTAAAGTTTACATAAATTTTCTTATGAACTAGTAGTTTTATATCTGTTCCAAGTACTGTTGTTGTGTTGTGTACGGCTTTTGGTACTGAGCTAGGCTGATAGCCTATATTTTAGTACACAGCGGCTCCCCATACCACTTCACCTTGAATATATAGTAAATGAATTTAGTACATTGTAAAAATATTTCTAAATTGTTAATAATTTATGTATTTCATTTATTTTTAGATTTCCTTTAGATTCCATGAAAAGAAAACAATGGCTATATGTATAATTAGTGCCATTAAAAGACACGTTTTATAAAAGTGCAAAAATATATTTATTGCATGTGGATAGAAAAACTGCGACTATGGGATCCGATCTAGCTTATACGGATTATCAACACAATATAAAATATAAGTGGCTACATTGTAAAACAAATTGTTACTCGCCAGTGTGAAGACTGCACAAATCTATTGATTGCACTGAATCACTATCACTTTTATCGCTGTTATTCTCTAAACATTAAAAATACTGAAATTTTAGTGTATTTATAAATAGGTGAAAGTTATATTTCTCTTCTAAAGAAGTATTTACAGTCATCCAATATGCAGATAATATTTTCAGAAGAGCTTCTATTGTGGAACACTGGACCGTTGACAATATAAAAAGAAAATCTATAGGTACCTACTAACATTATACATCAAAAGAGTTGGTTGTACGCGCTAATCTCAGGAACTACTGGTTCGAATTGAAAAATTATTATAGTGTTGGATAGCCCATTTATCGAGAAAGGCTATAATCTATCTAACATTACGCTACAGCCAATAGGAGCGGAGCATCATTGAAAAATTGTTGCAAAAATGGGGAAAATTTACAAAAGCAGACGAAGTTGCTCCGGTCAACTAGTGGTTAATATAGTTCAACAACATTTTGCAAGTAAATTGAAAAAAATGTTTTGTATATTGGTTTTCAGTAAAGAATTATAATTAAGATCCTTGGTTTGGTGGAATTTAGTAGAATCAAAGAGTACTTTTATATCTGGTAGAATGTATACAAAGCACGTGGTAACACTACTCTGTCGTCAAGTTAAGTCAATCGGCATTAGTCGCTCGCACAGAGTACATTTATATATATGAAATAGAGGTCTATCTTCAGTAACAAATCAAGAAACAGAAAGTGGCTCCCTCTGAACACGAGTTTTGCAACTACTACCTCCATATCCATAACTACGCATTACACACATACATAATCTACCTACTATTGTGATTATAGGTAAAAATACTATTTTATTTCTTTACTGTAAGCAAAAACTTTTAATTTTTGCTTACAGTAAAGAAATAAATAATGCGTCATATGATGAAAACTATATGGAATAAGTATTTGTTTTACAAACAATAAAAACAACCTTTCGATTTAATCATTTATTTTTTTCTTTTAAAACATTTTTTTGAATACTTCTTAGCTTTTATTTTAAATACGTCAGTATCATCATCACACTCTCTCTTATTGAATAATATTTTATTAATTTCTTTACAATAATTATAAATAAAAAATCTGCAGAATATTTTGATTAGGAATTCAATTATTTTTTCTTTATGAACCTTACAATTAATAAAATCGAAGTCTGAGTTCATAAAAACAATTGTTTTAATCAATTCTTTAATTTGACTTTTTTCTAAATGTTCTTTTAATATTGCATAATTTATATCCTGCAGATTTGAAATACAATCTAAGAGTTGCTGGGGTTGGAAAGCCATTTTTTATTTGCGTATTCCCGATATTTTATATATTCATGCTCAGTGTTTGACATTAAATCATTTTTACATTGGGTACACCCCTTGAAGACTTTTGTCTTTGCGTTTTTTAAAAAATAACCTGTTACATATTGTAATCCCCCAATTTCCCGAGGGTCACTCTTGTCTTCAAGAGGTGTGAATGTTATATCGGGAATATTTTCAATCTCGCAAATAATTTGGTCCTTCCTACCCTCGCCTGTGATGAGAACTTCATGCAGAGCATAGCATTCGTCTATTTCACAGTTAGCTCCTGGAGCATGAACACTAGACAGGCTGTTAATTAATAACGTCGTAAAGGCTGCTTCAAACCTTTCTGGTGTCGGATTTACGTTGCGGCATCCGTGGCTCCTTATAGACCCAAAAAAATTTTCAATTGGGTCTTGATTTAGATGCCTCAACCAAACAGATTTTACACCATACTTTAAATAAAGTTTTTCTAATAATAATTGTATACCGTCTAGTGTCCATACCCAATTGCCTAATGTGGGAACATATTCGTTAGCTGAAGTATTTCTATTTATAAATTTCATATTTTGTAAAATATTTTTGGATTCCCTCCATACTTGGTGATGAATTGAGACAGGTGTTGCAGGTCCTAAAAGGCTTTTCCCGTGCTTCTTCTTTTTCCCATAGCTGCCATTTACTGAATCGAACAACTGGTCAAAAAATAGTAAGACATCTGCAGTGTCTTTGGCTTCTGAAGGCAATATTTTCTTTTCTGTAAAAATAAAATAATTTCCTAAATAAATTCTTCACTAGTTTTAATTAAGTACTTCATATCACTATTGATGGAATGTAAATTGTATCAATATTCTTGAAAAGTTAGGAGGCTTATCTACACAAATATTATAAAGCTGGAGAGTTAGTTTGTTTGTTTGCTTGAACGCTCTAATCTCAGGAACTCCTGGTTCGAATTGAAAAATTATTTTAGTGTTGGATAGCCCATTTATCGAGGAAGGCTATAAAACATCACGCTACAACCAATAGGAGCGGAGCAGTGACCATAAACGCAGATGAAACTGCGGGGACGGCTAGTAATGTTATAAAATTAGACACTAATGAATGGGTTCCAGTCGAAAACCAGCGCCGGGCCTTCGCTTGCTACATGCTGAACTAGACGCCCATTTGGTACAATAGTGAGACACAGAATAAGTTACCTAGAAATTGTTAGCATCCTAAGTAGGTACATTATCTATATATTAATACGTGAAGCGAAAACTTTGGATCCCTTTTTACGAAAATTGGGCGGACGGAGGAGTATAAAATTTCGCACACTTATAGTTTATACAGAGAAGAAGTGACGAATGCTAAAATTTTTGAACAATATTTTTGCTACAAAGTTTAAAAAAATGCAAAAACGGGTACATACAGCTATGAGTGTCCAGTATATATTTTGACCTGTCATGGTACAAAAGTCTATACAATGACAGGTCAAGTAATATTGGCCAATGAAATAAACCATGGTCGAAATTCGACCACCAGGCGATCTCTAGTTAGAATAATAACTTCAGTGAGTAATGTTCACAATTTAGTAAAGAGAATGATTTCTGCTAACGTGTGTTTCGGGGAGGCCCCACTAGTTTCTAACTTGTAAAAGCCTTCTTCTTTTTTCACTTTTATAAATGACTAGGTGGGTACTACCTTATAATTAAGTGTCTCTGATTAAAACAGTAGCTCTATGAAAAATTCTAAATTTATCAAATACAGAATCAAATTTGTGCAATTACTATTTAGATGTTTAGTGAACCGTTAGCAATATTAAAAATTTAGATTGCTGTCCATTAGGTTATACAGCAAAAAGAAGGCAGATGAAACTAGTATAATAAATTTAACATAGTATATACCTAAATATTTTACTGAATACCTCGATGTAAAGATATTTATTATTTTAAAGATAAAAACTAATATGTATACTAAAAACTTATATAATTAAATTGAAACTACTGAACTAGTGTTTAATAAACATAATAAATGTATTTTTTATCATTAATATTATTATTCATGCCATTGCAATATCGATGGAGCTAAAATCCCACAGATATAAGATACTCAATGTGAAAAGTTCGACTAGTAATAATGTACATAATTTGGAAACATAATTTACCTGCGAGATATCCCATATTTGATGCTACAGTTTGGCTGAAAAGTTGAGTAGCATATTTGACCTTCATTCGTGGAATTTTACTCGGATCACAGTGCGCATCTGTCAATTTGGGTACCAATCGTATACCTTTATAGCCTGGATTTTCTTTATGTAGTAGCATCACATGTGACCATTTAGCAATTTTAGTGTCCTTGCCTTTTATTAATTTTAAATCTTTGGAAATAAAATTATTTCCCGGACACATTTTATTAAATGTGGTGGATCATACAGGGGTATAATTTCTTGACCATTGATCAGTATAGTATTATTTAGGGGCTCTTCACCCTTTCTTAAAAAAATACCCCGAGTTTCTTGTACTAAATGTTTTATACAATTTACATTATTTGTGCCTTGGTCACATACTGTTGCTACCACAATAAGACCAGCATCTTGTAGCTTGGTGATGACATTTTTTAATTGCTTCGCTAGTTCAGGGCCCTTTGTTGCACCTTGCGAAAATGTATAGGCCACTGGCTGCTTATAATTTTTTATTAGGCCTCTGATCATAAAAACTTGAGCATGATCTGCATATTCATTATATATCTCATGCCCATTTGTGACAAAACCGCATACTCTATCCTTTCTTTCATTGTATGTCACACTTGCTTTTAGGGACATCTCATCAAACAGAAGAATACAAATTTTTTCTTCCAATTTCAAGGATTCAGCTACTTTTTTTATTTGATTTATAATGTTTTCATTTATTCCTGGCTGTATGTCTGCCATATTTATTAATTTGAGGAGACTTTGCCTTGATGGCAAGATAAATATTCTTCTGAGGAATCTATACCCTTTTGGGCTTTGTTTTAAAATAGATAAAGCCACAATTTTTTCTTTTAAAGTAAAGCGCCTACCTTTATTACTCTTTTTACGCTCCCTGAACTGCAATAACGTTAAAATTTTTGATGTGCTTGGTAAATCATCCAGTATTTTTAAAAACTGTGGATTGGTGGTAATATTTTGCAGTGCCTTGATTTTTATCGCTTGCTGTCTAACTTTACTGCGATATTTACTTAATTTGACTCCAATTCTCAGAAGTTTTTTGTATAAAGCATGTTCACCTGGAGACACAGCAACATGTTTTACGCGTCTCTTTGGACGAGATACACATTGCTTTCTCCGATTCTCTGTAACAACAGGAAGCAGATGAAAAACAAACTTAACTTAGTACCTATATTGACCGACGAACTGACTGTAAATGTTTTTAGCTTGTGGATATTGGAATGAAATTTATGCATAATCACTACATATTATAAAACAAAAAGACTAACAAAAAACAAAAAGAGAAAAACTACTGAACGGATTTTCATGCGGTTTTCACGAATGGACAGAGTGATTCAAGAGGAAGGTTTATATGTAACAGTAACCATTTTTATCTTTTACATATTACAAAAAAATTATGGGTTATTTATCAAATTATTTTAAACAATACAGTATTATTCCTTATCCAATTAAATACATTAGATACGTTGTGCATTTCATGTAGATCAAAATTGCCCTTTACAGCATATTATTAAAATGAATATCTTAGAAGATATCAGAGATTTAAAAAGCGGAGGCACAGCGGCTGGCGGGCCGACCGATTTTGATTATTCTTTTTTGTTAGATAGGGTACCTCAAGGATGGTCCCATGTCAAGGAAGTCAGGATCTGATGATGGGATCCTGATAAAATTGAGAGAAACCCTCGAAAATTGGAGGAACGAATAGTGTTTCTGTTTACTTTTCATTACTTTATAAGGTTTTTGCGTTTAGAATCATCATCATAACATGTAGCTGAGCTAAATGAAAAAAAAATCTTATTATAAAAATCTTCACTACATATTATAAAACAAAGTCCCCGCCGCGTCTGTCTGTCTGTTCGCGATAAACTGAAAAACTACTGAATGGATTTTCATGCGGTTTTCACTAATAGACAGAGTGATTCATGAGGAAGGTATAAGTGTATTTTGTACCCGTGCGAAGCCAAATATACATATAATATATATTTGAATTATCATTGATGTGTCATTATTGACAGGAATATTTGTAAATCTTTTTGTGCAAAAGTATAATGAACTAAATAAACTTTTCTTTAGACTCACCAAGACTTCTCTTCCTGTTGTCGTCTGCCACTGCACTATGAATGTGTAGTGGCATACCCCTAGAAAGATCCCTCAGATTTTGAGTAACAGCAGCAGGTTCTGGAATAACAATTAATTCATACAAGTGGCTGTATGTGTGTAAATAAATAAATGGAAAATTTATAGGCATAATACCCCAAGGGCGTACAGGCTTTTGGATGCTTGTTTTTCAGTAAAAAAAAAATAGGGAAAAAAACTTGCGTGAGTGATGATTTTACATAAGCTGAGGAATCCATATACACTTCCGCTCATAAATATAGAGAAAAAAGGCGTAATGCTTACGTTGGTATATAGCAGCTCGATAAGAGCAGCATCTTAATTATTTTCTGTAAATAGACATTTTATTAAATACTTACCAATATTTTCTTTTATTTGGACATCTTCAACAACAATTTCACTCATTTGCTTTGGGGTAGATGCTGTAACAATATGGTAAATATTAGGTACATAAAACAACATAATTCTTTTCCGTTTTTTATAATGGTAAAGCATTAATAAAAAACTATACATATACATTGTAATATGTAAGAAGACTCTTAGACTGACTGACTCTTAATAATATTTACCCTACTACATAGGTAGAGAGTATATAGAATAGGTTAATTTGATAATTAGTACATAATACTTTTTTATATTTACTGATTTCCACCTGTGGTCTAAGGGTAGTCAAGATTCAATCTTATTTCATTAATAAATAATTAACATTATCTAAATAATGATAACTATAAAGGCATTTTATAACAAAAATATACATGGTTTAAGTATGGAAGTTACATCAAATCAAAATCAAATCAAATTAAATTTTAATTTATTTCAAGTAAACCCATTGTAGGTATTTTTGAATTGTCAGGAAGAGTCAGTCAGTATAAGTAGGTCGTGAAGCTAGTTGCCAGTTCCAAAACGTAGATCCTATGGAGAAGAACAGGCAAGAAACTCCAAGGACACTCTTTTCCAACATGTTTTTTTTTTTACAAAGTTATTTGTTACATTGCTCATAAGCGCAATTTAATGTGCTGTTAGGCAACATAGAAAATTAACATAATACTTGTGACTACACATTTCTCACATGTACAATTCAATTTTTTTTTTCAAGTTTATATAAATATGTATATAGGGTATGTATTTGTTGGTTCGATACCGACTGACCACTTCAACATAAGCTCTGGTGAGGTAATCACCTGAACAGGTTTCTACACAATATAAGCTGCATTGATTTTTATTTATGGATTAAAGTATACATACCCCATGATGTAGATGCTTCTGATGTTTGAATGGTTCTCAAAGCTGGTCTTTCAGAAGTAAATGATAACCCTGTAATAACAATATATATTAGGATAAAAGGTTATACATACATTAAAAAATGTTTCAAGCTCAAAAAAGTTACCAAAGATTCATAATAACTCATATCCATAAAATTTGCATAATACTATTCTAGAATATTTATTTGCATCTATATTATGCATTATAGTATACATTTACACTATGACGAGTACATTCGTAAACTAAATATGTTTGTCAGTGTTAAAAATGTTTGTAAAGAATATGTTGCTAACGAAGTCACATATTTATCTTACTTTAACTCAACCATTAGATGTACATTGCTATCCCTATTTCATTAATTTTTCATGAAGCTCTAGCGACTCTGCTCACTACTACATAGATTTGTATAAAATTTGCAACCTGCATAGGACTATGAGACAAGTATTGCTATAGTATACAACAAAGATGGTTTCATACCTTTTGATGCAGATGCTTCTGCTGTTCGAATAGATCTGGTTATTGTTGTGTGAGAACCAAATTTCTCTAATGATAAAACTGTAATGAAAAATTTAACCAGATCATAATTAACTCAGTCAAATCCCCCCGAAAATTATATTTGATCTTTGCAATAAGTTAAAGTCAGTTTTTAACTAAACTTTACCAGCTACCCGGCTGTTACATGTGGCTGTGGTTAAGTAATTTTGCAATACGAAAGTATTGCGACTATAAATTGAGATAAAAACTATTGCATCTTTTAAGTTGGAAATGTGTGAAATTTCATGAAAATCAGGTAACTAGGTTAGGTGTTCATCGCAGACAAACAATATGATACGACATTTTCACATATAAATATGTAAGATTTATCACTACATATTATAAAACAAAGTCCACCGCCGCGTCTGTCTGTCTGTTCGCAATAAACTAAAAAACAACTTAATGGATTTTCATGCGGTTTTCACCAATAGACAGAGTGATTCATGAGGAAGGTTTAGGTGTATAATTTGTACCCGTGCGAAGCCGGGGCGGGTTGCTAGTAAAGAATATCTTATATATAATACTTAAAAACAAAGTGAATTTTTACATACTAACCTGGCATGTTTTTTGTGGGTACAGCTGTATTGCTAAGTCTGTTGTTACGACACCAATACTTTTCTTCGAAGTGTATATGACATACGCGACGGTATTTGAAAATATGGCTGTTTTCAAGTTGAGGTATATCACCCCCTATAGCGTAGACCCATGTATTAAACAGCTCTTTCTCCCTATCTGGATTAGGAAATTTGTGCAAAATCTCCTCAGTTCCTGAAATAATATAGCATAACATGGGTAGGTAGTTTTAAAATCTATTTTCTAGTAACTTTCATCGAGGCAGAAATTTAAAGACAAACACAATGAAAGTTTAGGCATGTGTCAGTATATTTATGAAAACTTGATTTATGTTCATAATAAAAAGTACAGTTCAAGTGCTAAACACTCTTAATACACATCATTAACATGAACTTGTTGTACCTGCCTCTAGGCTGTAAAATATTAACAAGTCCTTCCGAGGTCTTGTGTGCGATTTTATAATAAAATCCCAAATAATATACAAAATTTAAGTCTCAACAAATGTAAGTCCACAGTGAAACGAAAACTACGCCCGAATGGCTATTGCTCTCAAGATAAAAAGGCTTGAAACTAATCTGTTTTTAGATTCACATATGCTTAGAAAATATAATGATAGATAGAAATATAATGTGAGCTACTGTTTCTCATCCTTCTGTTCTTCTGTCTTTTTTTTTCTTTTTTAAATTTATTTTTATATTGTTTTAGCTTTCAATAGGTATTCTTATTTTCATAGATTAATTTTAGTTTACTTACTATGAATCTTAATAATATAAAAGCTCACAACAAAACAGTGCTGTAATACATTACTCAAAATATTGTAAAAATTAAAGAGATTAGACCTAGAGATTTCGATTTCTTCTCACAAGGCTCAACTATCTATTTCAACTAAACAGGTGGTTGGTTGTGAATGATTGAAATTGCATAAACTATATGAGTATTGTGAAACCGAATATTATAATGTAAACATTTTGTAACTGACTTATACTTTTTTTTAACCTAGACTTATATACATAACTAAATACATAAGTTATTTATATTATAATATATATTGCATAAGACTGCATAATAATATATTCTTATATCAAAATTGTTATACAGGTTTGTTCATGAAGACAATGACTCCTGTTTAAACTTAATACTATTAAAGAAAGTAATAGCCAGGCTCCCATCCCAAATAATTTAACTGCTATTATCCGTAAACATGGAATCGATTTAGGTAGTAAAAATAGATAGATAGATAGATAGATAGATAAACTCTTTATTGTACGACAAAGAAAGAAATGAATACAAACTTGTATACATAATGTGTAGATTCTTACCAAACTAAAGACTGAGTACAATTGGCGACCTTATCGCGATTTGCGATTTCTTCCAGGCAACCATTGGATGGAAAAAGAAATTATGAATGAGATGGGGAGTTGCAGTGTACAATTAATTAAACACTTTGCAATAATATATACATTTGCGAGTTTGCTATTAATATTATAAACTTAAAACTAAAATTATATATATATATTTATAAATTTATAAATATATATACAAATATATACACACATACAAACAAATACACATACAAACATGCATATATACAATAATAAAAATATACGCACTTACAGATTAAAAGGGTACAAATACACAGTATCAGACCCTCAACCACTTAGCAAGTCAAGTAGTGTTCCTTTAATAGTATCTTAAAGCTGGACAGTGTTTGTGCCCGTCTAATGGGCAATGGTAACGCGTTCCACAAACGGATAGCCTGCACTGTATATGATTTGTCCATAAAATTTGTGGAATGCTGTGGCATTTTTAAAGTCAAATTCTCCGACGACCTTAGGAGCCTTGAATGTGTATCGTTTAAGAATTTGAAGCGTTATTAATATTATCTAAAATACATCAAACTTTTAAAGAAAAACATACCTGAATTGTTTCGGCAACCGGGGACACAACACTTTCTGTTCGACATTTTTATTCACAGCAAAATCGTTGGCGGTAACACAAAACTGAATTGTTTTTAGAGTCCTGTCTCAGATCACAAGTGACACAAATACTAAAGAACACGGCCGGAGGAGTAGAAACTCAACTCAACGGTCTTAGGTGTAAATAGCAAAAGAACTTTAGTAATCCAAAAAACCAGATGATAATACACAAGAACGCCGGCGGCACTCCTACGCAAATCAACTGACAACAGCGACAACGCAACGCACACAATCACAAACACCGATTCGCCATTTTCTTTACATCCGCCATGCATGCACGCTATTGGCTGTAAAATATTCTACTATAACGTGTATCTTAATTATAATTCCTACCTTTATTTTATTTTCTGTAATTCAAAAATTAATTTTCAAGTCATTATAAAGCACGAAGAGACTTTTATTGATTATTTTTTAAATCCAAAAACAGAATTCATTATTTTGTGATCAAACATTAAAAAGAACCCATTTTTAATACTTTAACTATACCTTTAAACATAAATTCTATATCTTTAAAGTAACCAAGATCTGGTCACACTGGAAATATTTTAAAAGTTAGAATTAACGCCATCTTACGAGTTATACGTTAACTACGTAGCCATGAATCGTACTAAGGCTGCCATCTTTTATCATGTTTACAAAAACCATATGGAAACGTCACAATACAATGATACTAAATTAAAATGTCCATTAAACAAGTTGGTTTATGGCATAGTCAGGTACATACATAATTTAGTATACTTATTTGAAAACTGTTACCCGTCTGCTTGTTCGAAGATTGTCAACCCTGGTCGCTCGTTTCTGGTGACTTGACAACTGAAGTAATACAAATCGATACGCAGTAACTTCCAAACAAAGTGATATTCTATTTTTGTTTAGTATTTCGGTGGCGGAGCAAAAAACTGGACTACACGGAGTGAAGTGAAAACTTTTAAAATGACAAACACGTACGTGGTTTGTCTAATAGCACTTTGTTGTACGGGTGAGTACCTGTTAATATTTTTACTTAATCGCACTAGCAATTAAACGTCGTCCTTGTTACATTGCTAATACTTTATTACGCTTTTACGTGATATCTGCGCCATGATTCACTAATAGTAGTTCATATCGTTACTTTTGCTCGGAAAACGGGTAAAACTTTGCAATGTTCTATAAATCTCCAGATACCCTTCATAGTTGTCTATTCTATCGTAATTAAACACCTGTTATTTAAATCCTTCATTGTATTGAAACCGGAATTATCTATCTATATTTTATATAATTTCATTTTACTGGAACGTAAAAGTAACTAACTTTAGCTGAAATAAATCAGATGTAGTAATAATTTAGTTTTAAAATAAATCGCGTCATGTATGTAAAAATATAAACATGTTTTCGGTTATCACGGATACATTGACGACCTTCGATTGATCTCATTAGTCCTAGTCTACTGCCATTGTGTTTTTTAATGTTGCTGTTAATTGTAAAATTTTTGGATATATCCAATTTAGCCTGTTTTATTTAGAAAAAAATCTCATTGTCTTTGTGTGGCACAGGCAATGTGATCTTTTGCATTGTAAACCTTCATTAGAAATACATTATTTTATTATAGTGAAGATGAAGAAGCAAATATATTAATTAATAAATTGTGATTTCTATTAACAATTTTCTTATTACTGAACTCCAACCAAAAGGCTCTTGCTCATAAATGTATAAAATATTTTTTTATATACTTGATAAATTCTAATGATGTTGAAAGAAAGAAAACATATTTTATTGGGAAAGTGTCTGCGTTTGTAAATTTTCCCCATTTTTGCAACATTTTTCAATGATGCTCCGCTTCTATTGGTTGTAGCATAATGTTAGATAGCCTATAGCCTCTCAATTTTATGTTGGGAAAGCAGTTTATAATTTGTCCAAAGTTATGAGTAAATGAATTATTAAGCTCTGAAACATATATTTGTACCAACAAATATATGTTTCAGAGCTTAATAACAATGAAAAATAATTAATGACCAATTTTAATGCACAGCAAAATTTTAGCAATATATCCCACTAATAAATAAACTCCAAAATAAAATCAGAACATAATTTTTGTTCCTCTTTGAAACTGCTCACAAGGCTCAACCATTTAGAAATGGGTAGGCAGGGAACAGGCAGATATGATATTATGTTATCCATTTTTTTTCTTTAATAGTTTTATATTTGATAAAGCAAACTATTGTTGTGGTGACTCTGTGTGTGTTGATCTAGAATTTTTAATTATTTATTAAATCGATGATTTCAAATATTGAATTGAACAAAGCAGCTCAGTGAAAAAGGGAACAAAGGTCCCTTTTTCACGGAGCCAATAACAATGTTTTTACATCTGACCAAATGCAACATTTGCTGTTCAATGTTACAATTTTTGTAACATTGAATAGCAAATGTTGTCAAAACATACCTAACATGTGATACAACACTTTTTTGTGATATGACACTTTTTTGCCCGGTGGCGATATGTATTATATAGCTATCATATACAATATTCATATATCCTGTTTTGAACACAACATATGTTACTATTTTATCAACCAATTAGCCTATTCTAGTCCACTGCTGGACATAGACCTCTCCCAATGTGCGCCATAGTACTCGGTCCTCTGCCTTTCGCATCCAGTCCCTCCCAGCTACCTTCCTCAGGTCGTCGGTCCATCTGGCTGGCTGGCAACTATTTAATAAAGTACATAAACTTCCAGAACTTAACACATTATTGCATCAACTTTCCTTGTATATTACTTTGCTACTCATATTTTTCAATACACTTTAACTATATTTTTCATTAATTTGAAAACCAGTCATCTATCTTGCTCAATTTAACTGTTTCTTTACATGTATAACAGGACCTGCTAAATTACTAGCTTTATCTGAGATATCATATTACTGTACATAAATAATGTACAGTAACTATCTATTTAGGAAAGTTTGTAACGTTAAAATTTTTTTCTTAAATTATTTTAATTTAAGATTAATATTTATGTATGCTACCCTCATTCCATAATGAATATGTTCTATAAAATTAAACTATTCTAGAAGCTAAAGCGAGTTGCTGATATTAATTTTTACATACATACCCTCACACCTGTATCCCCCATACAGAGGCATAGTAAACACCCACATTCGCGTAATAGGGGGAAGCTTATTACCGCCAACTGGGCACTTCGGAAATTTAGGAGGAAAATTCGAAAATTGGGAGTAAATTGATAGGGAAAGGTAGGCAAGAGGGGAAGGCAATGGAAGGAAAAAGATATTGCTTATATAGATAAAGTGGGGAGTGCAAGCAATAGCTCAAGCAGGTCAGAGTTCGAGTAACAGGTATGCATACCTGTTACTCGAACTGTCTATTGCCAGGAAGTCCGAGGCCTAGTCCTATTCGTTGCAGTCGTAGAATAACGGCGGATTTGATTTTTTGTCAATTTTTGTTTTTCACTTAAAGCCAACTGAAAACATTTTACTTTATAATAGTATAAAACATTTTTCAAAGCTCATACACACAGTAACATTTTCAGATTTCCTTAACAGAAACAGCCGTTTTCAAAATATTACGTAAAACATTTGAAAGCTTTAAAGTGCGCTCCTGTACAGTTACTAAAAATCAAATCCGTCGTTTTTCTATGGCGACTTCTTATTAATTTTTACTGTTACAGAAAATATTTTCATCAGAAACTAAAATAATATTGGGAAATAAAGAGGCTGTTATGCACATTTCTGCTCATGTTTATCATCATTTATTGGCCATTATCTTACCATTCACTTGAGCATAACAGTTTTCAATGATAAACATGACTTACCCTTTGACCCCATTCAACAAGTCTTTGCACTTATGATAATTTGCTTTTGTGATGATAAGTTGGATCATTATTAACATGACTTGTTTTGTTCGTAGGTTTGTCCTTAGCAGTACCAAAAGAATGCCATCAGGGGCCCTCAGTATGGTGCAGCAGTATAAAGTAAGTTTAGATGATCATGTCTTGTAATGTTATGATTTAATACAGTAATAGGCCTAAAACTCAAAAATAAGTGTTTTTACATCTCGTCTTGTGTCCAAAATAGTTTAGGCTTTGTTCTAGCAATTGAGAGATTGTGGATTCAAAATACCTAAGTGGTATTTAAAATTAGATAAAATAGGTAACCTATATTTTTTTTTGAGTTTTAAAGACTAATTTTACGCACTCTGACACAGTTACGTTCTCAAGCAACTGTCAAAAAGAAAATAAATGAATGCACATAGCCCTACTATTGTGCATATATATCTTAGTTGGAGAGGTTGATGAGATTACTATTACCTAGTATCAATATTTATTTTTTGCTTTTTAGATTGTTGCGAAGAACATGTATTACAGTCCATTGTCAAGACTCGAAAAGTCTAATTGCAGGAGAATTAAATAGTTCTTAGATTTAAGTTAAGAAATACTTAGAAACATTATAGGGTAATCCAAGGTTGATCCAAGAAAACCATCCCAAATATCTAATTGTTTCAAAATCAAATCATCACCAAACAATTTAATCTCTCAATCACTTTCAGATCTGAATCAGATTAACCGAATAAAATCGGCATTAAACCGAATAATACGACCGAATACCAATATCTTAAATTTGCTGAACATGTCGAACATTTCAAATAGTTCGTTGAATGTTTCCAATTTATACTTCCAATACAAGTGATTTTTCTAGAATATAGCACTAAAAATCTAATAAACAAACAACATCTTTCATTTATTTTAATATACATACTTAAGTTGAGTTCCCATTGTCCGTTGCACACAAGTGTGAGTCATCATAATCAAAATTGATTTATATCTACACAGACAAGGGTCGGAGTGCGGAGCCGTGGGGCACTGCATAGCTACACTCTGGGACAAACGCAATGACACCGTGGCCGTGAATGGAATGTCCTCGAAGGTCGTTCGATTCTTCAGGCAGATGAAGGATATTAGGGAGCTAATTAACGAGGTTTGTATGACCATATTAATAAATAAATTACTAACATAATTTCTGCTTATCCGACTTCAAACAAGGTTCTCAGTTCGACTGACTTTTTTTGTGTAAACTCGATATCTTTGCCAAGTATGAATCGATTTCAGTAATTCTCTTTAATCGATTTGGTTGTTCTCAAGGTTGGTCCCATTTACATTTTATAAAATATTTCAACGTCGAAAAGCGGAAAATTAAGGGATGAACAAAACAGCTTATTTTAGTATACAATGATTTAGGTGTATTGAAGTCGGTTCTACTTTTTTAAAGGTTAAGGTTAACATTTTAAGGTTAAATTATATACTATAAAGTTAATTTGCTTACTATAAGACGGCCCGTGTTCTTGACCGGTCGCTATAAACGGTCGTTACCAAACCATTGCTGTAAGCTATACTCTATTAATACACCACCAGCAGAAAACAACATTACGCCTTTAGTGCTAACGGAGATCCTCTGCGACTAGAGGTCCCTACAATTCGAACAGAAATCTACTATACTCTGCCTCCTTTAATCTATTATCTTATGTTTCCTGTTGTAAACATGCCTCACACACACTGCTTGTTTATGAAAACTAGCTTAAAGAAGTTGAATATGGCATTTTGCGAAAAATTTTGTCTTTGTCTTTCACAAAGAATAATTATATTATTAACGAATGATAATGTTAGTAAATAATAATTATGTAATAACTTTCAAAATTCTTTATGATCTATTCTGTATGTAAACTATCTATCTTCTATGTTAGTAATAGTTTAATGGAATTATTTTTAATCGTGGACTCGGTAGGTATTAACACTTATTTATTAACTCTTTATCGGGTTTGGCCTAATTACTAAATACAATAACACTACATACACTGATGTATGTTGACAATCACCAATGTAAATCAGTGTTGTGTATTAAATCTGTAAGAATCGGAAATACATCTTTAAATATTATACCAAAATGCGGTAAAACTCTGATTCGCAATTTGCAAATTAAGTAAATGTTAGCGTACGCCAGTCATTCATAAAAAAAGAAAGTCATAAAAGAGTTGTGTCTGCACTTTGCACTCGCAGAAAATTGCGGCAACACAAAATACAGTTGCCAAGCTCAGAGGTTTATTTTGAATACCTATCGTTATAACAGCACATGGAGACTGTTTTGATTCATTTCATTGCTTTAATTCCTTGTTTGCTTATGTGTTTAAAACTCCACTGCCGAGAGACTTAACCGACTCGGTGCGATCGATACCGCGATTTAACCACCAAACCTTAAACAAAAAAGCTTATGATTATTCATTTCTTTTGCATGATTTAGGAGACTGGCACAATATTTACCTATTCATATGCTTTTTTTTATTACCAAACTGTAAAAAGAAATAACGTTGAAATGTTGGAGATAGGTACTTGCCGGTTATATGTATAAAGGCCCATTCACACATATCAGTGAAGTCACAGTTCCGGCACAGTACCGCCACCGTAGTAATTATTCTTTCACACATTCTCTGACGGCACTGTCACTGAGAGCATCATTTCTTATTTGTTGTTCATTCTTCATGTTGATTGTTCTTCAAAGGTTACTGTTTAAACAAAAGGCAATGATGATGAAGATTATAGAATTGCAACAAATTTTGACAGACATCTTCGTTAGATCGATTATAATTAATTGTAGCTAGTTCAAGCTTTTTAACTTGCCACACTTTTAACCTACTATACACTTTATTATTTTTTTAAACAGGATTACCTTGCAACACGCCTCACGTCATTATGCGACGATATAGCACATGCGGACATCGCCCGTATCTGCACGGAAAACACGCGCGGCCTCCAGCAATACATCAACCATGTACTGCAGTCGGAGACGACGCCAGAGACCATGTGTACTCTCGTCAGGATGTGCAACAATAGCAACATCGAGAACATTCTGATGGGAAAGGTAGTTTCTTTTATTTAAAAATTCATGTAGTACGTGATTTTTTTTTTCAAACTGATTATCAGGAGTAAGTACAGATGGTATGTGCCCGATAAGGTACAGTAGCGTGTCCTTGACATAGTCTAAGTATTGCAGCACTGCTATTCTTTAAATAATAATATGGACAGTAGAGAATAGCATGTAATATCTAAATATCAATATGAATAGTATTTTTAGGAAGTTTGGTTATTCTACAGGATTTTCGGGATATGTTTTTTAGGGTTCCGTACCTCGAAAGGAAAAAACGGAACCCTTATAGGATCACTTTATTGTCCGTCCGAAGGTCTGTCTGTCTGTCAAGACCGTTTTTCTCAGGAACGCGTAGAGAATTTATATCAAATACTCAAGTCTATTGTCCCTTGGAGCTGTGAAAAAATCAAACTTCTAAGCCAACGCAATCAAAAGATACAGCCGTTTATGCCGCAAATTGTCGACACTTGCAAGGGAATGAAAACCTACAGGGTACTTCCCGTCAACTCAGAATCTTGAAATTTGGTACGAAGCAACATCTTATAGCACAGATAAAGGAAAAATTGCGAAAACCGTAAATTTTTAGTTACATCATATACTAAAAATATTTACCGCAACCCTCGGTGCGCGAGTCCGACTCGCACTAGGCCGGTTTTTTTTTAAAAGATTACTAGTAACGTGGGTCAGATATTACTAGTAATCTCGTCAACCCCTCCAGCTAAGCTTAACGCTTGTGTTAGGACTGGATTCACGACGGTAGTGCACGTGGGCACCACCCAGTGCACTACGAACTACTTCGAACCCACGCAACCACTTGATCGCAAGTCCGACGCCTTAGCCATTACGCTACCGCCGCTTATATGTTTGGTGGTTACGTACTCGCCCTTAAAATCCTGCCTGCCCTTTAAAGTGCAGTGTCTATATTAATTGATGCTCAAAACTGCAACATTTTCGGCGATTCAACGATGAAACGACAACCGTATTTTTAATTTCCTGATGTTAGATTATCTTTGTAGGAATATGCTTGCTAAGGTTGGCAATAGCAGTAATAGGAGCATTATCGCTAAAATCAATCTCTTACAGGCAACCTTTGGATGGACAATACGACAATAAATAGATGAAAGCATGGGTAGTTTTGGTGTAAAAAGTACTGATATAGGAGATATTTTGATTAGTTCAAAGAATCATAACATACTTCTATAGCATACAGCATTTAATAAGGTTTAAATAATAATAATAGTAGTGATTGAAAATATACATATTGCATGTATGTACATTTTCAATAATATATTTAATAATGTATTCTATATTATAATTATGTATTTATACGGAAATTAACGCGATCACGAAAAGGTATTGCATACCTCTGAATTGCCTGACGTTTCGACGAGTGCAACTTGTTGCACTGGCCGTGGTCACAGGCTGACTCGCTCAGCGGTGCACGCCCTCCGTCGTCGAGGTCGTGAGGTAGAAGGTTCTTCATCAACCCGCACATTTTCCATATTTTTGATATTTCGGTTTCTCCGTCCCTATTCTCTAAGCAGTAATACCTTTCCGTGATCGCGTTAATTCCCGTATAAATACATAATTATATCATGGAACGCGAAAGTTCAAAAGTATTCTATTTTTTTTTTATTTTTATTTTAGGGACGTAAAGTAGGAGCGCCGGCAAGAAAAGGTGAGTGCTTTTGAAATCTAAGTTAATATTATCATAGTATTAGTCTGCCAGAACGTGTTCATAGTTAGTTGCATTGTACAGGAAGTAACAGCCGAATTTAGTAGTATCAATTCTTCTGTTACGTCGTAGATCGAGTAACGAAGTCGCTTTCACCTTAATACAACTTGTACGGAAAATAACAGGTATCATGTTTTTATTACTGTACCTTTAGTTTTCTTACCACCGATGTTAATATATTTATAAATCCTTTTTCAATATATCCTGAAACGTTGCTCTTTTTAACACGCTTTTTAACTGACCAAAAACGCAGAGATTCTGAAGTCGGTATACATAGTTTTTTTAAATATATTTTTGGTTTATTTTTTATTAATTTTATTTATTTTATTTAAATTTGTATTAGTTTCGCCAAACATCGTGTAAACATCGATAATTTTCGGTGTAGATCGTAAACAGTATACAGAGTGTAAGTTTGAGCTACGCGAAAAACTTACAAAAACCTCTTTCTCTTTATATTTATCACAATACAAAAGTCAGTTCATCATAAAAATGCGAGATTAAGGATTTATAGTCATTACTTTCATTCGGTACGGTGTTTCTTACACCCTGTATTTATGCGACTTGTTCATGTAGGTAATACTGTACGAATAAGTAAGAATGACAACTTCATGTAACTTTTATTATCGGGGGACAATAGTTGCATTGTTTCATTCGATTCAGCGAATAGTTGTTGTGCCATTGTGTTTAGTTGAAAAAAAAAACGAACACTAGCTTTATGTATTTATTTAATTATGCTGTACCTGAAATGTTTAACTTTTTTTTTTATACAATGGCATTTAGACCCAAACTAAGCACAGTTTCTCCGGTCCTTATATGTTTTTTTTTTGTATATAATAGAATATTTGCACTGAACGGGTATCGAACAAAGATATTCGTCAATTATGATAAATAATTTTAATTTATCTTATTTAAATGACTTAAAATTAGACCTAGTATACAATAAAATATTCAAGAATACATTCGAAGTATATAATATATCTATTACATACGCTTATTTCTAATAAATAGTAAAATTATATGTTAAAACCAGTCAATGTCATACTTTAACCTCTGTACATTTGTACACTCCAGGAAAGATCATTTATGCCTTTGCGATAAAATTCTGCGACTGCGGTACTGAACTAACTCGACTGAATATTAAGTCGTGTACGGAAGATGAAGAAAGGTTTCTAGCTGGAAGTTGTGTAATGTTAAAATGGTGTATTGAGAAATGTGGGGTATCACGTTATCAAAAACTAATAATGGCGAAGATCAATCGACGAGTAGAGATTGTTTCTTTGAGTTTCTTGATCAGTGTACGAAATCATTCACTAATAGATGTTTGCATAATACACCTCATCTTAAAAACCTTTAACGAAACTTACATTTATGTTTTAATTGTTTCGTCAGTTTCTTAGTACGTTTGGGGTCGTCCATTAATCACGTGATGATTTTTAACTAACTTTTAAACCCCCCCCCCCCCTGCTGATATGTGGTGAGGTTTCAGACTTACCCCACCCCCCCTAGCCAAAATCATGTGTATTTTTTTAGTTCAAAATATATTAATAATTTTCAGAATATTATCTTTAAATACATATATAATAGCGAGTTCTACGAAAAAATAAATACGCGTCATATCTTACTACACCCCACCTCCCGCCTTGTGATATTTTCCAAACCCTTCCCCCCTTTCGAACCTCACATGATTAATGGACAATCCCTTAATGGAGATGCGTGGTGCAATTTATAGTGCGTCTCGTGCCTATATGACACGTACTTATAAATTGCTGGACATAAATGGTACAAGTACAATATTCGCTAAGAACGCAATAAGTTTAGCTTATATAAAACCCTTTTAAAGGAATGTGTAATTAAGATTCATTGACTTGGCAATCTTATTTATAGCTCATGCCCGTCGTTAGTATTTTATTCAGCATTTAAAAAGAATGGCCCAACAAAATAGCCTTTCACAAGCCTAAAAGCGGTGCTCATATTTTGCATACTTAACTTTCTTTGGCGCCTAAATTAATAGAGCTTGCAGTTTAAATTAACATACCCACATAAATATTTTATTATAATTATGTATTTCTTGTTTAAACAGTAAAATAAACATTTTGGTACAACCTAGTGTCGCAAAAATATATTAACAAGATTTAGAGATTCAGCGAAATATTTGCGTTTTTGTCTCAAGTTTCAAGCTAAAACTAAAAGAATAATTAATAAAACACTACGTAAAATAAGTTTAACGCTCATAATTGTAAAAAAAAATTGTAAAAAAAAAAAAATACTATTTTTTTCGGCCAAAAAAGAAAAATACTGTTTGGGAATACCATATTTTTTAGCCAATTGAAACCAAAATGTATGCGTGTGTATGTATACATAAAGAATTTGTTTTATATTCCTTTTTAGCCATTGCAGTCGAACTATTACTCTGTCCCACGTATATAAAATTATTTCGCTACACTTAAGTGAGTCACTTTCATTCACTAATCAGTGCTGAATCAGTCCCCTACATCCTGTGTTTGTGGTCTCAATTTCCGTCCCGGTATTAAACACAATAATTCGAAGATTGTTTATCCGATTTGTAGCTATTTATAATGATATTACAGATAAGTCCAGCTTAACTGACAATCTTTAGTCCGCTAGTCCCATCTGAAAAAATATCAAACCAGTTAGAATCATTTGACTTACGTAACCTTGTATCTAAAGTAGGTATAGCCTCATACTTTTCGACGCACTCCTACATACCCACGTCCAGAAGAGCGTTGAATGCAGTCACTGCGTGGTTCAGGGATGATTGAACTCACCAACAGTTCGGCATCAAGGTTTCCCAAATACGCGGCATGTTTTCGGAAAGACTACTTATAGTTACTCGTCCAGTCCTTTATATATTTCAAATGCATTTATGATTTCGTTATATTGCCTTTTAACCGCTGTATAATTATAGGTACCCTAAACTACCCAAAAACCCCCTACAAATTGTGTAGCGAAACTTAAAAGGAGAACCTTTACGTTACGGTACGATATAACCTAGAAAGCTTATAACGTACCAGCGCAACGCTTCGACTATTGTTATTCATAATGAGAATGCCACTGCTTTTGCATTGGCAAGGTTTTATATGTGTTTCTACATTATTTTTTATAAAATTACTAGCTGCGCCCCGCGGTTTCACCTGCGTAAGTCCCTCGTTAATTTTTCTAAATTTGGCAACTTTCTTGATTTTTTCTTTCATAAGAACCTCCTGACAATAAGAAACACAAAAAAAAAAAGAATTAGCGAAATTGGTCCAGGCATTCACGCGTGATGCTGTGACCAAGGGAAATAGGGATTCATTTTTATATTAAAACTAGCTGCACCTCGCGGTTTCACCCGCGTAATTCCTTCGTTGAGTGAGTCTTCAATTTTCTAATTTGCCGCGCAACTTTCTTAATTTTTTCTTGCAAAAGAACCTTCTGACAATAATAAACATAGCCGTTCACGCGTAATGACGTGGCCAAGGGAAATAGGGACATAATTCATCATCATTTTTATATATACCTATAGATTAGAAATAAAATTATAAATATTATTCATGTAAATTTCGATACTTTTCTCGACTTTCAGTAATATGTTATTAGATAATCTGAAAACGCATAACAAGTCGGTATAAATATAAAAACACTTGCTCACCTTTTCACACAACAAATGAGAGAACATGTGTTTTATTTTATTCGAAATAACTTTAACTTTGTCACATATTTACGAACATGGCACAACATTGGCACAAGGTCTGTGCAAAGTGAGGTTTTAAAAGTAAACATAGTCTTTGGGAATAACAAGAATCTAATTAAATTCAAATGTTTTACTTGGCAATGTATATTTCTTTGTCTTGGAATATCTATTAAATAACTTGAAATACAATAAGTTTCTTAATTTATTTGTATAAATCAATCTTATTTAACGGTAAAGTTGCACATACGAGTAGCTAATCATACTTTAGAAATATTCCTTATGATTTATTAAATTTTTAAGATTTATTAAATTAAAAAACGAAAACATAAAATATCTCGCTACATAATTCTATTATTGCAGAAAAATTGCTGGGCAGTGAAAAGTGCACTTGGGGTCCATCTTATTGGTGCAGCAACTTCAGGTAATTACATGAAAAGATACAATTTACACATACTTTTGATTTGGCCAATGTCTTCGAGTAATGTTCTTCATCATCACGGTTTATTGATTGAATAATGCAAGGGTAATTGTCTCATTTTCTTGCAATTTGCAGAATCCAAATTGTAAGATAAATAATTCTTTATTTGTACACTATTTTTATAATGGAAGTAACATACATTTACATAATTATATCAATCATAATATAATGTACAAAGGGCGGCCTTATTGCTAGATGCTATCTCTTCCAGGCAACCTTAAGATAATAATGTACCCTAGATAAAGTTGGTTACATTTTAACTTCTTACTCAAAACGTATTTGCTAACTTACATACTCCTTAATTCTGTGAAACAATAACTCAATTGCATTGTATTGCAAATTGTGTTGTTTGTGGCATTGTTACAAAGCTAGAATGTTACAGTGTTGTGTTGGCCGTGCAATCAATGAATTGCCGGTGTGGAACATTTCGGAAGCATTCATTGCAAAATATTTTATATAACGTAGTTGAATTAGTCGCTTGATATCTTATAGCATTACAATACTGTAAAATTAAGTAACTCGTTTATTTAGTTACTTTAACTCCTTAAAATAAGGTCCATATTTACACGAAGAAACTCGGCTCTTTAGCAGAATGGACACCACTTGGAAAATCTAACCCAAAGGGCTGAGAATATTCGGATTTTGAACTTGCATTATATTGAACTAGCAGCGCCCCGCGGTTTCACCCGCTTAAATCCCGACCCTGTGGGAATATCCTGATAAAAAGTAGCCTATATGTTTATCTAGGTCTCTAGCTATCTAAATACCAAGTTTCATCGCAATCGGTTCAGTAGTTTGGCGTGAAAGAGTAACAAACATCCATCCATCCATCCAAACTTTCAGATTTGTAATACTAGCAGCGCCCTACGGTTTCACCCGCGTAAGTCCCGATCGCGCCCACGCGATCGGGACTTACGCGGCTACTTTTTATCCCGATATTCCCAAATATCGGGATAAAAAGTAGCCTATGGGTTATTCCAGGTCTCCAGCTATCTACATACCAATCGGTTCAGTGGTTTTTGCGTGAAAGAATAACAAACATCCATCCATCCAAACTTTAATTTATAATATTAGTGGGATTAGTGGGATAATCATAAATAAAAAATTTAAATAGCCCCACTCAAAAATCCCTTCCACGATAACAAAAGAGCTGATGATCTTCGAACGGCTGAACAGATTTTCTTGAATTATATCTAAGAACACTCAATCAAGTCACCTTTTAAACAAAAAAAAACTGCACTCAAATCGGTTCATCCATCTGGGAGCTATGATGCCACAGACAGAACAATACACAGACACACAGACAACGTCAAACATATAACACCTCTTTTTTTTTCTTACTCTCCTCTTTTTTTTCTCACTCTCCTCTTTTTTTGCGTCGTGGGTTAAAAACAAGGTTCTATATACGAATTATCCTTGATCTCACTTTGATATTGTCTACCATGTTTTTTTTTCTCCTATAGCACTGGGCGAGAATGCAAGGCAACCCATCATTGTGTACAGCGAGTATGGCCCAGGATGACCTTCCCGGTAGACGATGACAGTATTTGCAAAATCTGTACCGACATGGTGGAGCAGGCGCGCGCTCAACTGCAGAGCAATGAGACACAGGTATGTTATAATTTTTTTTATTGCAGACTGTGCTTAACACAATGAAGGCTGATGCATTATTACATAATAGTAATAATGCAAGGCGTAGTAGTAATTATGTAATCTACTACCCAGCTGTTTCCCGTGTGGCTTACATATTTATATATTTTGCGCGGAACCTTAATTATTTTTCCAAAATATAAGCAGCCAAATTACTGCTTATAACACCAGCTATCTGCCAGAGAAATTCCCGTGGATATCGGTCCTCCCGTTTCGGCGATTAACCTGAACAAACAGACAGATAGACAGACAAAAATATTTTTTTATTTTTTGTTATATGTACCTTGTAAACTTTAGGATGCATTTAGAAAAATGCTGTTATTTATGACATTAAATTTTTTTATGTATTTGTATATATACAGGAGTGATAAAATGGCGCTTCAAAGTGGGACATTATCAGTTAAGAGGCTGCCAACAGCGGCCTTAGGTATACGGTTTTTCAGTGGCGTGATAGAGAAGCCTAGCCCATTATACATCTCTAATAAAATCTAATAATTATATTCTAGGACATATTTTACATCTAGACCCAAACTAAGCATAGCTTGAACTAGGGTTATTGAACACGGAGTCCGGATATCTTAATAAAAGCTATTCCCGGATCCCTCCTATTTAAAGCGCAGTACGGCACACCGTGTGGTTTTAGTCGGTTCGATTCCGACACACCGCCCCATCGAAAACCCCGGTGAGGTGACGGCCCGAGGGGGTTTCCACACGTACAAAAAAAAGGGTTATTGAACACGGGTAAGCATACTTAGACATATTTGTGTATAATACACGCAGAAACAGTGCTAATAGATATATTGCGAAATACAAATATTTGCATCGAGGGGAAATTGAATCCGCGACCGCTGACATTGCAGTTGAATAAATGCACTACCGTCGCGCCACGAGTAAACAAAATCTGACTTTTTGCTGTTACATCTTAAACGCGTAGTTTAATCTAGACTGAATATTGTTACTTAAACCAGGCCGGGTCCACTTCGCAGTGTAGGTATAAAGCTACAAGTACACGACAGGATCGACTAATCGTGCCAAAATTCAGTGGGTTGCCGCGCGCCGGCTGAGCCGCACGTTAGTTTGATGCTCACTCACACGCTGCGTCGCGTCGTCCGTTGATATGTACACTATAGAGTTATTAGTATTAGCATAGGCTTACTTGTTCAGAAATAATTCTCTCAAAAAAAAACCGACTTCAACAAAAAAAACTATTCCATAAAAGACTTATATATGGTTTTCTCATGGATGCCAGTGTCAGAACTGGACCAAATTGAAATGGGACCACACGGGAAGCACCAGCTTTCAAATAAAAAAGAATCATCAAAATCGGTTCACCCAGTCGAAAGTTCTGAGGTAACAAACAAAAAAAAAACATACAGTCGAATTGAGAACCTCCTCCTTTTTTGAAGTCGGTTAAAAATAGAGCAACAGCCACATAACTTACTGGTAATTAAATATACAGATTTATTAATTCTGTAAAATAAGACAACCCTGACGACGCGGCGCGGCGTCCTCAGAACAGATATAAGTTAGAAAGAGATGCAACTTCTTGGTGAATATAACTGTAGGTAATTAACGCCGACCTAAATTGCGACTTTATTGTGTCGGAACAAGTCACTATTTATTTAAATGATTTGGCGGAGTGAGACATCTGTACCTTTTTTTTTATATTGGCAAACGAGCAGACGGGTCACCTGGTGGGATGGTAAGCTACTACCCATGCCCATGGGCACCTGCAACTCAAGAGTCACAAGTGCGTTGCCGGCCTTTAGGTCGGAGTAGTAGAAGGGGTGGAAAGGGGGAAGAGGGAGAGTGCGGGTAGGGGAGAAGAGGGGGAGAGGGAAGGGTTAGGGCTTCCGGTAACCTCACTCACTCGGCGAAAAGCAATGCAAGTATTGCTTCACTGCCGGTTTTCTGTGAGGCCGTGGTATCACTCTGGTTGAGCCGGCCCATACGTGCCGAAGCATGGCTCTCCCACACCTGTACTATTATGTATTCTGTGCTTAAATTCATATATGGTGACTAATGGCTATAATCATAAATACTATTTACATTTCTCGGAATGCGTAAAAAAATGGTTGGCTGCAACAAGCGAGTATTTCATTATGATAAGACTTATTCGAACGGTTAAAACCAACATTTAAGATTGCGTGTTTGCATTGCCTTCGACCTTTGTTATTCATGCTTAATTAACACTGTTACGCAATGAATACGACGACCTGATTTAGAATTGAGCCATGAATGAAATTATTCGCTAATTTAAAGAAGTATTATCACTAAACCTTATCAAGATAGGTCACGGCGGAATCGTTTGTAAAGAATCTGCTCGAATTGGTCGCCTGAAAGAGGAAATTCACTTTGCTAAATACCACAGTACAGCACGGTGTCGGGATCGCCGGAGGTCCATATTTTGGGGGGGGGGGGATAAGGTTTGCAACGCACTACTGACAAATTTGATGTAGATAATGTTTGTAGGTACCGCTGACCGCCCATCAGCAGGCAAGCCGTATCACTCTGTCTATTGGTAAAAACCACATGAAAATCCGTTCAATAGTTTTTCAGTTTATCGCGAACAGACAGACAGCTGCGGCGGGGGATTCAGTTGTATAATATGTAGTGATTTTTGGTATATTACACAGAGTTGTCTGAATTATACCCCAGATATGTGTAAACACTTGCGAACAGAAACGCTCTTGTTTGCAGTTTAAATTTTATTTGAGCCAGTGCAAAAAGAAAATGGTTATGACGTACCTACTTATTTATAAAGAGTCTCTAAATATTAATACATCGATAACAGAAAAGTGACCTCCTTAATATCCGTCAGTGACCTTTGAGGCTTTGATCCCGTTAGCCACGTTATACTCACCCCGAAGTAAAGAAACTTCTATAGATAGATCGCAAACCAATTAATATATTATAACGATTAAATTATTATTGTTAGATGTTTATTGTCTAAAGTACAACAGTTGTGCCTACACATTGTTTTCAATTATATTCTAGAACGCCTGTGTAACTATGTATATAGGTCATACTATTAATTTGTAATTTCGTAAAGAATTTAAGGTAGGATTGAATACGTACTGGATAAGAATGTTGAGCGATATTCTTTTTATCAGTTAGAACAAACAACGGATGAACTTACACCTTGTAAAACGTCTTAAGTCATTGTCCGATAATGCAGACAATGGAGGGGTGTCCGACATTGTTTCATAAATTTAAACAGCGTTGACTGTTGTTATGTGAAAATAATAACAATATGAATGGTAATGGGGTGACGAAATTATACTAAACAGCGTCAAAAGAAGGGCGAAACAAACACTGAGTTATTATTACTAGCGTATTAGACACCGCGAAGAAAAAGTTTGTAACGCGAACTGTGCTCCCTGCACCGCAGTGAGAACAAATCTTTGTAGTAGTTCGTTGGGCAAAACCCGTAAACGACATGAAAATCACGGCGCTTAGGACCTTACGCTCGCGAGAAAACTACAACTCAAAAACGATCGAGCGCTGCTTGTTAATACTGTAGGATTTGACTACAAATTATTGTTTTAGATCTGCAGCGCTTTTTATTTTTAATTTAAATAAAAACGGAACATGTATTTTGTTCTGAGTGGCTTTCTCTAGTACGTAATATCTCGATGGAAACAAATAGTAATTTCTGCAGTGTTGATACTGATGGCCACTAGCCTGAGCTCCATGATGAAGGATTGGGGTCGGTAAGTAGTGAGTACCTAACCAATTTATATGTTTATTGGCACCGATAAACGTTTTACACATGTATGATTAATTCTTACTTTGATAGTGTACCTACTAAAAGTACGAGATTGCCGTACGCGATTGCCGTACGAGATTGCCGCGGTATAACAACCCATGAAAATAAAATAAAATCCAACAAAAGCAAAACAAAACAACTTATGCTTCTATTTAACCTTTCCTCGAAGGTGGGAGAACACACGATAGTGGGTTGTAGTGATAATAATAGTCTTATTATTATAATCACACTGCACAAGCAGCATTATACTTTAAAGTATCAATTATATAGTATCTACATTATATATTATGATTATTGTTAAACTCTATGATGATCTTATCAATAAATAACTATAAATTCAACAACAAGTGAATTTTCAAGTGTTGTGGAGTGTTTATCGGACAGGCATGATTACAAATAGCCCGGATTAGGTCAACATTTTTTCCAGTAGGTATAGATATTTCAAAGCGCAATGGGTCCTACCAATAGTATTATTATACACAGGTATTGTCGTCCCTGACTAGACTCGGATTATAAGAAACTAAAGACTGCCCTTTGTTAAAGTTTTTATGAGATACTTATTTCCAGTATGTTCAGAAGTAGACTTACCATAGCCGAGATAACATAAAAACGTCATGCCAAGCGAGTCGGCAAGGCGGTGAAAAAATTGGATAATAACTTTTGAAAATCTAGTCCACATTGCCTTCTGTCAAATGTGCATAAGACATACTGCCGGCTGTCTAGCGAACACTTTGCACTAGCTTTGCATAGCTTAGTACATATGTCTCAATACAATTTTATCGGACGGTAGACTCTTATTTACTTGTCTGTCAAGACAAATATTGTTATAATTAAGTACTGTACACTAAATAAAATACATTAGGTACTTTCAACAAGGAAGATTGCACCACTTTTAAAACTCAGTAAACTCTTCGTGTACTTATTATCAGAAGGATTGGTGCGATTAAAAAATAAATAGCCAGACCAAAAACAATGTATCTAGATCTCGTCGCTGATGATGTGCAACAGTTGCGTTTTATATGCGCTTTCCTATGCCAGCGATATTGCCTTTTAGTTGAAAGAAAGATAGAAAGAAAGATAAATTTATTTGTTAGAATATAGTAAATTAGGTGGTACATTATGCTTATTTAGTTTTTTATATTCTACCATTTCTGGTGTACAAATCTTTTCTGTTTCCTTACATTATCATAATCTTATATCTACAATCTATTTATAGAATAATAACATTTAATTAGTAACAAATCAAATAATTTATGTTCAAACAAATTTAAATTAAGGTCTTTAAAGCAGTTGGGTAATTTATTATAAATGCTAATGGACATGCAGTACGAATTTCGGGCATACATTTTAGTGCGTTGGTATGGCATATATAATTTATTAAGGAATCTACTATTTCTATTAGCTATTGCTATATTTTTCTCAAACAATCGTGGATTTTTATGAACAAATATTCAAATCTCATAAATGTACAGACAGGGCAGTGGTAGAATTCTGTGTTCCTTAAACAGTGGAACGCAACTATCTGAGTATTCAGAACCACTTATTGCCCTCACACATTTCTTTTGTGCCCTAAATGCTCTCATTAAATCCACAGAGTTACCCCATATGACTATTCCGTAGCGCAGGACTGCGGAGACGTAACCGTGGTATGCCCAGAGAGTGGCGTTTTTTGTAGCTACTTGCCTTGTTCTATTCAAGACATAAACATAGCTGTCTAATTTAGAGCAAATTTTGTCGATTTGCTGCTTCCAGTTACAATATTTTTTTGTTGTGACAAATATGCCTTTATCTGCTAATATAAATCTAGGTATAAGTAGGAGTGTCAGATCACGAGCGTTCAAATTAGTGGTACACATTGAAGCTGGCTTAGTTATACGCTAAATCCTTATATATCTCAAAAATTCTCTCTGTAGGTACAACAATTAGAAAAAAAAAACTTTTCACTATTGTTAAATTTGTTATAACATGAAAAAAATACATTTAATTTTATATTTACTTTAATCAATGCAATCTTTATTGCAGCTGTTCTGTGTTTTTAAATTATTAAATATTATTTCCTGCTGTTATCACCATTGCACAAACAATATTGAATACGTGTTGAAAGTTTATCTGATAAAACAGTTTAAATTTTCGCATATCCTTCACAGCTTGTTTGTGTTAACAAGTGTTTTAAAAGAAAGATAACAATATTTTAGTTCAACATAATGAAGTTATCCAAAGCGAATTACACTCTTTAATGTTTCATATGAACGTCATCCATCAATAAATCCGTCAATGTTCCTACTAAAACCATGTATGTAAAACGTCCGATTGATTTATTTAATGTTTCGCACACATTACACACATAATGAAGAAGTGGTAACAATATTTTGAAACAATAGACACGAGTTTGTTTGAGACTCCATGTCACCACCGATTGTGTTTTATTGTCACCTTGAAAAATGCCACCGTGGCGAATGTTTTGAATTCAATCCTCGGATTTTTTGATACTAGGATAATTGTACTGAATCTGGGTTACTCTGTATGTAACCATTAATTTATGTTTCCTTAAGTTTATTAAAGTCTCGGATTACATACATAATAATTATATTCCCCACTTTCCTAAAACAATAAACTCTACTGAACTAAAAATTAAAAGAAAACACCGAAAAGTACTTGGGATGTGTTTTATTTTAGTTTATGTAAATAAAATGAGCAAACACATTCAATGCATTTTTTATTTTATTTTAAAGGAAAAAGTTTAATAAAGCTTAATTTTATTTGTTTCAGTAACATCCTAAAATAATAATAATTTTTGTTCTAAATCCTTAAGATTGATGTAATACCTATATCGGTGTATACTGGGCATGTCATTTATACTTATTTTTTGTATGTGTAAACTGGTGACTGGTCTATCATCAATACAATACAAATAAATAAAATTGAAGTGTCTGTTTGTAATGTTACAATAATAGCTTTTTATAAACTCATATAGTTATTTGCACAATACCTATCCCTAAAATCAGTTTTTAAAATTTTTGTTTGCCGTGTTTATTTGTCTGTCTGTTTGTTCCGGCTAATCTCCGGAACGGGTCTACCGATTTCCACGGGACTTTCACTGGCAGATAGCTGGTGTTATAATGAGTAACTTGGCTACTTTTATTTTGAAAAAGAATTAGGGCTTCGCGCAATATATATAAATATGTACACGCGAGGGAAGCCACGCGAGGGAAGCCACGCAAGGACCGCTAGTGATAAATAAATAAACTTGTTATCAATTTACAGGAGGAGCTAAAAGAAGTGTTCGAGGGGTCGTGCAAGCTCATCCCAATCAAGGTCGTCGCGAAGGAATGCATTAAGATGGCTGATGAGTTTGTTCCCGAGTTGGTCGAGACTCTGGCTTCTGAGATGAACCCGACGGCCGTGTGCTCTGTTGCAGGAATGTGTAACAATGCTAAAATCGATCGCCTTTTGGAGGACTATGTAAGTTACTAAATTTGTTTTTTAATTCTGTCTAAGAGCTATTATACTATTAATTTATACTGATAAAAATTTAAACTCATAGAAGGTCGCGTAGGTCGTAATGTCGGCACGCCAGAATTACCTAGCTATGCTACACTAGTGATTCTTCAAAACTAATGCCCGGAATTTCATGGTTAGATGCATTTTGCATTTATGCCCTATCTACTAAGATATAGTCTGCCAAACAACAACACCAACTTAATGAGAACTCTTCAACGACCACCACAATCGCTTCAATTGTTTAACGGTTATATTTTTTTAAAGTGAAGACCAAAATCTTTGTTGCTAATAATTTAATCGTGTCCTTTATTCGCCGCAGCAAATATGTAGGTATTCATGTACGATTATAGAGTAATAGGTATGTTTAGTAATGGATATACAATAGCTAAAATGATAGTGATGTTGATTACGACTACTACGTTACAGGTTTTTACCTAGTTTAAGAGGTAGGGTCTCCATTACTGTGCATAGACGAAAAAGAAAAACAAATATCCTTATTGCATTGTGTAACTTTACAAACACAATTTTGTAATCACTATTTTACATCTGTGTAATTTTTTCTTGAATAAAGTATTATTATTATTCTCTTTATTCACTTAAAATACATATAGATAAATTACATTTTTAAATACATTCAGATTATATAAAAAAAATATTTAAAAATATATAAAATAGTGTCCCACTCAGTATATATATATATATTATTATTATATTCTGTGAGTAAAACACACGAGCAATATAAGACTTGTACCTATTTCATTGTTGTTGAAACATCAGAAGTTGTCTTGTACTTGACATGGTTTGAAAAGATAATAAAATAAGGGCTGACAAACTAACTACACACCTGGTACACGAAGCTCTCTATCTGGATTTCGAATTTAGATTACATTTACAATCTTAGTCACTTTAATTATCAGAAGTGTGATATGGGTAATCCGTTAAGGAGTGTCCTATGTGACATTTCTAACAAAGGGGACATAGTAGCTTTTTTAATATTACCTATAGTGTAGGCGTTAGAAATAAAAGAATCGTGTGTTGAGGTAGCTGAGGGCGCTCCCAGGAAGTGGGTACTACGTGTATCAGCGTCGGTGTCGCGAAAGTGACTGTCGCTTCGACCGCCCTCTTGCGTTTATTCAATAAAACAAAATAGACTGAAGTTAAGACAGATTTACATTAAAATTATATATATGTAGTGCGTCGCCTACATATAGTAATGCTTACTATTACCGTTAATTTTTATCTGATCTCAAGTTGAAGGTGTTGACGCGTATGTCAACGGCTTCGAGTAAATTGTTAAGATAAAATAGTTCGACTGGTGCGTTTTAGTGCTATTTCAGATACTACTATTGTTAGACTAATAGTGGCACAAACAGCATACCTATACAGCATCACAAATTTATAAAAGTTGCTGTGGTTAAACAATATTGGTAGTTTCTGAATAGTTGTGTAATGTACATATATGGTAGGATATAATTGTGATACTTTGAAATTGTATGTATTATTAATTGATAAATTCGTTAATAATTTAATATTGTATTAATAGTGTATAAAAGAAATAAGATATCGTTTGTTACTTAAATTCAGTTTTTATTTTTATTATTTGATCGATTATATTATTTATTATTATTTTAATAGTCATTGTTCTGATTACTTTATTTACAATAATAAAATTGGTGAATTTATTATTTTAAAATATATTATCTATCTTCTAAAAAAAAAAAGTTTACTCAAAGCTCCAGATCCATGTAGATCCAGATATATATAATCTAAACTAATAATGACAATGTGGTTTGTTAGTTGTTTTAGGCGTTATTAATTATTACTAGAGATCGCGTGGTGGTCGAATTTCGACCACCTAGACTTTTGTACCATCAATCAATCAATCAATTAGCCTATTCTAGTCCACTGCTGGACATAGGCCTCTCCCAATGTGCGCCATAGTACTCGGTCCTCCGCTTTCCGCAAGCAGTCCCTCCCAGCTACCTTCCTCAGGTCGTCGGTCCATCTTTTGTACCATGACAGGTCAAAATATATACTGGACACTCATAGCTGTATATACCCGTTCTTGCATTTTTTTTTAACTTTGTAGCAAATAGTGTTCAAAAATTTTAGCATTCGTCACTTCTTCTCTGTATAAACTATAAGTGTGCGAAATTTCATACTCCTCCGTCCGCCCAATTTTCGTAAAAAGGGATCCAAAGTTTTCGCTTCACGTATTAATATATAGATTCTTAACATTTTAAACGTTGCTAGGAAAGCCTATTTAAATTATTCCTTTGTATTACTACCACAAATCAAATAAATATAGAATGTCTTTATATGAACACTTGGTACCAATAGTGTTGTTTATTGCTAAATACATTAGTCATTAAGTTTAGTCATAACTAAATTATGGGTCATGCCTATATTTATAATGTCAGCCCATGTTTGTTAACATTGTATGTTTGACTTATAAACAATGCCTGAACTGTTAGTATTTCTGATACAATTATCCTCATCATCATCTTAGCTGTGCTGTGGAGCAACTATTGTTGAACACAGGTCTCTTTCAAAGACTCGCAATTGTCATGAAATTGAAAAATATCCTACTTATTATTTATTTATTTTAACTATTTAATTAAAACGTGCAAATACTATAAATCACATAATCCAAACAAACGCCACTAATTAAGTCCCGCTCGGTCACAAAGTGTTAATTGGACCGATTTAAACAAAAATGATGCAATCCACAACCTCGATCATTTTGAGTTTTTGTGACCTACGTACTCCAAATAAGGTGGATCATATTTGCTTAAATCGGTCCACTTGTACCTTCAAGACTTAACGACATCTTATAATTGATAGGGTTGAGATTGCTGCTATAAATTTTCCAACATTATAAACATAATCAACTAACGGATGTCTCATTGTATAAATGAGTACATTGAAATTAATTGATAATTAATAGGTTACCTATTATTAACGCAATCAGATGTTTGTGCTCATCGATATTATTCACAAACCATTGTGTCCTTCTGTTAAATGTTTACAGGACTTTATGTTTGTAAAGTCCACGGTAAGTCGAGAGTACAGTCACATAGTTGTTTTTAAATGATTATAAACCAATATATTATTGACTGACAAAATGGGGCTTTCATTGTTAGACAATATTAATGAGATATAAAGGCTTTTGAATATAATCACATAATATATCTCAAAAGATTGCTGTAGGTTATTGTTGAAAACCTTTTAAATCCATTCTCGCCAACCTCTGTAACTACTTTCAAAATATCATTGTTGTTAAGTACGAATATACTACAATTTCGTACGTATAAAGAAAGATTTGTAGATAACAACCAATTAAGTACTACTTACAACAGATACCTAAATACAGCTAGCTATATCTAGGTATCTGTTTTAAGTAAGTAGTTTTAAGTAAAAAGTAAAGGGAATGGGCTCCAATGTTTTTTCTCTATACTTAATTGGCCTGTTTATCACACAATAAATAAAACATGACTTTATTTTTCAGAACACGCAGTTGCAACTCCGTGTAGAATGTAATAATTGCCAAAAAACCGTTGGGGGGCTGAGGATGAAGTTTGAAACCACTAGCGATGAAGACTTCTTGGTTGGAATGTTGAAGGTTCATATTTTTTCACTATTCCATGACCATGTATAATTTTCTATCAATATATTTTTTTCAAGAGCATTTAAAGTATTGTAAATAGCACCGCCCCGCGGTTTCACCCGTGTAAGTCCCGATCCCGTGGGAATATCGGGTTAAAAATAGCCTATATGTTAATCCAGGTCTCCAGCTATCTACATACCAAGTTACAACACAATCGGTTCAGTAATTTTGGCTTAAAAGAGTAACAAACATCCATACATACATACATACATACATCCTCACAAACCTCACGTTTATAATATTAGTAGGATTAATCTAATTTAAAATAAAAAACACAGGAAGTCGGGTTGAGGCACCAAGTGAGAGATTTTCGGGTTGCGCACCAACATCCCCCGGTCTGGCAACCCTCAAACTTCACAATGTCAATAAGAATGTCTCTGGGATTTGTCATAGACCTCTCAAAATTTTAAAAAGTGAAAACACATTTCTGTCACCTCGTACTGGGCCCCTCTTTAATTATTAGGTTACGATATATCTCCAAACATATTACGATGTTGTCACCAAAATATTAAACCTGAGTGTAATACCAATAAATAATTACCCGTTCATCACTTAGGTGTGCCGCGAAATGGGCTCGTTCTCAGACTCGTGCTCGATGTTGGTGTTCAAGTACTACGAGAACATAAACGAGGCGTTACAAAAGGACTTAAACCCGGACAGCCTGTGCCACGTGAGCGGCCAGTGCGCGTACAAGTACCACACCCACGACGACTACACCTTCCCGCAGGACTTCACTGGATACAAAGACACTGAGTGAGTACTCCTTTCGTAGCTGATATTCCTTGTTATGATCTTGATAGGAAGGCAGGCAGTCTTGTCTCTGAAGTCCTGACCACCAATAGCTTGGTCCCTGTAACTGAGACTGATAGAATACTGTTTTTAGGGTTCCGTTCCTCAAAAGAAAAAAAGGAACTCTTATAGGATCACTTTTTTATCCCTTTGTCTGTATGTCAGTCAAGAACCTTTTCTTCAAGAAACCGTGAAGGCATCAAGTTGAAATTAACATCGAACACCTATGTCAGCGGACCCTGGACTGTAAAAAAATCAGTCAACGCAATCAAAAGATACGGCCATTAAGCCTTAGATTTTAACAAATTTGAACATTTCCCAGGTAAATCAAAACCTGTAGGGTACTTTCCTTTGACCTACAATCATGAAATTTGGTAAGAAGCAAGGTCTGATAGCACAAGTAAAGGAAACAAAACCGAAACTCGTTAATCTGTTGTTATATCACATAAAAAAATGTGATATAACAACATTTTGTGATTACAAACTTTTATTTTGCGATTGGAAAGTTGACTTTGTCGTACATCGATGTATGGGAGAGTATTTTTAGAACCGCAAAGTTAAGTTTGTCTTTTGGAAAAGACGGGCAATATCTACATACATGTTTGTTTGCTTGCGGAACCCTCGGTGAGTTTGACTAAAACTCACACTTGTCCGGTTTTTTTATGCAATGTAATTTTTGCAGCATATTTGTTATAACCATAATATTATTATTAGTCTGTAGTCTTCCAAAGGAATTGAATAAATAAATTTTCTTATCTTTTAACCTCTTCTGTAACAATGAAATGTGAATACGGAAATTCGCGAAGTATTAATTTTATTACTTCTTTGTTATACAGCGATGTTCCTTGCGAATTGTGTGAACAGTTGGTGAAACATCTGCGTGACGTGATGATTGCAAATACTACTGAGATCGAGTTTTACAAAGTATTGAAAGGTAATATACAAATACATATGTTACGTATACAGATTTTAAACTAAAATTTCGGACAGAAATCTAGCTAAAAAGTAGCCTATGTGTTAATCCAGGTATCCAGCTATCTACATACCAAGTTTCATCGCAATCGGTTCAGTAGTTTTTGCGTGAAAGAGCAACAAACATCCATACATGAGGATGTATGGATGTTTGTTGCTCTTTCATGAATTTTTCATTTGACAAACTTTCACGTTTATAATATTAGTAGGATCTTCCACAACTAAAGTCCCCGCTCATTATCGCATATCGTCGTCTTGAATAACTACTTTATTAAAGCCGCAAATATAATAGAATCAAGGGGTGGTAGCTAAAATGTATTAACTATCTGATTTGTCGTTTACCCTCATGGCCTTATTTGACAGTCAAGTTTATAAGTCCGGCTTAGAAATAAACGTTAAATAGCTAGAGTAGCCGATAACTTTGCATAAGAGTAATTAACATGACAGGCTGGTTTTAATTTTCCTTCTTTATTATCATTTGGTGCGGTCACGGTATATTAATTTATAAAACACAATATACGTCTGTAGAAATAATAAGTATTTATTAATAATACCATTTATTTACCGCGCAAAAATAAATTATGTATGAAATATTAAATAGGTACTATTTATAATGCGATTTGTGTGTATATGTAACAATGTAACCAGTTCAGTAGACTGTAATGGGCTTATTTTTTAAGTACTATGCTTATAGAGATTAGGAAGAAAAAAAAAACTTAAGCATTGGTAAACATGTTGTCTTGAGAATCACAAAGACTGTTAAGGTTTATGTCGGTTGAATACCGTAATAAATACTGAGAATTAACTTTATTGCAATGAAGTCGGTTGTATACTTTACAACCGACTTCAATGCGCCTAGATCATGATAAATTGAAATAAGATGCTTTTTCAACTCTTAATTTTCCACCCTTAGAAGTAATAGAATATTTCCTTCAAGAACACCCGGTTCAATTAAATAAAGAATGATTGAAATCGGTTTACAATTGGTGAAGATATCGCGCTACATAATATACATAAAAGAAATCTGTCGAGTTGAAAAGCTCCTCCTTTTTGAAGTCGGTGTTCGGAAAAGGAAGATACGTTTCTTTTGCTACCCGAAAATCTACAATTTCACATATTTTCGACAGGTCTCTGCAAACAAACTGGCAAATTTAAAGATGAGTGCCTACACCTGGCCGAACAATACTATAATATCGTTTATAAATACTTGGTCGATGACCTGAAGCCGGAAGTCGTTTGTTCAATGATGGGCGTTTGTGGCAACAACACCGAAGTGCCGTTGATCGCGCCGCTCGTCGACAGGGAACTGGCTGTTAAAGTTCTGGCAAAGAAACCCAAGCTCATTGGTACTGATGAGGCTAACAGTTATAAGACTGACAAGGTGAGTTATTAATTTAATTAGATTGATATATATATATATATAGAATATTCTTTATTGCTTACAGCGGTCTTATCGCTAATAGCGATTTCTACCAGACACCCTTTGGATGGAGATAATAACAAAGTTATTTAATAAAAACAAATACTTACACATATAGATAATATAGTACCAGTAGTAATTTAGATCTTAGTTCTGGAACAGAATAGAATAAATAACATTTCAGTGACAGATAATGTTACTTGACAAAATTTTCAAAGATTACAAAGATTTCAGCTTGCCATTAATTACTGCAGATCTGCTAAATACATTTTTAATAGCATAGTACTTTCCAAAATTAGTGTATACATATACTTTTTTTTGTAATATGAATGCTTGTAACGTGGTGGGTCGCACATTAATTACTACTAATAATTTTTTTTTTATCTGAGTTTAATCATTTAGCCATCAAAGATGCACAGATGAAAAACGATTAAGATGTTATTATTATTATTTTTTTAAGTGCCTAGTGCCACCTCGACCATTTCTGGTCTTTTGTAGCGCACTTTTGCTTTACAGTTCACTACTCATACTTATGGCTTCGAGAAACCTCCAGATCCTATCAGCAGTGATTGTTTGTATGATTGTTGCATGATGTGTAACCCTAGGTTAATACTTCGATGCCGCATTAGTGGGCCACAAGAGCATAGAATATGCATTGTAGTTTCTTCTGCCTCTTGACAGAATCTGCATATTGTGTTCTCGCCCAACTTTAGGTTGACCATATGTTTGTTCAGTTTGCAGTGTCCGGTGAGGACTCTTGTTACTGCACAGGTTTTGTATTTTTTGATAGATTAGATAGATCTAATAGATTAAGATGTTTGATGGATTTGATATTTTTTTAGAAGACTAGGTCCACTATGAGATTCAGCAGTTTACGTCTACCACGATTGTTGTGGATTTCTCAGTATATTTTGCTGACAGTTCCCATGCTAGAATGGTAGCTTACTAAACTTATCGTAAAAGTAAACTTTAAAGTCTCATGCTAGGGGATTATACTCAATACAATTTTTATTCTGCTGTCTATTGTCTTCTGAAAAGTCTTTGTTAACTTCAAACTTTAAAATAATCATGTGTATATTTCTTACAGCTGGCCCGCGTTCCGATTACAAACAAGCAGACCAATATTAAGGTGATTCCGGATTCAAACCCTGGTCCATTACCAATCGAACGTATGTTTGTATCAGTTCCGCAAGTCAACGGAAAAGCCGCCTGCTCTTTCTGCCAATACTTCCTGCATTATCTGCAAGTTGAGATCAGCGATACCAGGGTTGAGGTACACTATTATTATTATCACGTGCTTTGTTATCATAGGCATGTAATCTTTTTTATTTTGAAAAAGACATTCGTCGAAGACATCTAATCAGTTACAAATCTTTATTTTCAATTGTTAAAACTTTAGTCAGAAGCATGTGTATGATTCAGACTTTGCAGCTTTACCGGAGCATGAAGTTTATACACAATTAATATAAAAATGTAGATAAATGAAACTGGGTATGTCTTATTACAGTGACGAACAACTATACTACTTTGTTTGCTTAGCAAACAATAGGGAGTTTTGCAACACTAGGCTTATTTATTCTACTATATATTTATATATCTACTTAAATCGAAAAATCTAGAAAAAGGTGTGCAGTGTGGCTGTCTTTGAAAAAGACACTTTTTTTTGTTGATTAGCAAAACGGTGTGAACGAGAATTTGGTGTGTTCTTGTTATTTTAACTTGTCAATTGCGGCGCTACCAAATTGTTATAACTATAGCTAGTGCAGCAATGGCGTTATAGGATAACAAATTTTCATGGACTAAGATATCCAGCGTTTTATGTTGATGTTACGGCTTGTCCATTAATCACGTTAGCCTCGAAGGGGGGGGGGGGGGGGGGTTCGATGCGCATGCGCTATTATAAGTGATATTTAAAAATATTCTGATTTTTTTTATGTATTTTGAACTAAAGATACACGTAATTTTGACTGGTGGGGTAAGTCTAAAACCTCATCACATATCACCAGGAGAGAGAGGGGTTTAAAAAAAGCTTAGAAAACATCACGTGATTAATGGACGACCTCTTATGTGTAATAATGGTGTGTACAGGACCAGATCATCGAGGCAGTGGACAAGGCGTGCGCGCGCCTGCCACAGTCCGTGGAGGCGGAGTGCAAGACCTTCGTGTCGCAGTACGGGCCCGCCGTCATCGCGCTCCTCGTGCAGAGGATCGACCCCGCCAGTGTATGGAATACATTTTATTTTCTTTTAGTATGCTTTTACCCGCGCTCGTGTTAAACTCATTTCAATATCTCGGAATGGTACTTTTTTCGCGTTACTGACGAACGAAACTCACAGTTGCATTTATAAAATTAGTTAGGGTGACTGCATCTAAATTTCGACCGAATTTTCAATAGTAATTAGTTGCCTAGATATGCTAAAACCTAGTGTTACTCTAATAAAAACCTCAAATGCTCTAGATAAATTGTATTTTTGCTAGCAGGTGTGCCCAGCCCTCGGCGTTTGCCCACAAACTAAAGAAGTCCATCGCGTAGAAGAGAACAGTGAAAAATCCAACTGCCCGCTGTGCCTGTTCGCCGTCGAACAACTCGAGACTATGCTGAAGAATAACCGTAGCGAGGTATGTCAGATTCTATAGCTTCAAAAGGAAAGTGTGATTTAAAAAAGTTGACGTTCCTATTTGATATACAGGATATAACGAACAGCATACCGAAAACTGAAATGATGGATTTAGGTTTTTTTTTGTAATATTTTATATTTTTTTGTTAAAAGTGATGTCATAATCAGTAGACAGAACATTTTACTAAAAAGCAAAACAATAAATACCGCGTACGGCCAAAAAATGCAATGTAATCAATTTAGATTAATTCAAAAGAAAGCTTTTCCTAAAGGTTATTTTGTCTTTGGTTGCAATTCAGTGGCTTTTGTCTATTAAACTCTAACATGAGCACCGATAACCTAAGTTTTAGACACGGTGGTTTGTAGGTACTTATGTTAGCGCGATGCAGGCTGCGGTGATAGATTACGTTAGTAGCACATTGCGTAGCACAAAATAAAACCAATGAATATAAATCCTTAATCTCGCATTTTTATGATGATCTGACTATTGCATTGTGATCACGACATCTCACCAGGAGGAGAGGGGGGTCGAAAAATCTCCAAAATCACCTCACGCAATTAATGGATACCCCCTAATATCAATTAGAATTATGACGTCTTTGGTCGCTAAAAAAGTATTTATGTTATTTCCTAATGTTAGTTTTGAATAATTTACATTCCATCCTATCTATATTATTCAGGAAAGAATTCGTGAAGCCCTTGACAACTTGTGCACGCATCTCTCCGTCAAAATGCGTACTCAGTGTGTAAACTTCGTGGACATGTACACGCAAGAACTTGTGGAAATGCTCGTCGCCAATATGGACGCTCAAGAAATATGCGTTTTCTTAAAACTCTGCTCCCCTGAAGTAAAGCATCCCTTCAAGATCACACATGATCCGATTGACAAGTACCACAAGAAACCGTACCTGAGGGGCGACAGGAACAACTTTAGGAAAAAATCTCTGCTGCCCACTTCAATGCTGGTGAAGGAGAAGCAGGATATTGGTGAGTTTAATTGCATTTGTATACTATATTATTGTCAGTCCTTTTTGACACTTAAGAAGTATAAGGCAACACTATGATGTGTACACTAAAAGCAAAGAATGACTAGTGCCCGGTTCCTCTAATCAAGAAACGATTCGTTTTGCTTACGGATGGTAAATTTTTTGTTGAAAATTCAAAAACGATTCTTTTGCGAAAGACGATTCTACTTATGAAGTTGATGTGTAGCATATCCTACTAATATTAAAACGTGAAAGTTTGTGGGGATGTATGGATGTTTGTATGTTTGTTACTCTTTCACGCAAAAACTACTGAACCGATTGCGATGAAATTTGGTAAATAGAAAGCTAGACACCTGAATTAACACATAGGCTACTTTTTATCCTGATATTGCCACGTCACCGAGACTTACGCGGGTGAAACCGCGGTACGCAGCTAGCCCGTTATAAAATCTTGTTCACTCTTAATATTGCGTACAGCTATGTCAATAGGTGACGGAAGTAGAGAGGATTTTAAAACTAATGAAATTGGTAATGCATTAATTAATATTATAAAATTAATTAAACATTAATTTATGTGTAAATTTTTGTTGTAGAAACGAACGAGATCTACGACAACACCGCGAACGGGCGCGAGGTCCGCCCTCCCACCTCGCCCTCCACCGTGTGCGTGGTGTGCGAGTTCGTGCTCAAAGAGATCGACGAACAGATCAAAGACAAACATAACGAGGTCATTTATAACTCTATATTAATTAACCATAGAATAAGTATATTAAAATAAAATATATAAAAAAAAATCTTCGCTCGCGTTAGAGTTATTTTTCTATCTCTCGGAAACCTTACTTTTATTGTCGATTGGGTTAGAGATTTTTGATCTAATATAGAAGTCCTGATAAGTGATAAATTCTTTAAAGCGTTTTCATGTCTCATCGGATGAGTTTCTTTTTTCACTAATTCGATTTGACATGAGCACAGAAACGGTGTATACATCTGATTTTCTAAGAGAAATAAATAAGATATGATATAAAATTAATTTCAATTTGGAATTTTAAACGCACTTAGATCGAATCGCAGAATGAAAGATCAAACTTCACACTAAACTATCAGTAGTATTACGTAGTTAAAATCGTAACTCTATAAATAAGGACTTTATATAATGTATACGTATTTAATTAAGAAAATGAGTCGTACATATTACGATAAATAAGTTTGTTTGAAATTAGGTTAGATCCAAATTGCTCGCAAACAAAAATACCGTTGCGTTTGATAATATCTAACTGGTTAATGGATAATCTGCACCATAAAAAAAACACGCCCGACTCGAAAATTCCTTCAACGATTAGAAGAGCTGATGATCTTCAAATGGCTGAAATGATTTATTAAATTATATTTAAAAATACTCTACTAAACAAAAAAAAATCGCACTTAAATTGGTCCATTCGTTGGGGAGCTACGATGCCACAGACAGACACACAGACAAATTACATCACACATCGGGGGTTAATAAATAAAAGAAGTGTTTCGTCTGTAGCTCTTGGCCCCTCGCAAACAAGAGGCGGCCTCACTATTCGGAGGTTTTTGAGGCCATGCATTTATATAATACATATCTTTTTGTTGACAGTTTATTCATTTGAACAATAGGACAACGGTAATTAAATACATAGTCTGTTGAATTTATGAATATCATTGTTCCTTTCTACAAAATATGTTTTATTTTTAATAGTTGTAATTTACGTCTTCTTGTAATAATATGATTTGCTTAGTTTTTAATTGCTTTCTTTAATGTATAAATTATATATATAAAAGACATTGCCGTAGAGCGATAAGGCCGCCAATTGTATAAACCGCCATTGTTATTTAATTTACTCTTTATTGTTTCTGGTGTAGACTAAAGAGGTATATTATTATTATGTTGAGAAACAAAAGTTGCAGATAGAAAACAATTGAATGGTTTTGTTAATTCTAGAGTTTTATTACTTATGGGATAAGATACTTGTTCGATTTATTATTTCTGTTTTTTATAGGTATGATTCAAACACGGTTTAGACATATGTATATCTTTTAATGTTACTTAAAATATTAAATTTAAAGATTTTTATGATAGTTCAAAGTGAACCCCGATCTTGAAGGAGCTTTTTATTAACTGTATTAAGATTGGCATTTGTTCATTTAAAAGCAGTAGTTTGTGCATGAATAACATAATAATAGTGACATATATAGCAGTTTTATAAAATATTTATTCCAATACTTTTTATCTTCTAGGACGAGATTAAAAAAGTGGTTCATGGTGTTTGCAAGCGCATGCCGAAATCGGTCCGATCAGAGTGCGATCAGTTCGTTGAGAAGTACGCCGACATTGTCATCAGTCTGCTCGCGCAGGAGCTTAACCCTGATCAGGTCTGCACTGAATTGAGGCTCTGCAGTCGTCCCAAATTTGAAGATGTTAAAGGTAACAAAAATGCTTAAACATCACGCTTATTTATTTGTGCTTCTATGATATTGATAAGTTGCCTTGAATCTGCAAAGTTAATCTATAGTTTAAACTAATTATTGTTAAAATAAAATTGAGTTTACTACATATTTATAAAGGACTAGCCATCCCCGCTGTTTCACCTGCGTTTATGGTCACTGCTCCGCTCATATTGGTCGTAGCGTGATGTAGTGATGTTATATAGCCTATGGCCTTCCTCAATAAATGAGCTATCTTATACAAAGAATTTTTCAATTGGAACTAGTAGTTCCTCAGATTAGAGTGTTCAACCAAACAAACAAACTCTTCAAACTCTCTCATAGCAACAGCTCCGCACTTGTAGTACACACCTCCTCTCACTCTCATGACCTGATGGGGACGACAATAATGAACTGACATTACATAAATGTCAATGACACCACCGGGAAGAGATCAGGCACAATATCCACGACTCTACCTGCTTTTTGAGGCACTACTACACACTACTACTACACCGAGGCACATGCTGTGTAACCACCAAGTCCCCGAGTCCAAGTTCCAAAGTGAAATTTTAGCGGATAAACCCTGTAACCTTTTTTTTCCTTATAACGTAAATGCAAATTAGGCCAAGGATGCAGTCTCAAACAACCTAGTGTGTAATCAGATATGTAAATCGGGACTTAATCGCGATAATAGTTACAAGATACAATACCTTTTTTGGTTTTGATCGAATTGCACCGATCGTGGTGACAGGTGGATTGTATGTAGTTTATAATCCATTAATACAAAAAAAAAAACATTTATAAGTATTAAAGCGATTTCTATTCTACATAACTCTTGCTACTCTAATAGGTACCTCATTAATCTACCGTAAGCTATTATTCAATCACTCACTGGACGTTTATTGAATGTTTTGTTGTCACATTAATGATGTACTTTTGCTCTTTAACGAAAAAATAAATATTGTCCCGTACAGAAGACATTCTGGACTGCGCTGTGTGCGAAACAGTCGTGATGGCGGTGCGCAAAGTGCTGAGCAACGACAAGATCGATCGGAACATCGTACACGTTATCGAGAAGTCCTGTAACCTGCTTCCGGCCAAGTACAATGCCAGGGTAAGAAGTAAAAAGTATTGACAATTTGTGAGCAACAGAATTAGCAGAATTACTAAAATCTTTGCTTCCAAGTTATACAAATCCGAAAAAAAAAACAGTAGTAATAATGATATTTAATTAGATCTTTTAACCCATATTTAATGAAAATAAATCACTACATGTTATAAAACAAGGTCCCCCGCCGCGTCTGTCTGTCTAAACTAAAAAACTAATGAACGAATTTTCATGCGGTTTTCACCAATAGACAGTGATTCGTGAGGAAAGTTTAGGTGTATAATTTGTTAAGTTTTTGTGAAAAATATCTGAAATATAACGATGATTGTTGAAGATGTCGGAAATAATCAATATAATATAATATAATAATAACTTCACATATCTCACACACGGTCGTCTGATCCCAAACTAGGCAGAGCCTGTACTATGGTAACCAGACTGCTGATAAACATACTTATATATTTCTAAATACATACATATTATAGATAAATTACACCCAGACACAGAACAAATGATCATGCTCATCACACAATTATTTGTCCTGGGTGGGAATCGAACCCACGACCTCTGGCTTACCAGTCAGGGTCACTAACCACTAGACCGACAGGCCAGTCAAATATGCTCTGCTACCCGTGCGAAGTCGGGGCAAGTTGCTAGTGATATGATTTGATTTAGATACAAGGTTTTTCACTTAGATCAAATTAAATAATAAGTAAGCACTATAACTTTTGAATCTTGTACTAGGTAAACACGGGCAGTGTATATATACTAATAGTATGAAAAAAAAAAAATTCGAAGTAAGCTCTATAGTGTAGCTAAGCAGTTTTGAACCGATGGATGTTATAAAAGGGCATTCGAAGATGCTAAGAATAAAATATAAAATTATAGAAGACGTGACGTAATCATTATTAACTTATGTTGTCAGTAATTGGACTTGTAATTAATGTAATTATAATTTCTTAAAATAAACCTTGTTCACATCATTTTATAGTATAAGTTGTAATATACATGAGTATTTGTGATTTTATGAGTATTTTCCTAAATATAATAATTTGATATGTTTGCCAATAGTGTCACACGATGCTGGAGATCTATGGCGACAGCATAATCCACCTTATTGAGGAGTTCGGCACCAAGGGCGTGTGTCAGAAGATCGGACTGTGCTCCACGTCGGACGCGGCTTACGTGCATATGTACCGTGGGAAGCGGGGCTAAGAAGTGAGTAGTTAAATACTTTATAAAAAATTCCATCGTTTTAAATAATTACAAAAAAAAGCTGTATCAGGACTGCACGTCAGAAGTGAAATCACATTTTTTTAAGATTAATTAATAAGGAGCTGACAAAACTCAATGTTTAAATTAGCGCCCTCTAGTGGATCTATATATGTATTATTAGCGTGTCGGTAACGAGTTCAGTGCTTTTTCCCCATAGCAAAAGTGCACAAACGTGCCTACAGAAGTTTTCACTTCAAAAAAACGAGACGCAGTTTACTGAAAACAAACTTATGTATCTGTTTAATAACGACCCTCGCAGTAGTGGTACGATAGTAATATACAATAACTACACAAATCAATTTAAAATGTCTAAAAATTTTGTACCAATTATATGTGTTGTTTAAAAATGTTTGTCTATTATGGAAAATATGTCATCTTTGCTGGTTTCTTTCAGGAGTGAGCGAGAAAGAGAGATCTTGCTTACTGCAAATCGCAACACAATAACCTATAATCAAAAAAATAGTTTCCTGTACTCAGTCATAACGCACTATTGTTAAGCTACTTAATATAATGTAAATATTGCAAGTTATTACAAACATTTATTTAATTTTCAGATGCCACAGAGCTGGGCAGACCGTAGCGATATTCGTAATCTCCTATAATATTAATTATTTTACTTAAGTCATGATTTTTTACCAAATCTGTTTAGTGATAAGATTGATTTATTTTAACGATAATATTGTGACTATTAATAGTTATGAAGTTTGATCTGTCGTAAATTGCTGAAAGTATTACGCGGTGTTAGCATATTAAAAAAAGAAATTATTTTTGTAGATAAAATTTACGCGAAGAGGTGTACTTATTCGATAAATAAATATAGTCACAATATTTTTGTTCCATAGAGTTGTTTTTTTAATCGTCAAGAAATTATGAAATTGAGAAGTGTGATACTTTAATTGCTGTTCAGTGAAAAATTTAAATACAGAATATCGCTTTCTGGAAACTTCGAGGATTGAAAAATCAACTCTGAGCCGAGCCTTTGCTTTGTAACGTCGTTTAGATGTTAGGTATACGTAATATTTACCTATCTTAAGATGCTGCTCGAGAAACAATGAACCCAACTGATATAATTCTAAACGGCATTGTAAAGCAAATATGGTTTTTAAAGATAATGTTAAGCATTTTGTTTGTAAGTAATCGGTTTTCTTGTCGATTTATAACCATCTAGATGAAAGGAAAATAACCAGTAGTACGCTATTAACCTGATGTAGCAACGATATTGTAGCTAACATGTGCTAGCCTGTGATAGCCCATTTGTAAACTGTTTCTTTAAATAAAGCTGAGAAAACGAAATGTGTGTTTTGTGACCTTGACGTCGAGTCGTCACCAAACACGTCTTTATCCCCTGTCCTATAGTAATAATGTATAAAACATAGCTAGACTAAATACTTATTTAACAATCTCCAAGTAAAGGTATCCTATAGTTTAGTGTCGAATATAATCCTAGTTTGCTTATCATAATAATTTCAACGCTTGTTAAACGGATGTTTGATCGACGCTCACACAAATGGCACCAACCAAACTGTGCTGCAGTTGTAAGCACAGTTGAGCCATTAGACGCTTCGAGCCCGTGCTAGCGATTGGACGTTTTAGGTGTTGCCAAAAACAAAAAAAAAGTCAAGTGCGAGTCTGACTCGCGCACCGAGGGTTCCATAAGCAAACAAACTTGTATGGACGTCCACCTCGAGAATCAATTCTCAAAGAAAAGACAAACTTAACTTTGCGGTTGCGATGTCCAACAAAGTGAATAATTCAACCCCAAAATATAAGTTTGTAATCACAAAAACTTTTTTTTTATGTAATATAACAACAAATTAACGACTTTCGGATTTTTTCCTTCACTTGTGCTGTCAGACCTTGCTGCTTACCAAATTTCATGATTCTAGGTAAATGGGAAGTTCGCTATAGGTTTTCGACCCAAAACCTATAGGGTACTTCCGGTTAAAAGTAAGGTCTTAAAGCACTATTAAGGGAAAATTCCAAAAAATAAAAAAGTTGAAAATTAAGGTAAATTTTGGTACTTACAAGTTTTCGCGAATCTAAATTTGCCCATATCTTTTAATCATGTTGACTCAGGACCTTAATTTTTATACACCTAATAGGGACTATAGACCTCAGTATCTAGTATAAATTTCTTGCTTAGTCCAGTCCCTTTCCTGAGAAAATCGGTGGTGGTACACGGACAGACGGACAAGAGAGTGATCTTATAAGGGGTATAAAAAGGTATGAAATATTGTACTTTAGATGTACAATATTTTTATGATATCCTTAATTTTTTAAAGTATAATAATGACATGAACAAACGATATTTTCAAAAGTTATTTTTGAAATATATAATACTACTAATATAAATACGTAGCTTGCGCACGTCCCTTTCACTCTCGCTAGCCCGGAATACGTACCACGAGTCTTAATGCTCCGTTAAGGTAAGTAACACTACAGACGCTATACATTGCCGTTTTGATAAAGTATTACAACATAATATTCACACTCGACATGAGTCTCGTCATGAGTGACTCGGCCAGTGCAAACTGGTCGATACGTCAGGCAATTCAGAAGTGTGTAATACCTTTTCGTCATCGCGTTAATTCCCGTGGAAATACATAATTATATCATGGAACGCGAAAGTTTAAAAGTTAATATTTTCACAGGAGCGCTAATTGTATGGTTTGGTTAATAATAAGGATAGCATAATAATTGCATGCACGTAAAGTATGTGGAACTATCGAGTGCCATTATTTGACGAGATTTTTGTAAGAGATTTTTTCGAGAATAATTTACAGCGTGACATTATTTCAATTATAGCAGATGCAGCTGTCACTGCAAGGAAGGTAAAGGATCAATCGATACGTATACTATCCGACAGCATGGCAGTATTAAATCGGACATTGGTAAGGAAGCGCACTAGAGACAACACAATTTCATATGGGCAAGCCATGAAGACTGCTGGCAGTCGAGGGCGGCACTCCCCGCCCCGCATCAACAGTCGTCTGCCGAGGATGCTTCTCCGGCTGAACAAGCGTCAGGAGTTATCACCGGGCATGGCTCATTTAACAAACAAGCTTTCTGCTATAGGTACTACGGACAGCTCATGTACTGTTGGACTGTTAGGGGGTTGCAGAATACCGGGCTACGTACTTTGGCTCGCCAGGGTCGTCGGTAACGTAAAGGGGTTATTGGGATTCTTTGGGGATTGTTCGGTGGGGCGGTGTATCGGAATTGAACCTGCTAAAACCACACGGTGTGCCGTACTGCGCCTACAGCTTTTATTAAGACATCCGGATGCCCGTGTAAACGAATATTTTTTTTTACCTGTGGAAACCTACGGGTGATACTACACTGGGGCTATCGGTGAGACCGTATGTCGGAGTTTAACCGACTAAAACCACACGGTGTGTCAGGCCACCCAGCGCTAGCCTGGGAGGTGGCAAGCGGGCTCAGTCTCTTAATTGGGCGATGTTCAAAAACACACGAACATAATTCCTTGCACTTTGTTAGATCTTAAATTTCGAATGCCATCTGATTTAAACTATTAGTTTTTTTTTTGGTTAAAAAAAAAAGAAAGTTTTTTGGCCACTTTCAAGGGTGATATCGATAAATAAACTCACTAATTTTGGAGTGGTTGCCTCATAACTTTTTTTTCCTAAATTCGCGAGTGCGAAAACGCCGTCCGGTTGCCTCTCCGATCTGAATTTGACGTGCCATTGCTTTAACTATAACAAACGCTAAATTTAATAACAGTTTCGGCCGCTGCAGTTTCAAATTTGTGAATACCTACTGGTGGATAATTTAGACCTGTTATAAAAATAAATACAAAATGCCAACTCTTGGTGTGGTTCTTCTGGAAGTATTTTGTGGTTAGTCGAGTGGTGCCTGGTGGCAATCGCTACCGAGCGAACGTCAACACCTTGTAGAAAATGAAACAAAACGGCGATTTCTACAATCAGCAGCTAAGATGTTTTTATAGAATCATCAGTGTAAAAAAGTAATGTGTTTGATTGCGTTGGATTTAAAAAAAAGCCTAAATTGCTTAATTAGTTTATATTTAAGACTAGTGAACACTAGTATTAAGACATAACGTAGTCTAGAATCACAGTAGGAAAATGGAACAATACAATACGAGTACCTAAATAGTAAAAGATGGTATTCGTAAGGGCCTCAACGTTTTTAGAAATGGAAACGCTAAGAAACGTTTGACACTTGTCTAAGCCAGTTCAGGAACGACGTATTTGAGAGTTTAGATAGAATAAAAAACTTTACTGCTAAATACCTAACTTCACGGATTAAAATTGACACCATAAAGAATAAAAATTACTTTATTTACTAAATACAGAAGAATGGTTAATTAAACATGAAGCGAGTCGACTAGAAATTTATTTGATTTTGGTGAAGGGGACTGATTGTTCGGAAGGTTCTGGCGTGTGACATCGGGCTTCTTCCCTTTGCTCTGGTGGTTGAGGTGCAAGTTCGGGCTCATTCGGGTTGTGTCTCCGTAGATGTTCTGCCAACCATAGTATGGGCTCTGCGGGTCGTTCATGTGCTAAAGCAGTCACTGCTGGCAGTAAAGATGGTGTGATGTATTTCTGTATGTAGTCTTTCACTTGCCAGTGGCGCAGCAGCGGTCCTACTATCACTGTAGAAAAATACATATTTATTTAGTAATGTTCGATAGATGACGTCATAACCTGCTTACGCATATGTTTATTAAACTTATTTAAAGGTGCTCTGCTCCCTCACCGGAAGCATTCGCCTGTAATGTAACATTTATGATTAAATTTTGAGCATTACGTTACAATACTGCCTCCCTGACTGACGAGCATTCGCCTGTAATGTAACATTTATGATTCGATTTTGAGCATTAGGTACGTTACAATACTGCCTCCCTGACTGACGAGCATTCGCCTGTAATGTAAGGTTTATGATTTTATTTCGAGCATTACATTACAATACTGCAACCCTGACCGACGACCATTCGCCTGTAATGTAACATTTATGATTCGAATTGATTACTTGATTCCACAATTTCAGACGAAGTGTTGTACTGAGCGCGGCAATGTTAATTCCAAGGTTTTATTTACGTAAAAACAGAATAAACGATATTGGTGTATTGGTGGTGGTGATAACGTGTATTGGTTTTGAATTATTTCAAAACCAACGAAACAGGCGGGTTTACAAGTTGTATCAAAATATTACAGATTGTATCTTTACAGGTTGCGCACTGTAATGCTCGGTTCTCCTCTCACTGATGTAATGCTCGGATCTGTAACGTTACATTACAGGCGATACTCCTGGTGAGGGAGCACTTTGAGAGAATTTATTTGTAAAATTTTCATTACTTTTCGCCGAGTGAGTGCGGTTACCGGAGGCCCTAACCATTCCCTCCCCCCCTCTTCCCACTTTCCCGTACTCCCACCTTAAAGGCCGGCAAAGCACTTGCGACTCTTGAGTTGCAGGTGCCCATGGGTGGCGGTAGTAGTAGTAGACCATCAGGTGACCCGTCTGCTCGTTTGCCCCCTATACCATAAAAAATAAATAAAAAATAAACGTGTAGGTATAGGGTCTATGAAGACGGCCTCGCTTGGCAATCGGATTTGGTGCAATGTATCCCTAAACGAGACAAGTTGCTAGAGGTTTGACTCATTTTGGCTCGGCAATGAATAACCCTTATCTAACATTGTGTTGTAAAAAACTGCTTTTACGCAACATAAGTAATTAGGTCTTTAAATAATGCTATGGTTCTAATGGTAGGTGACTGCTGGACAACTAATTCCCACCCCCTTATATTACTAGTCCCTTTCATTCATATTTTTCATGCAACTCATATGACAAAAAGTAGGCGAACCGCCTAATGGTAAGTAACTACCTGTTGTTGTAAACAAACATTTGCAACACCAGCAGTGTTTACATAGACCTGCGATCTTCTGTAGGTTGAAGATACATTCGTAGGCCGGTGGTTTAAATTTGACCAGAAATGTGCTATACTCTACAACCTATGTATGTATTTATGTATTGTCTCCTAATTTCGATGTCTTTTATGGTTGTCGTGCTAAGTGGGTTGACTTATTGTGTCGTATAACGTTTTGAACGAAATTATTTCAGACTAAGGCATGTTATGTTTCTACGTCTATGCACAAATAAGTAGGTACGTACTATCAGGGAAAAAGAAGTGTATTTCCCTAACAGACTCGGCGTGGTTCTTACTGCCATGCAACCCGTTGAAGTAATCTCCATACTTTGTGCGTCGTCCATAAGAAGCACGAAGACTGTCTGGCCAATAGGCTTGCGCCTCCAATACTCTGAAAATAAAAATCTATACTAATATTATGAAGCTGAAGAAGTTTGTTTGTTTGTTTGATTGAACGCGCTAATCTCAGGAACTACTAATTCGAATTGAAAAAATCTTGCAGTGTTGGATAGCCCATTTATCGAGGAAGGTAAGCTATATAACATCACGCTACGACCAATAGGAGCGGAGCATCAATGAAAAATGTTGCAAAAACGGGGGAAATTTACAAACGCGGACGAAGTTGCGCGGGTCAGCTAGTAATGTATAAAATGAAATCTCGGTGAGCGTCTGTATGTCTATGTGTGGTCTAATCTTGATACGCATGAAACAGATACGAATGCCGTTGGTCAGGCGTGTAAATAGCCCAACCACGGGTGTGATTGCTCAACAATTAATTATTATAGCGTACTAGGTGTAGGGAAGTAAACCGCTTCTATCGATCAAACAATCATGCCAGCACTGACCTGCAACACCGACCAAGTCCCGATCCTCTTGAAGGCAGCGAGCAGCGGCGAGGTTTCTACGGTCTTTTGAAACGTCCAGGTATTGACCGGCCGGTCACGATCGAAGACTGAAGCACTCCACAAACACCTTGTAAAGGTTACAAAGCGAGTCCAAACACTACACGTCTATAGGACTAACGGAAAATCAGCTTCTTGTCACGAGGATAACTGATGTCCGTGGCGGAACAAACTTTTTAATTAATGCGTTGCGTTTTTCAGCGAGAAGAGATTATAGCAGGGTATGCCCGTTTTTCTTGCGCCAATCAGATGCAGCGCAATTGCATTATTTGAAGACTGCTAACGCCATCTCTTGAGATCGTCGAGTACATTGGCAATATTACAGTAGTGCCAGCAATAATTGCATTTGACAAACAGAAAGCGGTTTACTATAATTACTATAAAATTAATAATATAATGAAATATATTATGGTGCGATTATGTATGTATTTATAAATATATTGGCGCTCCACCATGCACCCCGCCTTGGAACATCACAGGATGTTTCAAAACAAGCGAACTTTCTAACTGATTGAGAGTACACAGCGGATGTATTATGCGAATAAATAATAAATATGATAAATATAGCGGCCTAAACTAATTAAATTATGTTTAAACTAAGTTGAATTTATTGTGTAGGAATAGGATATAATTTAGTTACAGCGCGTTTGTAAATTCCAGTTTGAGTTTTAACTATCGCTACGCGTACTACATTATCAGAGCCCCTGAATACGTCCGTAATTACTCCTAACGGCCAATGCAACGGTGGAGAATTCTCCTGCTCAAGAAGAACAACAGTTCCGATTTCTACTGGTTTGTCGGGAGTAGCCCATTTTTGCCTAACTTGCAACGTGTGCAAATACTCTAAGTGCCATTTCTTCCAAAAGGATTGGACCATGCTATCTAACAACTTTTTACGTTCCAACAGACTCAATCGTTGATCTGATAAATCAGCAGCGGGTAAGTGTTGCAACGGAGTAGACATCAAAAAATGCGCGGGAGTTAATACTTCAGGATAAGGGTCTGACGATAATACGCTCAATGGACGAGAGTTAAGAATACACTCTATCTGAGTGAGAACAGTTTGCAGTTCTTCGTATGTAAGTAACTGACTTCCTATCACTCTATATAAATGCGTTTTCATGCTCTTTATATTCCCTTCCCACATACCACCAAAATTTGGCGATCTTGGAGGAATCATCTTCCACTCTATGCGTCGAGACAGCAACTCATTCGACAGTGCATTTTTGAAGCTAGAGTTCATTAAAAAACTATACAGCTCATCTAAATGTGCCTTCGCACCTATGAAAGTAGATCCGTTATCGGAATAAAGACATGAAACTGGTCCACGACGGGAAATAAAGCGTTTAAAAGCGGCTAGAAAGTTTTCAGTAGTTAAATCACTGGTCACCTCGATATGTAGACTGCGTGTGACCATGCAAACAAAAAGAACGATGTACGCCTTTTGAGCATGTTGACCTCTGCGTCGAGAAAGAATTGTCCTTATCGGACCAGCGTAATCGACACCAGTGTGACAAAATGCCTTGGCCTCTGAAACACGGTAATCAGGAAGGTCAGCCATTATAGGCGTTGGATGCGTTGGATTGCATTTAAAGCAAGTGTTGCACTTTCGCAATTTGGACCTGATAACAGTTCTCGCATCCAAGATCCAGTAGCGTTGTCGTATAATAGACATAAGAAGCCCAGGTCCGGTGTGACAATTGGCAATATGAAAATGCTGTATTATTAAGTCAACGATATGATCGCGTTTTGGAAGGAGAACCGGATGTTTAGCTTCAAAGGGAAGCATTGAGCCAGAGAGTCTTCCTCCAATGCGTAAAATCCCTTCTTTGTCTAAGAAGACTACGAGGCTTTGCAGCTTTTTTGAGGGTAACTTATCAGCCTTGATCAATTTGATATCTTCACGGAAATGCACAGATTGAACGGCGAGAATTAACACATTCTCAGCACTTGTCAACCCTGCTATAGAACGAGGTTCGACCTTAGCTTTAGGCCTTTCGAATCTTAATACATATGCGGTGATACGTAGCAACTTTTCCCAAGAAGAAACACGTTGTGCTAACGTACACAGCAACGGCGGCTCTGTGTGAGTGATAGCAGCCAACACACTTGCCTTGAGTTCAGGTAAGTCAGAGCACTTATTAAGCGAGAATGGTTTAATCGGCCAATTCTCAGATGAGCTGCGAATCCACGGAGGACCGTTCCACCACAAATCGTGGGTCAAAAGTTGCGATGGAAGCATACCACGCGAAAGACAATCACTTGGATTACTAGCTCCGGCAATGTGATAAAAATGTTTAGAGTCCAAGTTTTCTTGGCATTGAGCGACGCGATTACCGACGAAAACTGACCAACGATGTGGCGAAGAATGAACCCATGATAAAGCAATCGTGGAGTCAGAAAACGCGTATATCCCAGCAATGGGCATACGTGTTGCATAAGTGTCTCGCACAGTTTTTATTAATTTTGACATAAGTAAAATAGCGCATAATTCTAAGCGAGCGAGCGTAGTGATTTTTGTCGGCGAAACCTTTGATTTAGCACAAAGAATGCGAGTTTGAATGCCAGACGGGTAGGTACAATGGGCATAAATGACACATCCCAGACCATTCATGCTAGCATCACAAAAAGCAACAAGACGTAACTCACAACCAACTTCGACACCTACATGTCGTGGAATTCTTAAAGTGTCAAGCAATTGAAGTTCTTGAGCAAGAGCGGAAAAACATGTGCGTATGTGCTCCGGTGCTGGATCGTCCCAATCACACTTACTAAGCCACAGTTTCTTAATTAACAACTTGGCATAGAGAATCACAGGCGCGACCAATCCGAGCACGTCAAATAGTCGTGCAACCATCGAGAGTATGTTTCTCTTGGTGCACCTTTCATTCATTGTGGCGCATGTGAAGTGAAAATTATCTTTACATGGTTCCCATGAGAGACCTAAGACCTTAGAGACATTAACGTCAACATCAAAATCAAGCGACTTGCGGTGCGTGTCGGGAAGCGAGTCAAGTAGCGCTTGTGAATTGCTAGACCACGTCACTAAGTCAAAGTCACCCGATTTGAAAAACTTAATCAAGTTGTGAGCCAATTGCGTGGCAGTATCCTCATCTGCAATAGAAAGAACCAAATCGTCCATATACAGGCAGGTCTCTGCCACTTTCGCGGCATCAGGATAGAGCGGACTCATGTCAGTAGCCAGCTGTCGCACAGTGCGCATAGCTATGTAAGGGCTCGACTTGAGACCGAAAGGTTGCCTATTAAAGGCATAAGTGCGAATTTTTTCAGATTCGTTGAATCTAAATAAAATGCGTAGGTATTTACGTTGGTCTACTGGTACACCAATACGTAAATAATATTGTTTTATATCAGCGTTCATTGCAATAGGAAATAATCTAAAATCTAATAATAATAAAAACAGATCGGCCTGTAAATTGGGTCCGATATGTAATATATTATTAAGCGAAAGTCCTGTGTGCGTTTTAGCACTCGCGTCCAATACGATGCGCGGCATGGGTTTATCAGGTCGGACTACTGCGTGATGCGGTATATAATAACCATCAGAAGACAGCTCAGATTCTCTAACAGGGCTGAGGTAATTGTTATCAATATAATCCTGAATAACTTTGTTATAATTTTCGCGCACTATCGGTGCCTGACGTAGCTTACGCTCGAGAGAAACGAAACGGCGATAAGCGGTAGCGTGCGAATTACCTAGTTCCGAAGGGTCCCTACAGAACGGTAATGCAACTGTATAACGACCTACATCGTCACGGGTCACGGTAGCCGTGAAAATATTTTCGCACTCTGTCTCCTCTGGCGACAACAAGCGTTTCGTGGGTACTTCTTCAAGTTCCCAGAACTTTTGCACTACATCATTAAGCGCTAACGCAGAAAAAGACGCGGTAGTAGGTAAAATATCTTTACGCGGGTAATCTCCCATAAGTACGTAACCAAATGTTGTAGATAAAGCACACGGTGCACGCGGCCCACACTCGACCACATTCCCTAAGTATATGAATGGGAATAGCTGGGCACCTAACAATAAATCGATTTTTCCCGGAATATTCCAGCTTAAGTCAGCGAGTGGAAGATCACGAAAATCTAGGTCGCGATCACAATCGATGAATTTCGAAGGTAATTGATCCGTAATTCATTCTACAACTAACGCGTGTATAGTGTATTTCTGATCCGGATAAATACGAGATTCAATGTCCAAATAAACATACCCAATTATCGGACTTGAAGCGGAACCAACACCTTTAACATAGGAATTATTCAACGGTATTATTGGTAAATTTAATAAGCGAGAACAAGCAGATGTTATTAGATTATTCTGCGAGCCATTATCTATCAAACACCTAACTACAGATTTAATCCCAGCGCTACCTTTAGAGCGCGCGTATACCTGAGCGGTTGACAAAAGTATATCACCCTTATGACAAGAAGTATAAGACTGTGTTTGTGTAACTGGTTCTGTAGCAAGCGGGGGCGCTCGGACGCACGACGAAGTCGTGTGAGCGCGATAAAAAGGCGCGGGCGCGGGCGAAGCAATGGTCGCGCGATGAGCGTGCGGCGGCGAGTACGCGACGGCGGTATTTACCATTATCGCATGCGATTGCGAATTAGTACTATCAAAATGTAATAACTTATGGTGTCTTTTATTACAGAAACAGACTGACGTACTTTTACAATCCGGAAGTTTATGTAAAGTGCTTAAACAATTAACGCAACCGTGCTTCGATTTAATAAACTCATATCTAGCCTTTGCGTCTTGCATATTTTTAAACTGAGCGCAATCATATAAATGTCGATGGTTACCACTACACAAACAACAATTCGCGGTAATTACATTATTAGCAGACTCACTGGCGACGAAAGATTTGGAGGTGTGATGAGCGCGCCGGTCGCGTGAGGGCGACATAACAACAGCAGCGGGTTTCGTATATGACGAATTCCGCGGGTTTGAACGCTCTAAAATCTTAGCCTGATCTTGTACAAAAGCGATAAGCTGTTGTGTCGTAGGCACTTCCACATTCCGAATCGAAAGTTCAAAAGCTTGGATGGTTTGAGGATCCATCTTTCTCAAAGCGCATTGAAGAAACATAAAATCAGTGAGATCCGTTATACCTAATTCTTTTAGAGCTGATATCGAAGCGGAGTATTTACTAATAAAAGTATCGAGCGCGTTCGCAGTGTGCGTGCAAGTTTTTAAGTCCAATATATTATTGAGATAATATGTACCTAATGAGCGTTTGTCGTGGTATTTCTTAACCAAACTATCCCACAGTATTTTATATGTTTCACCTGACGGAAGAATACCGGAAGTGAATTTTAGTGCGTCATGGGTGAGTTTAGAAATTAGGTACTGTACACGTTGCGAGTCAGAAAGTTGTTGATTCAAATGAATATTAGCTTTAAATGACTGATAAAATGTATTCCAGTTTTCAGGGCGTCCGTCAAAACTCGGAATTACTAAAGGTTCTAATTTCACTACGGACTTGATCGAGCTACTTGTGTCGAGGGAACGCAGCTTAGAAGTGGTTATTATTTTATTTCTAACGCGTTTAACTCTCGAGTATAAATCATCAAATGAATCGAGGCAAGAATACTCGGGATTGACCGCAATCTTTGTTGACAAATTTATATTATTTATTTTGTCAACAATAGACTCAAATTTATCGCGTAAATCGTCTATTATCTCCGTTTCAGCCAGAAAGTTCTCGTTAGCTCGCGTTGATGAATCGAAAGAAATTATACCTTTCGAAGATGTGTACAAACGGTTAATACGTTGAAATAATAATTCTTTCTTTTGATTCAACATAGCCAACATGACTTCGTAACTTGATTCGCTTTCCGTCATGTTTATAAAATAATATCACAATAAAACTACAAAGCGATATGTATACCTCGTTAGTGTAAAAATATAAGTTAAATTTAAATCCTAAATGACTTAGCGTAAAGTACACTGGTGGAGCGGTAAATAAGTGGGTAGGAATAAATAAGTTCAACTAAATTGAGTATAATGGATATTATTACCAATTAATACGTAATTCACCAAATATAACAATTAATTATATTTAAATACGAGTCTACCAATAATTACGTAGTTCTCGTGCGTTTTTAAACACAGAATTTACCAATTTTACGTAAATCTGTGAGAGGTAAAATGGCGGTAAGAATCCACTGAAATTACGTGAATCTTTTTTATGTTACGTTATGAATAGAAAGTAAATTCACCAATATTTACGTGAATCACTGGCCTATCCGTACTCGTAAGGACCAACTTATATGGTCAGGCGTGTAAATAGCCCAACCACGGGTGTGATTGCTCAACAATTAATTATTATAGCGTACTAGGTGTAGGGAAGTAAACCGCTTCTATCGATCAAACAATCATGCCAGCACTGACCTGCAACACCGACCAAGTCCCGATCCTCTTGAAGGCAGCGAGCAGCGGCGAGGTTTCTACGGTCTTTTGAAACGTCCAGGTATTGACCGGCCGGTCACGATCGAAGACTGAAGCACTCCACAAACACCTTGTAAAGGTTACAAAGCGAGTCCAAACACTACACGGCTATAGGACTAACGGAAAATCAGCTTCTTGTCACGAGGATAACTGATGTCCGTGGCGGAACAAACTTTTTAATTAATGCGTTGCGTTTTTCAGCGAGAAGAGATTATAGCAGGGTATGCCCGTTTTTCTTGCGCCAATCAGATGCAGCGCAATTGCATTATTTGAAGACTGCTAACGCCATCTCTTGAGATCGTCGAGTACATTGGCAATATTACAGTAGTGCCAGCAATAATTGCATTTGACAAACAGAAAGCGGTTTACTATAATTACTATAAAATTAATAATATAATGAAATATATTATGGTGCGATTATGTATGTATTTATAAATATATTGGCGCTCCACCAGCCGTTTTTGTTGTTATGATGTGTATTTATCCAGGGAAATTCGTCTCATGGCGAAGGCGACGCGGGTCCATAATTAGGTAAATTAACACTATTCAAAAATGGATTTAAGTCTTTCATCAGTCAAATAATATCTATGCGAAAAGTACAACCTTTTTCAATCCACTCAAACCATGCCACCGCTACTTTAGGTAGGCTTACTTTTAAACATATCGGGTCAAAGATTTTCTTTACATGACAAAAGGATAATTTCTTGCTGTATAGAATTATCGCTAAATACATCCAAAAACACATATGCACACAAATTGTGAACCTAATTTTTTAAGTTGGTTTAAAGTCAATTTGACTTAAGTAGTAAAGTATATAAACAAATGGAAAAGAGGCTACTACAAGATCTATAAGCCGCACTTTTTCAACCTTTTGCATATTGTGCTTGACAAGCAGAAATTTATTTATACCCTTTTAGTTCAGCGTACCTATTAGCATGAATATCTTATTTTGTATGATCTGAGCACTAGTTCATTATGAAAACTCGTACAAGGCCTTAGTGAATATTTTTCTGAATCTATTACAGGTATCATTCCTTGAACATAAAAGTAATTTCCTTTTTAACCGACTTTAAAAAAGGAGGAGCTTCTCTATTCGACTGTATTTTTTTTAATGTTTGTTACTAAAGCTGGTGGTAAAAGTGAAATGGGAAGCATTTCAATTTTGTCCAGTCCTGACAATGGCATCCATGAGAAAACCATATAAGTCTTTTATGGAATAGATTTTTTTTAAGTCAGGTTTTTTTTAAAGAATTATGTAACGGTATAATTAAGGTACGAACATTTTAACAGCTGTAACCTCGAGACCAGGCACGATTCCTTACTATTCACTTCGATTTTAATAATAACTTTAAACTGTTAATAGATAAATAATGTACCGTGCTGGTCCCATAAGCGTGTTCCACTTTTGTATGCAGTTCGTGGCAGCGAGTACCATCGCGATGCAAGGCCCGTTGGACATGTGTGCTACGAGGTGAGGGAAGTGATGGCTGCCGTAGTGCCCTTTGTACAGTTCTGCTGCTTGTTCGGGTGACATGCGAACGTGGCGCTTCTGCACAGATAATTTAGTTTAACAATGACATAACATAGTATATTTTTAGGGTTCCGTTCCTCAAAAGAAAAAAGGAACCCTTGTAGGATCACTTTGTTGTCCATCCGTCTGTTAAGACCTTTTTCTTCAAGAACTCTTGGAGGCATCAAGTTGAAATTAATATTAAATACTTGATGTCTGCGATTCCTTGAAGGTGTAAAAATATCAAGCTTCAAAGTACACACAATCAAAAGATACGGCCGTTTAAGCCTCACCTTTTAAAAAAATTGAACATTTCGCAGGTAAATAAAAACCTATAGGGTACTTCCCATTGACCTAGAATCATGAAATTTGGTAAGAAGTGAGGAAAAAATCCGAAAAAGGTGTGTGGTGTCTTCACTAAAATTATGTTCATTTTAGGTTATTATTAGCAATGTAGTTCCGTACCTTCTGAACCAAATGAATCGTAATTTGCTTTTTTTTTGCCGTACGACAGAAAACTCTTAGTAGTCGCCTAGCCCTATTGCCTTAACAAATACAAAAACTACCTACGACCTAGGTACGTAGTACCTATTTAAACATTCAGCAAAAATCTCTCTGAATTGTACAAATCGTTTCGCTATGTAACGATAATCATTACCTATCCATAATTTTTAGAACTTTAATCCTCTTCTTATTCAGTACATACATCTAGTTTTAAATACTATAAAGTTTGAACAAGGGGTATATCAAATGTCATGAGGGGAGATAAAGCACGCAGCTAGAGAAAATCGAAGTACAAAACTGTATCATGCATTTTAAACAAGTTTGCAAATTGTATCTTTAAGCTTTAAACCGCTTTATCTGCAGTAATTTTTTTAGAACGCCTTTTTTGAATAGCGAACTTTTTTTTAAATGTATTGGTTTTTGTATCCCTAATTGAAATGTTTACGTGTGTGTGTATGTAGAAAAAGTTTAAAACACAACAAGTTTGTTAAGAAAAAAGTTTAAAATTGTTTTGGTGTGATTTGAAGCAGCTCTCTGCTATAGAAATTTAAAAGGTTCTAAGTAATCCTTTTCAAGTACCTATTTATCGGTGTACTGGCTCGAAGTGTGAGCACAAAGCCACCTTTAATATCGTGCTAAAAGTAATTAGTGCTAATATTAAACTTCTGCTTGTGAACTATTCATAGCACATGTTTTTACTTGATTGATAAACTAATTTAACTAATATCTTTAGGAATCGTGAACACTACATACATACAGACATAAGATAGCTACATAATAAGACTTGCGTACTTTAATATATTTAAAAAGAGACTTTTATGCTCAAAAAATCTAGAATTAATTGTCAAAAATACTAGGTAGCTACCTAATACTACAAGAATCTTGCAATCGATAAAAATAACTGCCGGTAATCAAAATAATATTTTAACCTGAAAAGTTCAAAATAGCATTTTTCAAAAGCTATTCACCATAAATGTGAAACATAATATGTAATATAAGTATCTAAAATTCTCTATTGCAATAAATACCTACACATATTTTCTCATAACATACGAAAACAATAACGATCATATGCAAAAGCAAGGCGAGTCCCCTCCAAACGTCAATAGGGAGACTTAATTAGTTTTTTTTCTATGGTTTCCATAGATAACAGCAGTGACCGTCGCATAGTCGAGAGTTGGGGCGTTTGAAGATTTGCTACTCACCTAGGGTTGTCCAAACAAGTATAATAGCGATACTTATAAAAGTGAAATTCCTTTTAGATTTGTAACTCCGGACTTAATTGCGGTAATATTTATAACCTACATCTTTTTTTTTTACCCACGGGTGTAGGTACTATACTAACTTTTAAACTTTCGCTATATATATATCATGGTAATTTTTGTAAGGCACCAAACGTTTTTATATATCCGACGTTAGATCGAATTGTACTGATCGTGGTCATGACTGACTGTCAGTATACTGCAGGTACTATACTAACTTTTAAACTTTCGCGTTCCATGATATATATATGCATTTACACGGGAATTAACGCAAACACGAAATAGATATGGGTGACTTCTCAGCCTGTGACTACGGCCAGTGCAAACTGGTCGAAACGTCAGGCAATTCATAGGTATGCAATACCTTAGTTTTAAACATTAAATTAAAACATTGGTGGCGCAAAAACGTATTTTATTACTGTCTTCCCTCAAGTCGCACACTTCAGTTGAATGTCAGTAGAGGAAGTTGATGAGGTATGTAAGGATAGAAGCTATGGTCCCTGCGTACCCTGAAGCGAGAAAGGCGTGATAGCGTTTATGTATAAAATACTCTCAAACTTAATTTATTTTGTTTTCATAATTAACTAGCAACCCGCCCGGCTTCGCACGGGCAGCAGAGACATCTTTAACAATCATCAACATATTTCAATCAATGTACACATAATCTTAACAAATTATACACCTGAACCTTCCTCACGAATCACTTTGTCTATTAGTGAAAACCGCACGAAAATCCGTTCAGTAGTTTTTCAGACAGACACAGTCAGACAGACAGACAGACGTGGTTTTATAATATATAGTGATTATTGTTACAATCTATTTCATGTGCGAAATGTAACGTTAGATGTTCTTGTAATTTAAAACTATTTTAAAATTCGGTTTTTTATAATTTGAATAAATCAATCAATCTAAAATATCAAGAATTTGACATTGAACATTGTTTTGAGTGCTTACTTAAATTGCTTTATTATGTTAACTAGAGATCGCGTAGTGGTCGAATTTCGACCATGGTTTATTTCATTGGCCAATATTACTTGACCTGTCATTGTAAGACTTTTGTACCATGACAGGTCAAAATATATACTGGATACTCATAGCTGTATGTACCCGTTTTTGCATTTTTTTTAACTTTGTAGCAAATATTGTTCAAAAATTTTAGCATTCGTCACTTCTTCTCTGTATAAACTATAAGTGTGCGAAATTTCATACTCCTCCGTCCGCCCAATTTTCGTAAAAAGGGATCCAAAGTTTTCGCTTCATACTTGACGAATATTTGTGCCATTGCCTATTACCCCATCTTTCCCTAATATCGCGCGTGCCACCATCAAAACAAAACATTAATCTGTTTTAATAAATAAAATAAAGTATTTACTTACGCATGAAATAAAACATTCTTTGTTTTAATAGTAGCTTTATAATTCGTACATCCTCTGTATAAAGTTTTGGGCATATTTGTTAATTATGTCTAGCCGCGACGCAGGTAACAGGCTTTAACGGGCTCGACAATGTCTGTCCCTGACACCCCTATTATTCCAAATTTCCATAGGTTACAGATCAATACTTTATTAACAATCGACCTATATTCTGGTTTGAAACCTTAGCACTAAAAATCAGACCTATTTTCCTACAAATTGTTTAAAAAGTATTATTCTTACTAAAAAAGTCGACAACCCTATATTTGACAAGGGTTGCATGTGACGCGAAATAATGAAGGCGCCCCTCTTGTCGTCACCGATATGAGTTTTGCATATCACAACCCTTGCTATCGCTCGCGGCACGCGGCAGCCCTCGCGATTGGTCAGGGGTGGTCACTATGCGCAATATTGATAAAAATATTTTGTGATTATGTTTTATGAATAGGAAGCATCCGAAGGAATATTATATCTATTGAATGTGTGAGGTTCTGAGAAATTATTCTAGTATTATTTGTATACCTTTTTAATTCTAGTTAACGGATGTGTCACCATGACTATTGTTAAATAAACCTGGATCAATAATATTTTTGCGCTCTTACTATATTCAAAATCGACGTGTTACTTTCACGCAGAGGTCGAAACGTCTCGAATTCGATGTATATAATCCAATGCACTCGGGAGGTGCATAGCTTCGAAATGTTTTGACAGCAAACAATAGCGATATTAGTAATTTCATTGGAGTATTTTGTACCCGCACACCGATGAACTAAGAGTAGCAGTAGCGTAGCTCTGGGAACGTAGCCTAAGCCACCAGTGTGCTGTCTCCATTAGAACTATGTATCCGTAGCACAGAATAGATAACAGTAACAAAGGAAACGCTTAGGCAAATAGCGACTCTCAGATCACCGAAATTAAGCACCAATTGCATCGAAAAGAATACAACCAACTTTCCATAATTAAAAAAAATAAACATTACCCTAACGTTTACTCGTGTAACTTGTTTTGTGTCAAATCTCTACACGTAAGGGTTTTTTAGGTCTGGCTGCAACTTATTATTTGACGACCCAGTGTTATGTATATATCGATATATAATCGAAGATATGTGTATATGACAAAGTGTATATAATATACACAATACACCAGGCGCGTAGCACTCTCAAGTTATGCGAGGGTCACCGAGATTGCAGTTAGGACGGGAGTTGGATATATCTATCCGTAGCACATGCGTGGCATGCGTCATCTGTACTTTATGCCTCAGTAATGTCACGAGGGATTTAATGTCCACAACATAACTTCCGATCGTTAACACAATTTACATAAATTATATTACATGAGCTTTAGCTATATTACAGCAGTCTTTGCACGCTTAAATATGCTTCTTTATAGATTACATAACATAATTTAGACCGGCTTTTCTTTTGAAATATTTCGAAAAATCAACGTCTGCAAGAAAACCTCAGCGCCTAGGAGCATAACACGATACTACTTTAACGGTTTTCACTGCAACTTAGTTTTTGGCAAACTTATTTAGCTGTTACCGGTGCCTAAAATACGTGTAAGATCAGTTGTATCACTTACAGGTAGCAACCGTACCACCCTCCCGTCTTAATGGACGTGTGGCAACCCTACTGACCAGCAACAACGCAGCACTATGCAATCTCGAAACGAGACACGCAATAGCTTGCATACTTGAAATAAATTAAAGATCAAAAGTCAAAGTTGTTATTTCCTAAAGAGAAACTGGTTTGACTTTACGATCAACTACCATATTGCGACATTAAGACAAAGATTAGCCGTGCAGGTTACAACTTCCTTATAATAGTTTAAGTTGTACGGTCGACAACGACATTGATGTTATAGCGTTCATAGGTTGCTGTTAGCCGTGTTTTGCCAACATAATCATATTAAACAATGTATGTATATTAACAAAGCGGTACAAAACACTCATCAGTCTCTCTTATATATAATTTGTAGTGTGCATTTGGATTCAAACGTGGTTTTCAAACAAAACCTTTTGTTAAGTAGCTATATGTATTAGTACGCCGCCTAAGGTTAGATTAAATCTTTATTTTTATATAAGTATTTTACGATTCAGACAGACACATTCAGTTTTCTGAATGTTGCCTAATACTTTTAGACCAGACTTGAAGTACTTATATACAGTTTTAATGTGTCCTAAATAGATCTTGTTCACAAAGACAGGTTATAGCTAAAATGTTTAACTTAGAAGAAGGCAAGGTATTGAGAATATTTATTTGGTTTGAAAGTGGTTTCATCTATTTCTCTTCTTTCCTGATTTAAACTTCATCGGCTCTTATCTTTTGTCACTAGGGACTATACCTACATCGTAAGCAAGCTTAATGGAGAATACACTATTTTTTAACTGAATCTCTTCTTGGTGATATTTACCAAACCTAAACTAAATTATACTTCAGCCAAATTCGATGTGGAATGTTTACCAACAAACCGTTGCTTAGCAATTAATGACGGACAGGCGTTAATAACCTATTTGCAAATTATAAACCTTTAAAAATATTTGTAGTTGCGACAATCAATAATTTTAAAAATATATGTAAAATTTGGCCATTTACGTATTTGAAATAAAATTACCCTATATCAATATATATATATACTATAAAGAAGTAAAGTGTTTTGTTTGTGTGTAATGTGAAAGAACTAAAGTCATTCGGAAATAGATTGTACTTGATAACTACAGTATATCCAAATAAAATGTGAATTAATTCATTTGTTCTGTTTAAATTACGTAGCTCAGTTTATTGGCTGTTATATAAAATATAATACTAAAATACTAGAGCAGACGGCTCGCCACTATCTTTAACATCTACAGCATCGAGGCAGCAACAACCAACAAAAGTCGTTTTTAATTAAAATAGAAGTTACCTTATTTTCGCCAATCATGTTTTACTTAAAGTGTGTAAGTCGAACAATTTTAGTCACATTTTAACAAATTACGCCATCGATTATAAATATTTGAGAATATTTATTTATATCCACACTCTCATGCGCTCTCAGTCTCAGTGGTTCAGACCAGGGACTCAGTGGTTGCGGATGCATATTTTTTTTACATCCGCGGACGCGGATGCGGAGGCGCAGGTTTGAAGCAGGGATGTTGCGGATGCATATTTTTTCACATCCGCGGATGCGGATGCGGATATTTGAAGGCTAACATCTGCGGATTCACTTCGATTAACTTTCAAATGATCAGCGTATATTCACAATTTCACAATAACACTCGAAACGACAACAATTATGATAAGCGCAACTAGCTAAACACGTTATGACTGATTTATGAGAAACAAAAGATACATACACAATAACAAACGCGTCGAATCTTGTCACCGAACGAAATCGTCGCTACTATTGGTCAATTACACACGTGCATAGCGCTCGCGGACGTCGCCGGCTCCGCCTATTTTCTTTCTTGTCGCAACTTGTGGTACATCTGCATCCGCATGAATATCCGCATCGATTATTGCGGATGCAGATGTCTTATTCACCTACTATTATTCAAAAAGACAGAAAAACTTATTTTCAATATTATAGTGTGGAGTCACGTGCTTATTTCCATACCTAATATCCCATTATAAATAACCAATTTTTTGTAAATCTGCGAAATCTAAAGAGTTACAGGGTTGTAAGTCGTTGGTTTGTATCTTGTTTTAATGTGTATTTTTTACATAAACGTGTTTGGTGGTTAGACTGAGTTCCAACAAACCCAATGACAGTAAAATAGTAAAGTATAACCAGGAAATAGAGGTAAAATTACAAATTTCTGCATTCTCATCTCTCATTCTCATTATGGCAACCCTAAATAAGTATAAAAATACAATTTGGCTCAAGTATTGATAGTGGTATTTAATATTTAAATAACGATGGTACTAACCGCGAGAATTGTAAACCCATTGTCTATTATCGCATCCTCAATAGCCTCTGCATCCTCGTAGGCCTCCGGCTTGATGATGGCCAGGGTCCTTTCAGAGAACCCCAGGTCTTCTACATCTGAATCTGTCGAAGACATGATTGTTTGCTTATAAATATCTGTAAAAATGTTTGTTCAATAATGACACATTGACGTATAATAACTTTTTATTAGTCACTTTTTACCGTCAAGGTTTTAATAGAATACTGCCTCTATGCCCTATATATATATATTATTAGTAATTATTGCTCTTAGTATATTATATATTTATAATAACGTTGACCATAGAGACCATAGAGACCATAGAGCAATTCAATAATTGCTCTTAGCATGTGAGAGTCTCAATGCTCCCCAATCTCAATGCCAAGAGCAATCTCTTAGCTCACATGGCACGAAAAGAAAAAAAAAACATTTATAACCCATTTTCAGGGTAATATCAACTGTCACCTGTCATGTCAAATTAGGAGGTTTGTGAAATTATTATTTTAATAAATATGTCGAAAAAGCCACTTTGATTTCAAGCATGTTTTTTTTTTTTTTGATGTGAAACATATAGCCTATAGTACTATAGCCGCACGTAAAACTGATTTCTGGCGTGGCGACGCGTCGCCACGGCATGCGTCGCCACGCTATATAGTGGTATATATATACAGTCTATATGCAGTAGTGTGTACGGTGTGGCGACGCGTCGCCATGCGCAATCGACTGTGCGATTCTCTTTTGATTCGACTTTTACAAAATAATGTCGATGTTTCACATCTGCCAGGCGTCCCGTGACGGCTCACATTTTTTTTTTTCAATGTTTATCGTAAAATACGCGAAGAAGGAAGTGTAACCCAAACGCAGTCCTCGATTTGAAAGCGTGTTGAAGAGTTGACCGGTAAGTTGGAATAAGTGATTTTGACACTTTTAGTCCCTTTATTCATTCGCATATAATTTTTAATTCTTTACAGGGGTTCCAGTTCAAAAGTTGCTTAGAAAAATCTAAATAGGCCTGCCTATCAAACCATTAACAAAGTTTTCTTACAAATTGGTGCAGAGGAATGATGATTTAAATCCGCGTTCATTTTCGTACTAGCTTACTGCCTGCGGTTTCACCAATGCTCTCTTAGGGATACCTTTAAATTTCTAGATAAAATGTAGCCTATGTCTTCCTTTATATATTACATCAGACTATGCTGTACATTCTAAATGTCATCAAAATCTGTTCAGTAGTTTAGCCGTGAAAAGGTAACAGAGTTACTATAGCATTTATAATAATAATAATCTATACAAATAATAAAAAGGTTTCCCCAGCATGTCCATTCTAGAAATTAGTTGTGTTTTACATACCTTCTCCTACCGAAACCGTAACGTGATGTAATTGTCCACTAACGCCATCTTCTGTTCTAATTTCTAATTCTAAATCGCGTGTTTTACGCGACCTAATAATACGCGATGGAACCGTTTAAAAACCGAATGCAATTGTTGTCATGTCATAAGTGTAGGACCGTGGGCACTTTTCTTTCCAGTGTAGAAAATTGTTATCACTGGTGAGCACAGCTTTTACAAGTATGAAGACCTAAGACTTTGTTAATGGTTAAACGCATTGAACGCTAATCTCAGCAACCATCAGTCCCATTTTCTTCGTTTTTTTTTGCCACAGAAGCGAAGTGACCATAAAAGTAACAGCCAGATAATTGTAGAATAGTACGAGATGTTGTATGAACTTGATATATACTTACCTATAATTAAAACGCGTGTGGATCCGCGGGCAAAGGTATTAAATAATATGAATGTATATACTGTTCGAAAACCAACTATATATAATACACTATTTACTGATAAATACTATAATTTATATAAATATATTTATATGATTTGATTTTAAATGATGAACTGAGTGAAGTCTCTCTACAAGTTGGTTTGGAAATGAACCTCGATAAAACCAAGATAATGACGAACGTCGATGAAAACAAAACCATCAACGAAACCACCATAGAACAAGTAGAGAATTAGAATGGGTAAGGACAACCAAATCAGCGAGATTCACAGATGAATTAGGCTAATGTATGTAGTCTACTTGAAACTGGAATTTGCTTTTAAAATGAAAATCTCTGCAGAACAACAAGCCATGATATTTAACCAGTATATTCTACCGGCGCAGAAACCTCGGTATTTACCAAAGACACCATTAACAGACTGGTAGTCAGGCCCAGAGGCCAGTAGGGAAAAAACTAGTTGGAGCAACACTGATGGACCGCAAGACAAACAAATGGCTTCGAAAACAAAGCAAAGTCGCACATGTAACAATAAAATGGAAGTGCTCGACATGATATGACATGAAAACTAAACAAAATTATAAAATAACACAAAGAGTACAAAATAACCATAAAATAATTACTTTCACAAGCAAAGTAAAAACCATTTGCAGATCATAAACAACCCCCCGAACACTATACCATGCATTAGACTAAATGATAATATTGTAACTAATCCTATTGACATCTCAAATGCTTTTAATGATTATTATATTGACAAAATAAAACCGCTAAGTACAATGATTAACTTTCAGTATAGAAAATACTTAATCACACAAGTAAACTCTGTTTATGAAACTATGTGTCCCAGATGACGTTAAACAAATCATAAAAGGCCTAAAAAATACTAACAATGTTGCCTATGATGACATCTGTACTAAGGTAATTAAATATGTAACTGACTAAATTCAAACTCCTCTTTGTCACATTGTAAATTTATCTATAGAAACGGGTAGCTTCTCCGATAGGTTAAAAATAGGCATTAATAAAACTGTGCATAAAAAAAATAGTAAAGTAGACATTGAAAATTACAGACATGTACAGTTTCTAATACCAATACTTTTCAATTTTTTTGAAAAATATATATAATACTGTCAATGATTATTTGAAATATCAAAACATTCTTGTCAAGGAACAAAAAGACTTTCGTCGAGATAAGACGATAAATCTTGCTATATATGATTTTTTGGAAGTAATCATATCTAATGTCGACAAAAGAATACCAATTTGTGGCATATTCATGGACATGACACAAGCATTTGACTTTGTGGATCATGACATTATGTTGTACAAACTGGAGTGTTACGACATAAGAGGTAACATCTTAAAATTAATCGAATATACTCAATATACTCAAATAACTCGAATCAATCTTAAATCAAAAATGAAGAATACATATCTCTCCAACGGTTGAAAAATTCAATATGGCGTACCTCAAGGTAGTGTGATGGGCCCACTGCTATTCATAATATATATTAATGATCTCCCAAAGGTGACATCTAATCCAATAACGCTCTTTGCGGGAGACAGTACCGCTGCAGTCAAATGTAATGATGTAGAGACTTATGAGCGTGATATAAATATCACTCTGACAGCTATTGTCGAATTGCTGGATGCTAACAATTTGAAGGCAAACATTGGAAAAACTCAGTTGATGCACTTTAACCAGCGTGTTTTTAACTTTACCTAATGTTAACTACAGAAATGAGCCAGGTATTGAAGTACAGACAACAAAATTTCTCAAATCTTTTCATTATTTGATTCATGACATAATACTATAACAGTTTTCAATTTATAACATTTTGCATGCCTATGCAAAGGTAGCTTGTAACATATTACGAAATTGACAACACCATTGTAACAGTGCTTTCTGCAACATATGATTTAAAAAAAAGGACCATCAAGGAAGACCATAAATGCGATGGAAAGATGACGTGAAGAAGGTAGCCGGCTAGAATTGGATACAGAGAGCACTATAAAGGAGTGTAAATGTTGAAGGAGGCCTTCACCAAGATGGTCAAAAATGGCTAAAGAAGAAGAAGAAAAAAGATTTATGTAAAAAAAGAATCAGTGTCAAGATCTACGAATTTTGATTCATTTGTTTGCCATTAGTTTCTGGTAGTAGACCTATAATATTTTGCATTGATTGGTAAAGAGAGTCAAAGAGATGTGCGAAATTAGTTGTACACCACTGTGTTAGAAAGAAAAGGCGACGGCCACATTAAATGAGATCAAAAACTGTATCAGAGTTTAAATTTGTAATTTCTTTTTGTTTTTTTGTGTTTCGTCAAATGAGTGAGGTTACCGGAGGCCCTAACCCCCCTCTTCCCCTACTCCCACCTTAAAGGTTGGAAACGCACTTGTGACCTGAGTTGCAGGGGCCCATGGGCGGTGGTAGTCGTGTACCATCAGTTGACATCCGTCTCCTCGTTTGCCCCCTACGCCATAAAAAAAAGAAAAACTATTTAACTAAAGAACAAAAACTTTTCTGAAGATTACCAGTTTTGTTTCGTTTTTTTTTATGTTTAGTAATGCATCTGATAAAATTTATAAATTGATAGATCTCAATTATAATGGAACTAACTAAAGACACGTGTATCTCGAGTAAACCATTTATGTTCTGTTATTTCTTTAAGTCTAGTTATGCATCTGATAAGATTTATAAGATACTAGATTTTAGTTATAATTTAAAAGAGCTCAAATGACCAGTAATATTTTGTAGCAATAATATTTTGTTGTTGTTTTTAAGTTTAGTGTGCATATTAATAAACATTAAATAAATATATTTATAGAAATGTTTGTTTTATTAAGAAAGCCTAGTAATTCAAACAGTCTATTGTCATAATTTAGGTGGAACAATGTGCCTGAAAGGTGGAACAACTCGCCCCAAAGCGGGGTTAAATGTTCCGCTCCGAAATTTGACATAAATTTGCTTTCTGTATAAAAAACTATTGAGATATTAGTGGAAGTGACTATAATATTGCAATAAACCAATAAGCAACCTTAAAATTTTTGCACATTTTGAAAATGAAACCCTCTATTTTTATAATAAAACTTCGTGTTATTTGAATATCGGAACTTTCAACCCCTCTCTCCCCCAATAATTCATTGTTGTTAGTCCAAGATTACAGCCATGGTTTGTTAACATTGGTCCCGCTTCTGTTGTTACAACACTCTAAGTTATATTAAAAATCACTAAGATTTAGTATGAACAGCATATCTATTGGTTCAGATTTGTAGAGACTGGATTAGTGTGGTTATCTTATTGGATCTACCACAGAATAGGCAAGATTTATAAACATTTCGATAAAACATGATATAACATATCGAGATGACATTTAACAGACCACAAACAAAATGAATTAAAGATACTTTTTTACAGAGTCACATAGCCATCTAGACATTACATAAAACAAATAATAAAATCAATTGCATATGGATAAACAAGCATCGTTCTCAGACACCGTTAAGTGGGAAAACTAGCGTTTTCCGTGAGCCACCCCTCGGGCGGGGAGGGCCGGGACTGCGGGGGCTGCGTGCGCGGGGGCTGGGGGGGAGTCGAGGGGCGTCGGGTGGCGCGCGCCGCCGGCCCCAGTGCCCCCCGGACGCAGCGGCGGCGCGACGCCTCCCCGTGCCTGCACCCGCGACATGCCGCGGCGTTGACCCTGTCTCCCGCCACCCGAGAACCACCGCCGTATACATGGACAACTCTTGCCTCCTTGACCTCCTCATCAGGTGCTTCGCGATGACCGAGCCCGAGGACCTCAACTTCACGGCGTTCACCGACCTGTGTCGGTTGTGCTCCTTGAAGAGCGGTCCGAGGCTCCACATCTTCGATAAAGAGTCGGAGCAGCGGCAGATCCTGTTCAAACTCAGGACCTGCCTGCCCACTATGGTGAGTCATTTCTTTGTACTTTGTGATCGGCCTTTTGTCCTTGACATTTCTGACATCTACATAGTTTGTGTATTCCCTGATTTATACCTAATGAATATAAATGGGTTCTAAAAGTGCATAGTGTAGTGGTTGGTTGTGTGAAACGTAAACATAAGGTCGGTGGTTCTAAGAAGTGCAATAATGCCGCTACGTAGCAGGCGCTCGTAGCTCTCGTAGACGCCTGCGCGATACGTCGCGCTACGGTCACAACAAGAAATAACGAAATATCTCAAATAGGTACCTGTTGAGTTTTTTTTGCTATGTGGCGAAATCAATTTAGGCAATATTTAACACTTGATAACAATGATAAGGACAATACGTTTTATTTTAAATATTAATAAAAATTTTGTGATTTGAATATTACCAATTAATGATACTTTTAATTATTATCTATTCCAATTTATTAGTAGACCTTAAGAAAAATAATTTGATTATAATCTTAATTTATAAGATAATTAAAATATTTTTAAAGGTTAAGTCTACGTAAACAATTAAAAAGGCTTGTTCATTTTAAAATTCAAGATTAAAAAAATAAATGTTCGAAGCAGGCCCAAATTAAAAATTTAAAAATGTTCACAGAAACTGACCGTCCGCGTCGTTAGTGATTATACAATACATCTAACAACAAAACTTTCAAATTGTCAATCAATACAAGATTACTGTAGGTACTTAGGGAAAATATTCTTTCTGCTACCAATCTCTACCTATTTAATAACGAGTCCATCGATTTATTTAGTTACAAACGTATTCGCAGTTATAGGCAGATCATTGACCCCCGCAAGTCACACGCAGACTTGGCCTGAAGTAGGTCACCGTGCGGGATTACCGCAAATCCCTTGTTCATGCGTGATCAAGCAGCGGGATTCGTCGATTGCAAATAGGGATAGCAACGCCACGTGGCAAATTGACAAACATAATCTTATTATAAAAACTTACGTATATTAAACTTTTTTCATATACCTTACCGTTTGAAATTAAGGTCAAATATCCTTGAACATAACCACTTAATAAGCGTGTTCACGGTTCATTGATTGGATAATTTAATTTTGTATATCAAACATAATCCAATGAGGAAACAATTTGTAATCAATATGTTAGTATACTCTTGAATGAATTTGATTAAATTTGAAATTAATGCGTGAAATACTTTACTGAAAATTACTTCTAAAAATAAATTCTTAATATATTATGTAACACAAAAAAAAACAATATTTTCTTTATATAATCTGTATACCTGTAAGACCTGTGGAGATTAGGCGCTGTAATGTGTTGTTTTAGTAGTCCAACACTATTTTAACTCTGTCTTTAATATTGAGGGTTTTTTGTACAATCATGATGAAGGTAATTTGGCTAATGAACTTTTTAATTCTATTCAGCAGATATCGAAGGATGACTTCCTGCCGAAGAAGATCTGCGAGCGATGCGTGACGAGGTTGGAACAACTGTACGAATGGCGGCAGAACTGCCTTAGTACCGACTCCGTGCTTCGGAACTATGCCGAGTCCATGAAGATTGTCACATCGACTATTAACTTTCAAGTAAGTGAAACACAACCTTCAGTTAGTACCAGAACACCAGGAGTAAAGCTGATGAGCCACTTGATACTGTCAGTTCTAACAAAGTTTAAATTAACTAAAATTATAAGATTTATAATTTAGAATATCTAATAAACCGTTATGAAATTTATAATTATGGTTCAATACTCCTTTGAAAAATTACAACTGTCATCAAAGACGTTCTCTTTGCCAGAGCAAGGTTGCCAGGTTTTGAGTTTTATCTAAAATCACGATAGAATTGAACTTATTAAAAGGTTTCATAAACACAATTAATCTAATTATTAAAGTAGAGTAAAAAAGGTAAAGAGCTTTATCGCTGCTTGAAACGATTAAACACATAAAAATATGTACTTAAATAGAAAAAGTGTTACAGTGAACTGGACATCATCATGTAACAACTTACTTAGATACAAGTAATTATGTACTTGAGTTCAGTAATAAATTATAATTAAATAATTGAAATTGAAAAAAAATTAAACCGTGAATAAATTTACACGCATCATATTTTTCTACTCTAGCAATGCATGTATTTCCTTCTTTAAATCGTATCAATGAGTCTTTTGTCTTTTGTCAACCCTTTCTCCATTTGGATATGATAATCCCTTTTTAAAATTATTTAAAAAGTGTCTCTCATGTTATGTTATTCGACATAGTTGCAAACATTCTGATTTGTATATATTTCTGTATACTATCTAGTACTTACTCGTTTTACATATAATTTCTTAAACAACCTTGAGCATGTATGTATTCTTATCTTTTGATATGCATTGTGTTAGTGAAGGTTAAATTAAAGCTCTTTTGTGTGAAGGTTCCATACGTTTGAAGGTTTTAGTTGTTTTATATTACTGTTGGTTATTACATTCAGGGCTGAAGAAACCTCAAGGTTTTATAAATATTTTACTGACACCCTATAATTATGTAACCTAACAAGACTAGTAGTAATGTGCAACCACGTCTTTAGTAGATTTTTATTTAAATAGTATTAAAGAAAGAAAGAGAAAATAATGTTTAAGAGGGCTAACTTTCATCTACGGCTGAACTTTTATTAAATATCAGGTGAACGGCCATCTGATATTAAAAAAAAAGCAAAAAAGAACTCAATTCAATGATTTGATTTTTATTTTCCTTGAAATAATACATATACTTATCACATTTTATGGTGATCGGTCCGACAAAGAAATTCAAGACGTCACACGTCACATGAATTACGAAAACAGAACAATGTTCCGTGATTCTTATGACTTCTGCTAGATGGCTCTAAACGTCGCATTAAGACGTAGTCCTCTCCGTAAGCTTGTTAAAAATAAGTAAACAACAAATAATGCTTATTTGAAATGACTTCAGACAAGAAGAATTTTTCAGAGAATGATTTAAGTTATTGTTTTTTAACTTTCGTGTCTTGTAAACATGTTAGATGTGTAAATCGGGACTTAATCGCGATAATATACCTAAATAATATTATAATAATTATTACTGATAAACTTACTTACATATTTATAATACATAATTATAGATAAATTACACCCAGACACAGAACAAACGATCATACTCATCACACAATTATTTGTCCTGGGTGAGAACCGAACCCACGACCTCTGGCTCAGTAGTCAGGATCACTAACCACTAAACCAACAGGCCAGTCCAATATAATGACTTGGTTTATGATTATACAGGGTGTTAGTGAAACGAAAACGAACTCCCGAAAACGTAGACAGACGATAGTACTAATGGAACTGGGTAAATGGGTCAGAAAAAAATCGATATTGATAAAAAAAAAATTTTAAGCATTTTTCACACTCCATCATGTCAGTATACAGCTAAAAGCAACGATAATTTAATTTCATAAAAAGAGGATAAAAAAAATGGTTTTCTTATTGAATAACTTAACTCTCGAATTGTACATAGGGCACACTGAAAGTTCTGCACTCCTGGCCGCTCATAAATGTTTGAATTTCAAATGTAATATTTTTTTAAACTTATGAAACCCAATCACTGATTAAAAAGAAATTGGCGGGAAATCGCATGTCAATTGTTTTTATCACAAGTTGAATTTTGTCGTCCGTAGCAAAAATGGAATTAACGCGAAAAGATTTTAGGGCAATGATTTTTTATGATTTTAAAAGTTCACTGACTCCACAAGACTGCACTGCTCGTCTTTAAAATGCTTTTGAGAGGGAAGCACCTCATTTGAGCACCGTAAGGTCTCCATGATGAAATTCGTGAAGGTCGGCCCTCAAGTGCGATCACTGAGGAAAATGTGGCTACTGTCAGGCAACTAGTTGAAGAAAACCAGCGTATCACCTATGAGGAGATTCGAGGACATTTGGGGATTGGTATGAGTCAAATTTAAAAAAAATCTTACATCAACATTTAAAAGTTAGAAAACTTTGTTGCCGCTGGATTCCTCACGAACTCACCCAAGAACAAAAACGGACTCGTGTTGATTGGTGTAAATAAATGTTGTTAAAGTACGATCATGGACGTTCAAATGCTGTGTGACATTGTGACAGGAGATGAAACATGGATATATTGTTACATGTCGGAAAGAAAGCTACAGTCTTCTTTATGGGTGTTCGATGATGACAGCAAACCAACAAAATTGAGGCAGGCGAGAAACGTAGGCAAAAAATGATTGCGTTTTTTTCTACCGGACGGGTCCTGTCTGCATGATTCCACTTGAAGAACAAAAGCCAGTTAATGCTGAGTGGTACACCACCATTTGTTTGCCCAGTGTCTTTGAAAAAGTTATGGAAAAACGACCAAGAAGTAGTATCCTATTGCACAATGCTTCGGCGCGAACAAGACAAAGTCATTTTTGGCTTCTAAAAAGTCCCGCACAAAGTCCACCTGGCACAATGCGATTTCTTTATTTTCCCAAAAATTAAAGATTTGATGAGAGGTATGAGGAGATTTGACATTTACGGGGCCGCAAGAGGTCGTGGTAGCTTTCAACCAGCACGTAAAAAACATGCTCTTAGGCCAATAGTCCCCATGTTTTCAAAAATGGTTTGACCGAATGAAAAAGTGTTTAAATTTTATGGAGAATACTTCGAATATATTACTTTACATGTAAATTGTTTTGTTAATGAGTTACGCAAAACTTTCAGTGTACAGTTGTCAACAATCGAAAGAAAACTTTGCATTACCAGCAACCACATTCCATGGTGGCATGGCAAGACATTACCATCAGTTCTGGTATAGTATTATGTTATCTGTGCCATCAGATGCCACTAAATAAATACATTACAGTTTCAAGTTTCAATAATTAAAACCATATTTGTCTAATAAGTAGATTTAGGCTACCTTTGGGCCATTGGCTAAATTATGAGACCGAGATTGTAATAGTCTCATCCCTTTATCATTTTGAAAGTAAATTTTGCTCACGTTAGGCTAGGAACATGTCAGAAGGCAAAAGCTTTAACAATTACTCCTGCGTTTACACTGCATGCGTAACAGTTGCGTTCTCTATGGTATGTCGTGACAATGTCGTATACAATTTGACGACTTCTCCGTAGTATTATCGACGCCAAACACGTAAAGTTTTCTTCCGAAAGGAGGTAAGAATGCTTTATGTATGACGCATAGTTACGGCACGGTACGGTTTTAGGTGCGGTCGCATTTAGCTTGAACTGTTTTATTCAATTGTTGTCTGCGTTTAGTTTCAACTTAATTCGAGCTTCATCAATAAAGCGTTTGATGCTAGGATTTGAAATAGATACTAGTGTTTCTAGGTATAAATAACTATTTCTAAATCATAAATAACGTTTTAGTTATGAATAGTGAAATTCAAGTTTAAACTTAGAATAATAAACAATTGAGAGACGATACATTAGATTCGTCACTTGACTCCTGAGTAAGTGTAATAATAATCAATTGTTATGTATAATATTTATTTTATCAAAGGAGTTCATTACTTTTAGCTAAAATGTACTTTTATTTTTTTATCGATCCAAAATTCCTCCTAAATAAAGTCGATTGTTATTTTTAATCGATTTAGCTACGTGTTAAGTGATCACAAATTGACTACATACTTAAAGAACTGTCAAAGAGAAAAAAAGAACCGGCCAAGTAAGAATCTGACTCGCGCACCGAGGGTTCCGTAAGCAAACAAACTTCTATGTAGAGAGTACGTCCATCTCAATGGACGGGAATCAATGTTCGAAGATTTCATCTCGTTTTTTCCAAAAGACAAAATTAATTTTGCGGTTCTAAAAATACTTTCCCATACATCGATCCGGGTCACTTAAAGATACCTGAAAATCTCGGAGACTAACAGTGCTGACTAACAGTGGGAGAGCCATGCTTCGGCAATTATGGGCCGGCTCGACCGGAGTAATACCACGGCCTCACAGAAAAACGGAGGCCCTAACCCTTCCCTCTCCCCGTCTTCCCCCCTCCTCCCCCACTTCCCCTACTCCCACCTGAAAGGCCTGCAACGCACTTGTGACTCTTGAGTTGCAGGTGCCCATGGGCGTCGGTAGTAACTTACCATCAGGTGAACCGTCTGCTCGTTTGCCACCAATTCCAAAAAAAAAAAATCCGAGCCTGCAGCACGTCCACAGAGGTAGATTTCGTGCTTTTTAATTTTTTTGAAAATCTGCCCCCCAGTCCCTCCCTTTGGGGGAATGTCCCCCATTCACGAACTTAACCTTAATTTTTACCCCGTTGATTTTTCGTCCAAGTTTGAAAGCAATCGGTGCATAATTGCGACCTTTATCGTGCCGGTAAAATTGAGGTACATACATACATACATATAAACATACATATATACATACATATATACATGCATATATACATGCATATATACATGCATATATACATACATATATACATACATATATGTATATATATATAAACTTTTTAACTGAAGAAGTGAAGAATTTTTTGGAAAACTCGACAACTGGTACAAAACCAATAGGTAGACTTTTTTCGAAATCTACCTAAAACTTGGTGAAGTAAGTTGTCTTTGATATATTCACGTTCATTTTCTTTTTTCCGGTCTATCTTCGTTGCATATTCTTGTGGTATTATAATGGAGTGGGTGATAAAGGGAACCAAATAGCTGTGATAGCATTAAACAATGTAGGTATAGAGCGAAATGCAATTTTTAAAACTCCACATCCACTTGTTATTAGTCGTATGTTCTAGATCGATCCGAGATCTGGCCGTCCACGTAATATTCGTAGTAAAAAGGCGAAACAAAAGATTTCGCCTAGGGAAATACCAGAACCATATTGCGTATTTTAAAACATGACTTGTAGCTTATATATATAGGAGACGCACTGGTCATTGCTTAAACGATAATTTAAAAATGATTAGGGTGATAAAATCAAAACAACTTCTTTAACGTACGGTTTACGTACGTATGAACCTACGTTAACGGGGGCTTCACATCCTTTAAGACGTTCAAAATCTTCGAGCACTAATTCCCGAGATGATAGTAAACAAACTTGTATATAGATACCTATATACAAGTTTGTTTGCTTACGGAACCCTCCTCGCATTTGTCCGGTTTTAATTTTTTTTATGTGATATAACAACAAATTAACGACTTTCGGATTTTTTATATGACTTATGTCAAACTTAGAAGCTTGATTTTTTTACAGCTTCAAGGGACCGCTAACATACGAGTAAGTATTTGGTATTAATTTTAACTTGATGCGTCCACGAGTTCCTGAAAAAAAAGATCTTCACAGACAGACAGACGGATAAGAAAGTGATCCTATAAGGGTTTCTTTTATTTCTTTTCGGGAACGGAACCCTAAAAATAAATAGACTGAGTATAAAATACCCTCGTGAGTAATGAATCCGGGAAAACCGATGCTTTCCTTGTAAAAATATTTGGAGTAAGACAAGTAAAACGTTTAAAAACAATTAGATAGAACAACACGTACTGAGTTGACAAGTAGGATATAAAAAAACAAGGATAGGATTTAAAAACTTCTTTGTTATGAAATCACCAAAACCAGAAATTTCCTTGTTTATTTATTAAACACGTTTTTGAGCCCAAAAACTCCAAAAAATCCTGTACGATTCCGATCTTTTAGGCATTTCATCTCCATCTATGGGCAGGTCATATTGAGTCATAAGTCAATATTAAATTTTATTCATTTAGTGCGGAAGATTCTGTTTGTTTAAATTTTTGTTAAAGTAACCAATTTTTTCTATTAAGTAATCTGTGGAAACACGATAATTCGAATTCTAACAATCTGAAGTGTACTCTCTCACGCAGATTAAGGGAGTCAAATGGATAGTGTGGGTCCTTTGAAACTCTTAGCTAAGGTCAACAATTTACCATTTTGATTTACATTAACTATTTCTGAAGCCATCGTGCTTGTGAAGTTAAAATAAAGAAAGCTAACGTAAGCTATATTAGTTTAGTAGTTAGGTCAATTTAACGATAAATATTAAATTCTTCCAAAGAAGTTGTTGTAAATGTACCTAAATCTATACAGAAAATAAGTTATAGCTGTTTTTTTAAGTCATTCCAAGTTCCCTTTATTATTTAATTTAAAATGCTTAAAAATTAGTTCTGTTGTGATAAAATCGTAAATATTTTTTTATAAATAAACGTTCATTTGTAGACAAAGGGATTGTCTATTTGTGTGTAAAAATGAAAATTAACTTAGTCACACAGACACTTAACTTATATGGATTTATGAAAAAAACCTTAGATTGTTTACGAAACACTTAAGCATTATAATATTAGTAACATATCATCGTAGAATTTCTAGTTAGACGTTTAATTTAGCAAGTGTAATTTAGATCCTTACGTCATCAAAACCTTTGACAGTTGTGTTTTAAAAATTATTGTTGAAACGTTTAGTTCATTGTTTTTTTAAGTGTGAAATCCCCCTCCGTGGTGGAATGTCGGACTCGAACCGACTAAAACCACACGGTGTTCTGTCACGGAGACTTATTTCCGATGCCTTGGGTATAACTTAGAAAGGAAATGTGAGTCTGTGATGACTTTGTAAACCTTAGTGGACTTGGCAGCCTGTTCTCCAATAGGCGACTCCACTATAGAGTTCGGGGGCCTTTGTCAACTCTAATTCAGGAAGGCGAGACCGAAAGTTTCAGATTAACTTGCTTGCTCGTTATCGTTTTTAGAATGTTGTACAAGTCAAGTTCTATAATAATAATACTAGGTCTCTGCCTATAAAATTAACACATTTTTTCCAAACAAAAAAATTATCTAATACTAGGATTGTTTTTCTGCAAGATTAAATATACGGCTTACAAATTTTCGTAAGCGTTGAATTGACCAATTTTTTTTTTCACTCAAAGTAAATATATAATCAAATCATACTACAAATAATATCATGAAATTATTGCGAGTATAGTATGATAAAAGAAGCAGGTGTAGTTTCTTTTATGAGGCTAGTAGCCACGTGTATAGTATATATGATAGTCATTAAGGTCACAGTAACAAAAAACTTTTATATAGACTCATATCCAACGTAATTTACAATATAGTAGTGTTTTTTCAGTTAAGGTATCAGAGAAGTATTAGGGCTCAACTGGTTGTGAGTGGTGCTTATAAACATTAGAATAACATTAAAGGAGTCATGATCATCGTCTCCCTTTCCTTTGACCAATTCGTTTTAAGACGGTAAAGCTGGAAGAAGGCAAATTTGAATAAGGAAAAGTGGGTAGGGAAAGGAACCCAGGGTAACTGATACTGCTAGTCTCGGATGGGGAACAGGACTGAGACTGTTGTATGAAAACGGCACTAAATCGCGTTTTTTGGACGTCTTTAAGAGAGCTTGCGTTCAGTGGACATCCCATGACTACAGATTACCAAATAGTTACTACGTAACAGATAAATCACTTCCTACAAAAATATCGATACCTACCGTTTTAATTGCCTACTCTGTACTATTAAACTGTATGGTGAAAAATATTCCAAATTTTACAAAAAGTTTTAATGAATAATTTGAGGGAAATTAATAACATAGGGTTAAAAGGAAAATTTTCTAAATGACATTAATAGCGCTGCCGGGTTGTTTTTCGTATAAGGTCCACCGGCGGACGAGCTGCCGGTAGGTATTTAGCGTGTGTGTGTGTGTACATCGAGTGACATAGGCCTGCCATGACTAGGAGTTTAGTAAGGTTTTTTTAATGCAACTAAGTTGGTTTGTAGGCACTTGTTTGTGCACACTTGCAATAGTGATGGAGTCCGATGGTGGTGCGTTACCGGTGTCCACCAAAGTATTTTTTTCTCAAAACTAATCTAACAATTTCGGAATAAAACCGGATACAGCCCAGTAAAGAAATGTTCTGAGAACCCTGATAATACAGTAGACGGCCAACAATTGCAAAAGACCATGTTTGCCGTCTGTTGAACCCACAACCCAGAATGTGCTATGGACCAGCTTTTGCTAAAGAGCTCCGACATGTATTTCGTTGCCCTAGTCACAATGTTGTTAGCTCCTGGCATGCGATAAAGCTACTTTCTTCGCGCGATCGGTGTCATTAACCGACAGGACTGTCCATCATGTCGCTCCTCCAGCCAATCATTTTGCTAACTCGAAGACTTACATACGTGTACATGTGTGTACATACACACACTAATTTGTATTTTTGATGATTTCTTATTTAACTCCATTTCTCTTATATTGCCTTTATAGTTACGCTATCTAATAACTCATTCAAAGCTGATGAATTCTATCTATATCAACATGCAAAACGAGTTATCGATCGTTGCCGCGTAAGATTAGATAAAGTAAAAACGATTTGGGTTACAAAATATAGCTCGAGTATAAAACTTCAACAGTTCTTTGTTTTGATTTGCAGATCTCTTTGGTTGTTGATACAGATAATGTATTTTTTATTATTATTACACACGCCCTTACGATGTTAATGAATGTCCATACCAACTACATAGTGTGCTAACACACACATTATGCGAATGTTTAATCTGCTAGTATCAGCGCTTCTTCATTTTAACTTACTGATTCCCTATGTGAGCTCAAAATTCATAAGATGTGGCTCTATTATCTGTTAACAAAGTAAGGCACTTAGATATGAAATGTATTGTTGACGAATGTGCTGGCACGCGGCGGGCAATGCACGGTGTCCGGACCAGGGTTGTGCCCCTCTCCTTTATCGATCGCAGCGCGAACGCCCGGCTCGTATCGACCCACAGCCACCCACCACCCGCGACCATTTCTTGAGCGAAAGTCAACCTTCACCCCTTACTATAATGCTAAATTTTCCATCTCAGAATTGATAAAGGTAAACACTGTACAAACATCGAATTTGAACCTTAATGAAGACGTTTTGTGAACTATTACGGAACGCGTTTATTTCATTTCTACGTTCTTAGTTTGGTTAATGAATTATATGCTTTAATGTGATAGTCATAAGGCTTTCAGCGGCATCTTATGCGTTATAAGACTGTTGGTATCGCAGAAATTGGTTACGCATGTCCATTAGACGTTTTGTTTTTATGACACGCGTTGTGTAATATGAAAATCTGCTCGGAGCAGATTATAGTTGAAATCGTTATATCTCATACATTCAGATTTATAGACTTTCTTTGTATATCTTTATATTTTAAACATCAAAGTATTAGACAGTTTACGTGGACTCAATATTTTCTGATTTCCTAGAAACGTATACATAAATACATACATCACATAACTCCAACTGCTAGCAAATGGTTATAACGTCATAGCTCACAGATACAGATATAAATATAACGGTATGTTGTGTACAGCATATACCTATGTATGAAATGCATTATCGTACGCATCCTATCCAAGGTCGAAGGTGGCTCCGTCACCCGAGCTCGGGGGTACCGTTAACCCTGACCTAGCGCGGGAGGTGAAGGATATTCCTACTACGGCCTCCCTTCACCCGTAACACCCGCGGGGGACCGCACCCGCTACCCTGAACACCACTTGCACTGAAACGGTTCAAGCCTTCCCCACATCACATGATGGCAACGATACGGCTGAAATCTCCATAAATACAGCAAGACATTATGACACAGTAACGCCTTATCTTTGTAACTGAAAGATGTTAAGGTTTATAGATATTACTTAAATCGCTTTTAATCTGTTTCATTAGATTACAATCGCGTTTGTCTTATCTGGTTCAGCTATTCATAGTAATTTATACTTTTCCTATAAAATAATACAGTTGTACTTTCTATAATACTACCTGCTTCTCATAATCGAAGATCAAGATGAATGATCCTGTAGCTGCTCCTATCCTGCTTACTATGTAGGTATCTGTTATGTGTCTTTGCTGCTTGTCTTTAGACATGTGTAGATGTTTGAGTCTAAAATGTAATAGCGACGATTCGGACACCTGACGGTCTTATCGCAGATGACAACCTTTTACAGGCAAGGGATGGAGAGAAGTGTTATCTATATAACATATTTCACAAGTAAATATACTAGCTGTGCCCGTGACTTCGTTCGAAATAATGTCGAAACGTTTCTAATAATACCGAACCTAACATTTTTCCATGAGAAAAGTGTCCAAAAACGGTCTGTGTGGTGATTTCATCTAAATCCGTTTAGCCGTTTTTGCGTGATTGAGTAACAAACGTCCAAACAAACAAAATTTAACATTTATTATATTAGTATGTTATAGGATAAAAAAAAACAAAACTAATTAAATAGAGTAGTAAAATAGGACTAAGTGTACGATTATATTATGTAGAATAAAAAGTAGGAAGTAATTAATTATCCGATTCTTTCAAATAGGGGTAAGATAGTAACGATTATTTTAAATATGGTTGATTGCACCATAATAATACTATTATCTTTTTGAAATCTACATGTTTGTAATCCAAATGACGTAGTTAAAGAAGTTAATAGATTATTAATTTGCAATCCATGATCTGATTAATATGATAATATTGCCCAATCGTATCAGTTGAAAATGAAATAATGTTATATTATTTATTTTCAAACCGATTAAATATTTTTTAAGAGCGTTATCCGTTACTATTAAATTATATTTAAAATCTGATGTATACATTATTTATTGTGTATACGTGTATGTCTAAATGTAGGTATATATGTATTTTTATTTATGTATATAACAGTACTTGAGTAGGTAAAAGTAGGTATTAATTATTGAGTATTGTATGTATGTAATAGATGAAAAGCATTAACAACTTTTAATTTAACGTCAACGATTACCACCCGTTTAATAAAATAACTCCAGTCCATCCTAAGGTTGCCTGGAAGAGATTGCTTTGAGCGATAAGGCCACCTTTTGTATACTATTGATAAAATACAACTCCTGTTACATATTCTTTGTAAAACCCTGATGTACAAATAAAGTGTAATCTATCTATCTATCTATCTATTTATGTACCTTCCATTACGGTTCGGATTTTACTCTAGATTGAAAGCTGCCTAAAATATATACACAGGTATATAATTATATCATTATATTAATACGTGAAGAGAATTGTTTGTACCCCTTTTTAAGAAAATTTCGCGAACGTAGTAACGTGAATTTTGGAATATTTATTTAAAAATTAAGTGAAAACGGCTTAATGAAATTACACGTCTTTATAAAATTACGTCTAATATATGTGATTACCTGACATGGTAAGTAAGTCTATACAATGACAGCTCAAGTTATACTGGCCAATAAAAAAACCATAGTCGAAATTCGACCACCACGCAATCTCTAGTCTATATTAATACAATAAATCAGAAGAGTTTGATGTTTCAGTTAAACACACTAATCCCTGGAACTAGACGGAATTGAAAAAAAAAATTAGCATTTGATACCCTAATTGTTGAGTAAGGTTACAACCTTCCTCAACAATAAGGGTATCAAATGCAAAATTTTGGCCATTTAATATCACGCTACGACCCTTAGGAGATGAGCAGTGACCATATAAACGCCGAAGAAACTGTGGGGAACCGTTAGCCGACCAGCGACGATGTGTTTGTTAAGTACCAACAGAATCGCCTCATTTACCTAGCCTCACTCAGCGCAGTTCCTGTGGAAACGGCTTAGCGGAGCGAGGTTTTTGTACTTACAAAATAAGCGAGGTGATAGGTGCGAGGGGTGTGTGCGAGAGATGTGTGCGAGGGATGTGTGCTAGACGGTATTTGTTAGAAGTCGATGTGTTGTACACATCCTCGCATCGCTCATTTGCGCGCCGCTAAGCATTCCTCGCACCGCTCAGCAGCCTAGCATATCTCTGGTGGAAACGCTCACACCGTTTCATAGCTTCGTTACGCATCCTAGCACCGCTCAGTTACCTCGCAGATCTCTGGTGGAAACGCAGTCTTATACAGTAGGATTTGCTGTCAGTTTGACTAGAATAAAATTAAGACTGTGATTGACGAAAAACCTTTCTTTTAATACAGTGATTGACGGTCGCATGATATTAATTGCCCAAAATATAGATAGTTTGTTTTTACATCAACCATCAGTCACGACTTTAGGCATTGAGTGACGCTTGCATGAGGCTGTTACAGTATACATATAACATATGGCCGTTCCCTGTAGTTTCAATTGCGTTTATGGTCACTACTCCTCTTCTAAGGATCGTAGCGTAATGTTTTTAGCATATAACCTTCCTCAGTAAATACCCTATCTATAACAAAAATAATTATTTAAATCTGACTGATAGTTCCAGAGATTAGCGCGTGTAACCAAACAAAAAACTCTTCCGCTTTATTATATTAGTATAGATTACAATATTGTCTGAATAGTTTACCTGTTAATTATTTGGCAAAATTACCTAGATCTGTAACAAATGAGGCAATCTGCAAAAATTGTCTTTTGACTGCGGTTAGCGGTTAACAATAATAATAATTATTTACTTTTATGCATATACTGAATGACGACGCCCCGGAGAAACGTTCAGGCATATAATTCTCGATTATTCTCATCTTGCCAACGGCGAGGACTTGCATAAGCATAACCAAGTGGCCAGGATAATCTATCAGCAACGTGCTCTTAAATATAACATTGTGACTGTAGAGTTACCGTAATACAGGCATGTGTCCGACCCTGTTCTTCAAATTGGTCATACAACATTGTGCTAGGATGGGTCTAATATCACTTACAAGACCATATTATTGCCAATAAGCCTGATATAGTGGTAATAGATAGACCGATCACAGCGCCGAACAATGATTGTTGACTTATAAAAAAAAACATATATAGTATTTAGATTTTGCCCACGAGCGTGTAGACATGTAGGATTCCACAACCATTGTACCTATATCGATCCATGATTGATGGCCCATGATCGATTGTTAAGAGCCTCGACCTTCAGAGGCTCTTTTTAGGCGGCTGGATTAAGGGCATACATAATAGATACAAAGGCCGTCCTTCTCGTTACGGGACGTATTGTGAGGTTTCTATTTCTGGAACCGTAACCACTGGTAACTTGACCCTTTACCCGATACCGGTAACGATACAAATGTATTTAAAAATGTAATTAATATGTTTACTTATGTATATGTGACTAATGTCAATAAAGAGAATAACATTTTTTTCTAGGTCATATTACACATCTCCATCTAGATCCATACTAAACAAAGCTTGTACCATGGGTTCTGAGACACGAATTAACATAATAAGATACTTTTTTTTTTAAATACGTACATATTATACATAGAAACACCAAGATTAATGCAAATAGACACATTAATGTATTCAAATACATACACTGAGAGGGAATCGAAGCCGTGGCCTCTGACGTGGCAGTCGAATACATTACCCTTGCGCCACAGAGCTAGTCGAATAATAAATAAATCAATAATAACAATAATTCCAACAATATCTAGACACGCTTACCTGTATCTACTTTTTTCCGTGAACTCTTTGTTCCAGTTAAGATTATATCACCTTTCTACAATTGCTTGTTCAAAATTATGAATATTTCTAAAAATATGAATGACGTTAAAATTGAGAGATTAATGAGAGATGAATCGGGGAACAACTAAGGCATCCGGATCCCTCTTAGTGTCAGTGGTGACAGGCGGAACTCAATTCCTTCCTAGCGACCGAGTGCGGGAAATTCACGAAGCCGTGCCCGGAAAGAACCTGCGTCAATCAAAAGGATAGGGGTCTCGTGCCGCTGCCCTGCCCATTCGACGATGACCGGCTGGAGCAACTCCGGCCACCACGGCGGCAAAGCCAGCACTTGGGGCCTCCGGTCGGGAGGACCAACGAGCCACACCGGTGCTTCGTGCAGTGCCATTGACCGGACAGCCCTCAAGTACAGCAATCTCGGAGCGACGCTGGGTCCAACCAAAGGATCAGGCCCAGATCCGACCTGTACCAGTACGAGCAGGACTGAGTTGACCTCGTGGCCCGTGGAATAAAAGCCAGCGCCTTCATACGCTCGCCCCACCAAAGAGACTCCCCTGGTGGCCAAGCGCGCCGTTTCTTGAATGTTTACACCCCCGGACTGGGCGTCACAGCTCGGGGGTGGGAAGTCATCTCAAACGGCCCAGTTGTACCCTATGTTCCACAGGAGCGGTCCAAGAACAGACCCCTGCGGAACACCGTGCGGCATGAGCCGACTACTCAAATCTTCATCTCGTCCTGCCATTCTGCATCTAGTTACTATTTCGCTACTTGCATTGAAAACTAAAGAAGAACTATCTCCATCTCGGTCCTGCCATTCTTCATCTTGTTGATATTTTGCTACATGCATTGGTAACTGGAGAAGAACTAGAAATACGAGATTTTATAAATAAACCAACTTAGTCATGCTCTGTGTACTGTGGGCATCTCTGTATCTCAAATTCAGTTTTATTCGTTATTTTTCGAACTACAATGTTTCATATTTTACCGTGAAAGTTATTATAAAATAGAACGGAATTTTAGGTTAACATCGTAAAACTATTAAATGTTACGACACTAAAGTGCGCAATAAGCAAGATAAGTTATTCAAAGCGAGGTCGCTTTGAATTTAAACAAACATGTATACGTAATTTTATGGCTTTTTGTTTATTACTGAGAACGAAATGAAATGTTATTTACTAAAATGAAGGATATGGAAAAGAAAAAAAAACAAGAAAGTATGTGTAGAAGTGAAACTTCTAAATAAATTAACCAACGAATTTTAATACGAAAATGCACAAAAATGATACACGTGAATGACACAAGAAGGCTTCATAGTACGTAGTAGTTAGTATACGAAGATTATAGGAAACACTGTATACTTGTAATTTATCTCATTCTCTCGCAGGCTAAATCCTACTTATGAATATGTTTGTCTCTTTTTAGTGTGAGTTTTTCGTTTCATCGAATTTCTAATCACAACGATTCTAAAGAAGTTTCACTTCAAAAAGAAAAAAGTTTTTATTTAAAGTGATTTAAAATATTGACTTGTTTAAAATCAAAATCAAAATTATTTATTTCAAGTAAACCCATTGTAGGTATTTTTGAATTGTCAGGAGGAGTCAGTCAGTATAAATCAGTCGTGAAGCTAGTTGCCTGTTCCAAAACGTAGATCCTATGTAGAAGAACAGGCAAGAAACTCCAAGGACACTCTTTTCCAACATGTTTTTTTTTTACAAAGTTATTTGTTACATTGCTTATAAGCGCAATTTAATGTGAGGACAATGGAACATAAATTAATATTGTTCTAAAATGGAAAAGAAAATCACAGAGCTATTAGGCAACATAGAAAATTAACATAATACTTGTGACTACACAGTTCTCACATGTACAATTCAATTTTTTTTTGTTTCTGTTATGTTGTTTGTAAAATGTTTTCACAAATGGTTTAAATAATGGTCAATAACTAAATAAGGTCTAATTTTATGTTCTATAAATAGATATATACATGTTCTATAATATATGAAATATTTATAAATCCATACATATGTATACTAACTGTTGCCGGCGACTTCGTCTGCTTATAATTAGTACTTTGGGTAGACTATTTTTTCTCCAGGTTTTTATCATATTAAACAAATAATTTTTTTTACAAGTTTTTTTTTATGCCGCTTATTTATGTATCGAATATAAGTTTCTCCAGATATACGCCATAGCATCCGATAAATTTTTGAACATTTAAAGGAAATGTAACGCTTAAAATGGAAAAGCTGCTACGCGGCATTAAGTTTAAGTTGAATGTTCACACCTAGCTTCTCTCCAACTCAATCAATTTAAGTGGGTAAAAGCTCAAATGAAAGATCTCATCCCAGCGAGTGTTCTTAGACCATAGCGAACCGCGTGCCCTAATTAGAACCGAAGACACAGACAAGATAATAGTCCGGGGATATAGACAAAGAAAGATAAGAAACAGAGATACGAAATGTAAGGAGGAAATCGCGTTTAAGTAGACCTTGAGAAGGATGAAAGTCAAGTGATTTCCAATGCTTGAAGACAAACCTGTGCATCAATACCATTCATAAAAAAAAATAAGAAAATTGGATTGGATAGAACATATAGATAGATACCTATAGGTATATTGATTCGGAATAGATTTAATTTTTTTAATATATAATTTTTTTCTCTTTTTAGAGTTCCGAACCGAAAGGGTAAAAACGGGACCCTATTACTAAGACTCCACTGTCCGTCTGTCTGTCTGTCACTAGGCTGTATCTCATGGTCCGTAATAGCTAGACAGTTGAAATTTTCACAGAATGTGTATATCTGTTGCCGCTGTAACAACAAATAATAAAAATAAAATAAATTAAAAATTAAGGGGGGCACCCTTACTAGAAACGTGTTTTTTTTTGCTTTTTTTGCTCTCTTGATCTGCGATCTTTCTTGTACGATGGTGCGAAACCCTTCATGCGCAAGACCGACTCGCACTTGGCCGGTTTTTTGTATGTAACATTGAGGTGGTTGGGTCCAAGACATAAACTTTGCATTTTGTTAATTGATAAATAGGTATTAATGTTTTTATATTTCAAACCGCGAGTCTTTAAATAACGTGATTATGAATTATTTATAAAATATGCATAAAAATAAGAAGCCACTGCCGAGACGCCGATAATCACAAGATTCACAAGACATTTAAAAAAGAATCATTACTATATTACCTACCACAATATGACAGTGTAAGTCTTAGTTACGAAAGGATGTAATAAGAAAATACGACTCTTTATTCGTATACTTTTTCAGGAAAAGAGAGAAACGGGGGAAGCGGATAAAGAGATAGAGTATAACGATGATGATAGTACGCAGTATTTGTATACTCTTTGATGATAGTAATGATGACTTTTACATATTTCGTAGATTAACAAACTACAGTCACAATGATTTATCATCCTTGTTTTGACAGTGCGTGATCTCTTTGGCCGCAATGTTAAGTTTTCGATGGGCTCTCTGCATATTTAGTTTACCGTGGCTTTATGTAGGGTGGTTGAGGTCGATATTTGTATTTTGAAGGATCCAATTTAATTGAGATTAAACTTCATCAAAAAGAATATACTCAAATACAGATGAAAATGAAAGATCTAACTTAAGATTTATTAATAAATTTAAGCATTTTAGCAGTTACTCTAAATATTTAACATGTATTGATATTTTTTTTCTTTTTTTAACATTACTAAACGTTACATTACGTTTATCTTTTAAAATACTTTTAATAAACTTTAACAAATGCTGTTTAGGTTTCGATGTTTTTTAAATGCATCTAATCATCTTGTTTAAACTTCCATACAAGTATTTAGCGTAAGTCCCTCGTTAAGTTTTCTTAAATTTTCTAATTTTCCGTGCAACTTTTCTATTTTTTTCTTTTATAAGAACCTTCTCCTGACAATAACAAACACAAAAAAGAAAATAATTAGCGAAATCGGTCCAGCCGTTCACGCGTGATGCCGTGACCAAGGGAAATAGGGATTAATTTTTATAAACTCGTATCTAGAGTAACATCACAAAGAGTTGTATTCTGTGAAATTTCTCTTTATTGTGTTCTGTAAACTTAAGCAAGTTTACAAGAAAGTATATAAGTTATCTATGGAGCATGTTAAAAAATGTTTTTGGAATTTAAGTCAATATCATAGTCATATAAAACATTCAAAAATAGTTGCTGTTATTTTAAGCCAGCCATAGGCAGTGTCTGCGTCCCGATCTTAACCAGGTGCGTCGTGAAGAGGAAAGTGTAGACGATCGATGCGACTTGCAAGCTCGCCAGCGGTTAACTTGCACTTACCACTTAGTGCATAGTAACGTCGGAGGGCACCCGCCTCGCGAGACATCCAATACCGCGTCCCGAACCGCCCTTAGGTTCAATCGACCTTTTATTGCGTTATGCTAACCTAGTCCTTTACTCGATATAATAACATGTTTTACGATTTTCAATGGATATTTATTCAATGGTTTATTACTGTGATTTTATGGACTGACAAGCGTTAAGTGACAAGCGTTAAGTCTAGGTATGAAATTGAGTTCATACTATAGTCAGCTATGGGACCTTGGGGTAAGTTACATTTTGTGATGAAGATTTAAAGGTGTTGTTATTTCTCAAGATAATTTTAGCAAGTTAATAAATTAGTCGAACAACAAGTGGTTTATTGCATTGTCTATTATTTTTAGTATAAAGTGAAAGTGAATCAATAAGTTTAAATCAAGTTAAAGAATATGTGACCTTGCATCAGTAAACAAACATCATCTCAGTCACTTCGTATTTTGTATTTCAAGAAAAGCTCCTTCCCGTAACTTATCTGTAACTTTGCCAGAGCTCATTACTTATTCCCAATTTTTTTATAAGAGAGCCCAGAAACTTTATGATAAATAGAAAACAATCTATACGTCTGTCTATAGGTAGGTACGTACGAGCCAACGGTAATAATCTGATTTTCAAAATGTCGATTTATAGTAACCAAATCGTAAGTTTATAGAACAGAGGTTACCCGAGCTTGCCTAATCAGTGGTTGTAATAGTTATGTATTACTAGTACTAGTAGCCTACTAGGATTCTAGTCTACTACTACTGCTGTTTTACTAGGATTTTCTCCATGAATAAAATATATTCTGTGGACAGGGATCTAGCCACAAAATACACGTTATCTACTATGTAAAGTACTCTGCGATTTTTTTTCTGATTAACATATTTTAATCGTTATGATTTCCGATGTAAAAGGGATGTAATGAGAATTAGCTTAATATGTGTATTTAGATTACTATAAGTTAAGTAAGTTATAAGCACTGGTTTTAATAACCATTTATTGAAAAAAGTTTTTTACCTTTTCGTTCGTTTCTTCTTTATAATTTACGGATCGATATTATCATGGCCATCTGCTTGAGGTAGTCCTATCTTCAACATCTGAGATTAGATAGGATCAAATGTTTTTGTGTTCTCGTCATCATATACATATAACTTACATTCTCTAATATTTTCACCCTATCTCGGTACCCCATATGCAAACCCTCTGTTTAGGTAAGTTTGTGTTTAATCAGTGCACGAGTGATAAGGCCCCCCGAGGTTTCCCCCGCCCCCTTTTGTACTTCACTCCCTTATCTTGAGGGAACAGCATACCATTGCGTCAACAGTTAGTTCACGTAATATAATGCTAAACATAGAATATAATAATCTTATACCTGTTGTTGATTTATTAATAAATAAATATTATTCCAAGGACACTTTATGTGTACTTCCTACAGCCTTTCCAAGTAATGAAGCTTCGAAATTTTGTTTTAAAATTATTATCAGGTCTTTGAATTCATGTCAATATATTTCTCTCTATTTTATTTAATACGTCCTCCGTCAGCCGTAATAGGTATTTGAATCCACAAAATTTTCGATCTTCTAAGGTAAGATCATACACTCGGACTAGGTAAGGCTAGAGACTGGGTGGATCCGGATGTTTTAATAAAAGCTGTTCCCGGATCCCTCCTATTTAAATCGCAGTACGGCACACCGTGTGGTTTTAGTCGGTTCGATTCCGACACACCGCCCCACCGAAAACCCCGGTGGGGGCCCGAGGGGGTTTCCACACGCACAAAAAAAAACGATAGAGAATAGGTCCTTATATATTTATGAAAAGTAGAACAGATGAGTTAGGTATTCGCACTTGAACTGTAAAGTTAAAAAATCACCTGTACTTTTATAAAAGGTCATTTATTCAAACTTAAAACGTGTTAACGTTCGAATATCGTAGTTAAGGTTTCAATAGATAACGTTTTATTTTACATATATGTGTTGCTTGTTAGTGACTAAGGTGGAGCTAGTCCCCCTTGTCCGATAGTCGTGTACATGTTTGAAATATTAGTAGTATAAAATTATACTTTTACTATTTCCCCCGAGTGCTGCCTCGTAGCATGGGGTTAACTTGCTACACACCGATCAGGGATCTCGGCCATTGTCAATCTACCTCCTATAAATGAAATCGTACTTTACATCCTTAAAATCAATTAGCGTGCTTTAAATATAATATAAACCATTAAATTAACAGACAAAGCGCTTTATATTTAAATAAAATAAAATATTAATTTGTTATGAAAACTCACGGCGACGCTAATGATGATGCAATCACGAGACATTTCTTATGGTTTTATATTCAATTAATACTAACATATTCATTTACAAATCATTAAACAATTTCACCATCAATACCATAGTTCAACTGACTAGTTAGAGTCTATATTAGAAATGAAATAAAAAACTTACATTTCGTAGTTGACGGACCTTAATTGCACAATTTATGTTATGATTTCATTCATCAACTATTTAGATTGATCTATATCAATCTTTATCTAGCTTTATCTATTAAAGCATTACATACATTAAACAACGATGATTCTGCGTTATAGTAATCTTGGGTAATTTTAAGTCTTATCTATAACTTACAATTAATTGTTTTTGATTACTAAGTTGACATGCACATGGTCCAATGAGTGATAATAAACGATTAGATACCTACTTATGTCTAAAAATAGCACTAACACCAGTGACGTAACAATTGTTCATTGGCTAATTCCTCCTCCTATTGAAACCCTGTCGACTCTACGTTCCAGTATAGAAAAGCGGTATAGTACTGTACTGATAGCTAGTGCTATCTAGCAGAGGGTTTCCCTTGGGTTGATGCACTATCCAATTTTAGTAAAAATCTATGGTTCACAATTTAACACAGGTTCACAGTTATTTCTAGTAAATCAATCGCTTTCTAATGTACTTAGTATTGTCGTTCCCATTTTAATTATTACTAGCAGCGCCCCGCGGTTTCACCTGCGTAAGTCCCGATCCCGTAGGAATATCGGGATAAAAAGTAGTCTATGCGTTAGTTCAGGTCTCCAGCTATCTACATACCAAGTTTCATCGCAATCGGTTCAGTGGTTTTTACGTGAAGGAGTAACAAACGTCCATCCATCCATCCAATTATCCATCCATCCAAACTTTCACATTTATAATTTTAGTGGGGTTAGTGGAATTTTGGTGTATTAATTTATAAAATATACAATTTTATTTCTAATTTATTTTTGTATCACACGTTATATAATAAAAGTAACTTTATTCTTTTACCATGGTTTTATTCAGTCGAGACTGCTGGCCAATATATCTGGTATTGTGCCTATTGTTGCAGTTTATTGATGAACTCCCGATACTCGCTCCCTAGATCCTAGATAGATTTTTCACGAAGTGTAATAAAAAATATGCTATAACAGTGAAAGTCAGATGCATTTCCCCGTCTTGGTCATATCCGAGGTCATTGAACTGCACGCGTGCCGAATTTAGGCAATTAACTATAGGGTGTTCAAACATCGTGTTACGGAATGAAAGTCGGTGGGACTTAGGGGGCCGTTCTCACTTTCTGCGGGGTGAATGCACTGGCGGGGGTGGCCACCCTAACGCGACCCTCCCTCGGGCCCTCCGGCCGCATCAAAGACACTCAATGAAGGCGGTAGTAATTCCGACTAGACACCAAGAATTGATTAATTTAATTCCTTTTTAGAATCAGTGCGATCCCCTGCGTGCATTATACTGATTTAAATAAAATGTAAAGTGTGTCGCCACATAATACATTCAATACCTCTGATATTTATTTAGGATGGAACAGTCAACATGGACAAAATGACGGAAGCACAAAAAACAGCTTACCTAGAAGCGCATGTTGCTGTTCAGCAACATATGGCTCAAGCTGCAGCTGCTGCTCGTCGTGAGACGCAACAACAGCAACAACATCAGGCAACGCATCAACAACAACAACATCAACAGCAACAACAGCAGCAGCAGCAGCAGCAGCAGCAGCAGCAGCAGCAACAACAGCAACAACAGCAACAGCAGCAGCAGCAACAGCAGCAACAACAACAAGTAATTATTTTAAAAGCCTCTCTTACTTTTTGTAAATTATCGTTAGTGTCCTAAATCTAAATCCATATTTTAAGTGTAAACTTACCTCCCCTTTTATTAAACCAAGTGAATACTCGAGCATAATAATAATATTAATAAAATCACATACCCTTGACTACTCCGTCATCGCTGTTTTGTGCACAATTAGTGTAATAAATTTCTAATACACGGCTTAAATCGTTCTTGTAAAGATTAATATCTTTTGATTAATTATACATGGAAAAAACAATTTAAGCCAAGATTTAGTTTAATAGGGCAATAATTTAAAAATGTATACATACAAAACGTCTGGTATACCAAAAATATTTTATGTAACCGCATTAGCAGCAGCAGCAGCAACAACAGCAACAACAACAACAGCAGCAACATCAACAGCAGCAGCAGCAACAACAACAACAACAGCAGCAACAACAGCAAAATACGAATACCAATAACACGACACGACATCATCAAGAAATGCAGGTATGTTATTTTCAACATGATTCCTTTTTTTTTATTAGTTTTCGTGATTAGGTTTTTTATCTGGTAATAAGTGATAAATCGATACCTATAAACACTTGCAATACCACTTATATCTTCCCCTTCCATGCAAATGTACTTCTATTATACACATTAAACTAAATTCTACATATAGCATACACATATCTTCATTCTAATCGTGTATTATGTGTCTACGACGAAATTTTACATAATACGTTAGCAATGGCCAATAACCGTCATTTAAAATGTGAATTCTAGCGTTAGCTAACGACTCATGCAGATTACAAAACTTTGCAACTCGTATCATAAACAATGTAAAGGTAAATAAAAAATATATGTTTCTTTTCTTCAGAAATCAAATCAGATAATATTCCCCCAACAATCACAAAACGGCAACGCTCATCCTGGTCACCCATCTCCTCCTACTGTAAGTTCGACGCAGCACCACTATGCTACCATCAACTCTCCAATAAAAGTACCACAAGTTAGTTCCAGTACCGGCGGTCCTGATAGCACATTTACTGTACCTGATGATGTTGGCATGGGATTTGAAGGAGGCGTTCGTGTATTACAGAGTCTTGGAAATTGGTAAGTACTATGTATGGTAGTATAGAGGTCCTTCCTTTTTATTTTTATTTAGGGTCGGGACTAAATGTTTTTTCTTTCATTCTCCTCTATTATTCGTCATTTCACTGCTTACTTCTTTTGAAGCGATATCTTTCACGCAGTCACATCCATCTTTTCTTTGGTCGTCCTCTATTCTGATCCTGTCAACTTCCATACGACACAATACGAAACTCTTTTCATTACCTTTTGTCCTTACATTTTGGTCCTACCTCCGCATTACATGTCCATACCACGATAGTCTACTTTTATCATCTTTCATCCACTAGCGCTACTTTCAGGTTTATTTGTCATATCCAAAGTAAATGAAAGTAGTTGTTACAACAAGTACCCACCTAGTCTAGCAATAGCATTTTGTGCACAGTTATCTTTAGACCCAAACCAAACATAACATAAAATAGCTTCTAAAAATTATGCAAAGGCCGCTATTACCGTATAAAAATTAGTTCCATTTTCTTCAAATATTGGCAGAGAGTGGAGAATATTTTTAGCCTTAATTCTTTCGTTCTTTATCCTTTTTATTTTATGCTAGCTGTATAAGTCCCTATACCGTGGCAATATCGGGAAAATGTAGCCTATGTATTAATCCAGGTGTCCAGCTATCTACATACCAATAATTTCATCGCAATCGGTTCACTAGTTTTTGCGTGAAAGAGCAACAAACATCCATTCATTCATAGATCCTCACAAACTTTTACGTTTATAATAATAGTAGGATAATGGTTAGTTTTTTAGAGATAACTTAATGCGCCTTTACATAAATTTATGAATTTATATAATAAAATATAATTTTCGTGTACGAGTGTTCGTAATTATGGTCCTCCCAAACAGCTTAATAAATTTTTACAATTTTTCTTGTACTCTTGTAATTATACCCTTAATGATTCTTAACTACAGTTTTAACCAATAGATGGCATTGTTGTTGAGATCCGTTTTTTTTTAATTATAATAGGACAACGTCTGTCGAGTCAGCTAGTTAGATAATTTAATTATTCACACTCATTCAAGTTATACCATATTTTTAACCTATACTTATTTGCTTACACAAGGTCTCCAGAAGTAACACATAATATACCAAGACCGAACTTGATACCATTTACGGAGCCCTACGCAGAAGGTGGATCAATGCATCCAGGAACGCGCCTGAAAGCATTGCAGAGCTCCTCTGTTCGAAAACATCCAGCTATTAAGCCAACCAGCTCTACCACCGAAGGTAAGTGACAGTCGAAGAAAATAGTTTAAATATGCACCATATAAACCTCACCATATATTTTTAAGAAGTAGTAGATTTTCTTCTTTTTCTTTCTTTTCTTTCTTTTCTTCTGTTGGTTTCTTGAAATAAATCGGTAGACTACTTTGTAGTCGAAATAAGTTTCTGAGTTCTTTTATTGTGAAACGTGAGAGGACGACCGATGTTTCTGTTACCGCTTTGTCATCTTGTATACCCATCTCTTACATAGATTCCCTCTGTATGCCTGTATGCTTCTAATTCTCCCTACTTTAGATCCAACCAGGAACGGTCCATTACTGTGTAGATTTTTATGGTGTGGTATTTTTCTTACTACTAAGATAGCCTTGCCAATCATTAAGAGATTTTGCGTATTACGCATTACAATTACCTTTTCTGAATAATGAAGGCTTTTTTAAGTGATTAGAGTAATATGCATCTATTTTTTTCAGGAAGCAAAGCATTCGAGTGCACAGTGTGCGGGAAAGGATTAGCTCGCAAAGACAAACTAACGATACATATGAGGATACATACAGGTCAATGATATTCTTTATTTGCTTCGAAAGTACTAAATAATAACACCATGGCATGGTGTTATTATTTATGGCCATGGCATAACAAAAACAGGGGAAATTAATAACTTTATAAGGACTAGAGTCGCCAATCTTACATAATGACATGATTGGGATTAAATTTTGGTATTTCCGCATAATTGGCAAAATTGTGCAACACGAGCGATTGGCAAGTCCCACTTCCTCTTGTTTTTCTTCTTCCCTGGTTAACACAATTTACAAGAAAATTGTTGATATTGTCCACATAGTGTCATTTAACATTAAAGACTAATGAAACCATAAACTTAGTATACTAGCATAATTGAACGTAATATTAAAATAATTTTGTGGGCGTATGGCTAATCAACTAGGGGAAGCTACGTGATATTAAACATTCTATGTGATTGTTCTCAGGAGAAAAGCCGTACGTTTGCGAAGTATGTAACAAAGCGTTCGCGCGCAGAGACAAACTAGTGCTACATATGAACAAACTGAAACATATAACACCTTCGAATATTGCTCCTCTAGGTAAAAGAACCATCACAATACCACGTGAGTATGAATCGTAATGGTAATGATAGATGTTCACAATGATAGCATATCTTATCACTACCGTTACGGGTTCGTGACGGTAGAAAGTAAATTGAAATTGATAATTTTTTTATAGACTTTCTGGCCTACATTACTAATAAATACCTACCCAATGTTTAGGATGTCCTGAACGGCCGTACCTGCTGTCATATAAATGTGAAGGTTTGTATCGTGGTTTAATTGAAAAAAAATGATTTACATCGGTCCACAAACCACAATCACAACCAAACAAATATCACAAACACAAATACATACAATAAATATCGAACCCCTGTTTAAAGTAGGTATTTTTTTAAATTACATGAAACAACATTTTTGTGTTCACATTTTGAACGAGTAAAATACTAACTGCGTCATTTGGAAAATACTTGGAAAAGCAAGCTAAAAGTAAAAATCATCATGATTTTTACTTTTAGCTTGCTTTTTTTTTCTCCTTAAAAGCTTACCCTGTGTTGTCCGTTAAAGTTTATCGATATCTACTTCTAGAATGTATTTTTTTTCTAACGATGACTTTTATTGGCAAAGGATTTTGTCCGTCTGATCTATTTCTCACAAGCAATTGTATATTCCTAAACAACCTTCTAACATTCTTGCCAACATTATTACCAATTTTTAAAGCACACACAAGTCAATAGCACAATACAAACCTTTGTTAGCTCAATATCTTAAAGCAAACTTAATAAAACAAAAACCAAGTAAATGTTTCAGGACATCCTATAGATCCCATTATTAAATTTATGAAAAAAGGGCTCAGCGTGACTTTGCCAAATATTTTTCTGTTTGATTTTACACAGAAATAAATTAGTCAAACTTATTAGACTTAATTACTCAGACTTAGATTAGATCTTTGCTATTGTTGAATTTATTAAAGAAATCAATGCGGTCATTTTTGTTCATATAGCACATTGGCATCACTGTTCTAATCAAATTTTGATTTTCACAGCACTTAAATTAGAAGACGTAAAGCCACAATTAACGAAGCAAGAGGATACGAAACCAAGCCAGGCTGAGATAGCAGCAGCAGCAGTAGCAGCACAGCAACAACAACAACAACAACAACAACAACAACAGCAACAGCAGCAACAACAACAGCAGCAACAACACTCGCACCAGCAGCCGATCCAGGTCTGCCAGGTACCTGGGCACAGCTTTACGGTAAATTTGATTACGAAATTCAAGGCATGGTTCGTAGCCGTCTTCTAGAATGTGTCATAGTAGGTATACGTGTCAGCATGCCACTTTTAACGTTTTTATAATATTTAAACTAATTATTGGCAGTCAGTTTTTGTCACTTCATAAGGAATTTAAGCCTATTTCATGTTTTATGTTATAAGTACGCTTTTATTGATAATATATACGATAGTCTTAATAATTAAATATTTTTACTAATAAAAATATAGAAATAGTGTGTTTATTTTGTATTATCGTTCATTGCAATCTGTTTAATTTTAAATGTTATTATTTTTGTAGCTGACTGTATCTTTTGTAAGTACCTACCCTACTTACTAAGGAATAGGTACTTTGAACGTCATAATTTCATTATAAAATTTATACTAATACTAGCTTTTGCCAGCAGCTTTGCTCGCGTAATAGTAATTTTTATCCCTCGGAAACCGAACTTTTGTTCCGGATGAAATTGGATCCCTGGCAACGTGTAAAATTTGTAGTACCGTTCATCTGTAAGATGAACAGTACGGCAGCGCATACAAAACGCAAACATACCTTGATGATTTACGATTATAAACAGGTAAAATTAATTTCTTTGTACTTGGGGTTAAATTCTAATACAAAGAAACCAATTCAAAACTTATCTTGCTAATAGCAAGCTACATCCCAAATAAAAAGTTACATAAATGAAATTCCACTTAGAAAAACTGGTCTCAAACTGGTCATTAGTAGGTATACATATCTCTCGTACCTTGCCCTAAGCCTGGTGTCGTTATATAATTGTATCAGATGCCTTTTTATCCAGGAACCTACTCGTAAGCACAAACATACTAAGAGATCTATATAAATAAAAATGAATCGCTAAATGTGTTGCTAAGCGCAGAACTCGAAGCAATAACTGGGCCAATTCGGTTATTTTTTCAATTCAAATTTCTTTTAAAGTTCGAGGAAGGTACTTATGGATAGAAAAGTTAGAAAAACTGCCCGGGATAACGTAAAATCACAATTTCTTTAATCAGGCTTGCTACACACTTGCTTTGACAGAACGAGGCTTGGTCAGGTCAGCTAGTAATAAATAATAATGAGAATAAAACAAATGTCTGTGTGTAAAATTACGATATCTGTTCAGCACTTAGGGAGCGAGTGACAAACATGTTCACAGACTTCCACATATCTAACTAATTTAAAAAAATACTTATAAGTTTATATGTAGAAGAAATGCAGAAAGTTAGTCAGTATGTGTTGTAAGTTAAAAAAATACTCTAAAACGGCTACAAGAAGGTACAGGGGTCCAGTATATATGTTGACCTATCATGGTACTTAAAGTCTATACAATAACAGTTCGAGTTATAAGTACTGGAAGATAATATGAAACAAAACATTTAAAACTTAATGAATTACGACCACAAGGCAATTTCTGGTAAATAATTATTAGACGATTAACATCATATAACTATGTATTAATCAAAGAAACTATTTGTTTATGTGTTTTAAAAATAAATGAAATCCGTCCAACTTCTTAAAATAACACTAGTGACATCAGAAAGCTAAACTGAGCTGGGAGTAGTTTCATATGAAGTTGTCATTAAAGAATTCATATTTATAAAATTTAATTAAGTACCTAATCTATCAGATGCCTGTATGTCTATGTATCTATCACATGTTCTTCCATAATATTGCGCAGAACACGAACCTGGTGCATACGAATGCAGCGTCAGCAGCAGTAGCGGCTGCAACTGCGGGCATGGTTGTATCCTGGTCATGTGAGCTGTGCGGTCGGCTTTTTGCCACCAGAGATGAATGGAGTGCCCACGCCAAATCACATCTACCTGACACAAAGTTGTTGCAGGATAAGATGCAGGCCACTCAACATCAGGTAATTTATATAAGACCACTTTTGTTGTATTATATATTAGGTATAAACTAATTTACTGCAAACTTTACCTATGGTATCTGGTTCCAAGTTGGGTTGCATAATATTAGAATTTGATCGAGATATAACTTCGTTCTCACTCTGCATTATCTTAAGCGTTATTGCTAGAAAATGCCTTTTGTATTAAGTTTTTCCGTGTTTGGAGTTATTTGTGCATGTACTTGATGCTTGATGACATAAATAATAAATGAAGAGATTGTTCATTTCAATATTGCTGATTTTATAACTTATGTGGAATATTTTATGATAATCGATCTACAGCGTACGTGATATTGCTATAATGTATCAGATCAAAGGATAGTTATTTCTCCTTTATACTTATTCTTTTATTATTATTTACAGCAACAAGAAAAAGTCCACTTATCTAATCAGGAAAAATTACAACTGTTGCATCATCACAATCAAAACCAGCAGATTTTGAACGGCCATGGAATTGCAACAGCGTCGGTATCGACGGCGACGGTCGTAAACGAAGGAGGTGGCGGGGGTGGAGGAGGAGCATACTTTACACACGGTCACACACACTATGTACCTGAAAGGCAACACACCCATGCTCATCACTTCTGCCTAATGTGTAGACAAGAGTTCGCTGGCAAAGCTGAATTCATGTTCCACGTGAAAGGTCATTTTGAAGGTAAAGTGACTGACATTGCAGCAGCTGATTTGTTAGCTCGTTCTTTAGTGGATAACTCTGGGCTGTGCACCTGAGCCCCGCCAACGCCCATCAGTGCATTTCACGCGGATGCCTGCGGTAAGGGCGTCTTTCAAGACGATACTATCATGTTGAAGTTCTGACTTATTATTTATGTTAATTACGTTACCTCTGAGGGAACTAAAAAAGTAAATCACGTTGTAACAATTAAGGTCACTATTTATAAGCACCATCAATGTGTTGTATTCTTACTATTTTCGAGGTTTTTAACTAGGGTTTGTACAGTAGACACCTTATGGGATTTGGCCCTGGAATCAAAATCAAAGTCGAAGTTAGTAAGCATTTTAATAAGCGTTTTAATGTTATTCATATTGGTCCGTGTATCATTATATAGCATGCAGCAGAACGAATAAAAGATAACATTTAGAAGATGAAAGAAGGTCAAAAACTTCGACAGTTTAAACTACTAAGTGCAGTGGAAAACAAATGATAATTCTAAAGTCCATTAGTCTAATTGAAGTAATAAAATAGTAGACATCAAATAAGTTTAATACAAATGTAATTTTATTTACGATGATGTAAACAGAAAAGTAGATAAGGTAGAACGATATGCCGAAATGCGAAAGCCGATTCATTTCGTGTTCGTTCGTTCATGTCTGTCGTCATTGTATGTAAGTTTGATAGCTACTATGTATTATGCTTTAATTTGAAGCTTGTCTGGTCTGCTAACGACATTAATTAAAGCTTGATGCATAGAAGCTGGTTTTCATTCGCCATAATTCGCCTCTGAGTACTTACAAGCGCTGACTCTTTTTTTTTATTTAAACTAGACTACTCCTGCGCTAGGAGTAATTCCTATGTCGCGGGGGCTTTACAAACATTTAAACAACAGACACAGAAAACACCTAGCCTCATCTCAACTATTTGTGGATCACGTAAATTTTTGTCCAAATTGAATGAGTTCCTTGAATAAATTTTAATAATATGGTGAAATTGTAAAGGTGTTTTGCGGTTTAAGAAATTTGAAGCAGTGTAAATTAATTTTAATCTATTTACATTGAGGTAACCTTGTAACTGATACCGGTATTCAACAAATTCTGCTATCTGATATTTGTCCAGATCGTACACCTAATTAAAAAGCGTGATAGATATCACGAAAACAATTCGAAGCAGCATAGTAAGTACCTACACACATTAAAAAAATTACATTTGCATTTAAGTTAGGCGATGCTTACTAATCTTCTTACTGCAATTCTTGAAATCGAATGTACCATTCGGGTATTCTTTTATCCACTTCTGTGATGTACATAAAATGCATAAAATGTATTTCACAGATAAATACTTAATGTAGGTATAGCTTTTTGTTTTTGTTTGTATATTGTGTCCACAGATAATTTAGTGTCTTAGTTCAGCTAGACAAAACACTTTATTTGAATTAAATGTATATAAAATTAATGTACATAAGAAAATAATGTTACATAGAATCCGATAAACTTCGCTTTATTTGATTTTATTTTAGAAAATAAGTATTATTAGCCAACGGAGGATGAGTGAATCTAGTCATTTCTAATCTATTGAGTGGAACGTAGTCTGTATTAAAATAAAATTTATGTAAAATAGTATTTTTGTATTCACCTAGTATATGATAAATAGCATACCGTGTGGACTTAAAGTACCCATAGTACGGCATGTGTACCGTCTTAAGTAGACAAGTATCAAGAATTTAGATACTTACTAGTATTTAGAAGTACCCATATATTGTATATGCCTTTTTTTTAACAGAAATAAACGAATTATTTTTAGTAAGATCCAAATTTTAAATTGAGCTTTTTCATATTTAACCATTTAAAATCTTTGGTAAATGTATGATACAAGTTCATGTGAGATGCATGAACGTAACGGAAATTTTCTAATTATTTCAAATGAAGAACAAGAACAGAAGTCTTAAATTACTTTTTATTTATGTCAAAACCTTTAAATTGATATGTTGTAAAATCGAAAGATAAAATACACCAGAGAGGTGAACTAGAAAAAATAATTCGTTGTTCCTAACTTCGGCAGCTATTAAGGAACATACTCCTAACACTTTCGCTTAAAGTATATTCATTCAGTCGAGATATTTTGTATTACCCAGTTAAGCCTTGATGTTGGTATTTTTGGGCTTGCTTACTAGCGCAATTAAAGCGTGTTAAATAAAGGGATGGAAGTGTTATTCGTTTTGTGTAAAATGCGTAAACAGAACCCATATATTTATCAAATTGAAAGACTGCTTGAAAGAATTTATGTGAAGGTTATTTTCTTACTCATTTTCTTAACCATGACATGTACTTACAATTATAATAATTTGGATTGTGTGATAGCAGTTCCGTAACTAGAGTGGCGCCAGCTGTACTGGAGGGGCGCAGATATGACCAATGTAATTAGTGGCGTAATACGAGTGAAGCCGCATCCTACTATCACCACTATACACAACTGATATAATAGGTATATTCTTCTTATGAGCAAATATTTCGAAAAACCATTTTAGGGTTCCGTACCGAAAAAACAGAACCGTTCGTCTGTCTCAACCAATTTGCTTCGACTAGACTAGATTGATTGTGTTGAAATTTGGTAAAATATCAATTCCTGTTACCCAAACACAGATGTTCAACCTAAATAAATTAATTTTGAAAATGGGGGTCTTTAGGGAGCCAAATTAGAAAATTAAATAAAAATTGAAAACTGTACCGTGTGATAAACCTTTCAAGTAAAGAGCTTGTTGTGAGAGTCTTAATACATTTATTATAATATTAAAATTAATTGTTTAAAGTTACTTAAGAAAACAGATGAAAATTGGCCATTCAACCAAAACTACTGAATCTAAAATTTTAAAAATTACTGGAAGTCGTTCTTTACTTATATATTACGAGAAACCTTATACGAAATCGAAAATCGAAATTGTCTTCAAATAACATAAAAACAAACTTAAATTAACTTACGGAACCCTCTCCACTCGAGTTCAACTTGCACTTGGCTGGTGTTTTTATTTTTACTTAATTTATAAATATAAATCTATTAAAAGTTCTACTGAGTATACTTAAACTTAACTTCGATTTATGGATTACTAGCTGCGCCTGGCGGTTTCACCGGCCTAAGTCCCTCGTTAAGTTTTCTTTTTTGTGCAAACTTCACCTAAACCATCTACTAAATAGTCCGAACAAAGCCTAAACATTTGGTTTGGATAGGTGAGCCCGTTCTTGAGTTATAAAATTACAACGAAAAGTGGCATTGATTTTTATATATATGGATAGATTTTGTTTTGTACCCATACTGTAATTTTTATTGCCAGAGCCCGATAATATGAGTATATTTTTGAGGGATATTTTCCCGCTTACAGAAGCTTGCTCCGTGTGCATAAAATGCTAGTTACGGAATTGTTGAATAGTATTTTGATATGTGATTCGGCGTGATGGTGAGGTCATAATGTTTTTGCGATGTAACTTCTCAACTATCTAACGTTTTTAGCGTTGTAGCTGTCATAATGTCTGAATTCTAAATGTTATGAAATCATATTTACCTGTCTTGGACGGTGTCCTTTAAAAACGATCATATATAATGAATACATAATTGACTTTATGAAATTTCGTCAGAGCTGTCTAAATGCGACTTTACTGCGTCTAATGTCAATAAAATCCTATCGCAGTAATCTATTTTAAATGACGACTGTCTTTTATGACACTCAATATTGTTGACACAACCCTATATGCAATAAATTTGAATTCCTGTACCAAGAATGAAATGTAATTGATAGAAATACTTCATAGCTTTGTAACTTATTCACGACAGTGCTTCGGACGTTAAATATGATTTGTCGCATCGAATGAACATTTTGATGTTTAGTTGTAAGGTCTAGTGTGGAGTCCACATTTAGTTAGCAAAAAGTTAATTTCAGAGACAAAAATACTATTGGAATATATACGGAGATACATAAAACTAAGAAAAGCTTTTACGCCAAAGCCACTTGTAATAGCAATATACCGAATCAATAAATTTGACAAAAAACGAGTACACAAATGATGCAACTTGAAATGGATGGTAACTCAAAATGAATTCAATGGGTTTTCGTCAAGTTGAAGAGTCCACCAAAACACTAATTTGTATTGTCTTTACCTTTCAAACCTACAAAGGTTGTCTATCGGACATCGCTGATAGCGATAAAGCCACCCATTGTACCTATTGTACTACTATTTCTAAATGTTATTTTTTGTGTACAATATAAATATAACACTCGTAAGTAATAGGTACCTAAGTTAACTTTTTAATTAAATGTGGATTAAGCACAGAATGAATTTACCCGAATAAGGGTAAATCAGAGCACGATGGAAGTTACAAATTTGATAGGATAGGGTCGTATGTAAAATTGCTACGTAAGTGTCATAGGTGGGACGTTATTGCAATATTAATAGTTTCATTATGATTTGTAGCTTAATGTTTCGAATAACTAATATAATATATAGATACGAAAATATATAGGTATATACATAGGTAGTGTACCTACATATACATGGTAATATGTTCTGACTTACCAAAGAGCCTCAATATGAAATAGGTTAAAGCATTTACAGTACCTATGAATGTAATATGCAAATTTTGAATTTAAATAAAATTTTGCGAAGTCGTTATATTTCATAATATTTATAATTTTATATGAAACAGTAATAATTATAAGTAATAATAATTTCATACCATCAATGAAACATTTAAATTCAACGCTTATATTATTTAAACAAGGGGAACATTTTTTGCATTAATAGTAGATAATGTAAGTAGTATAATTAATTCTAAAGAAACAAATTGGCTTTCATAATGATCTCAGGAGTCTAGTCGATAGTTTATATAAGAAGACTTATATACCTGTATGCTAAATACGCTTATAAATATTAGGATGTAAGTGTACAAACTGTACTATGTATATCTAAACTTATAGCCGTCTTGTGCTTTCCAATGTTTAATTATGTCTTTGCTCAGACAAATATTAACGGAATCGCATTCTTACAGGTTTATTTATTGTTTTTTTTTTTTTTTTTACCTTCAAACAATGTTTCAAAGAAAAAGAACAATATTTTATGTGTAATGGAACTAACTATGTTTATATTGTTCCTGTTTGCCGTCTTAATTATTAATTTGCTTTTTTACCATTTGTCGGCTATCGCTATAATAGTACTCTGTATCATGTCAGTGTTGTAATATATAAGTGAATATTTTTTTTAAATATTCATGATGAAATAAAAAGTAACCTATATGCTTCTCCAGGCCGTATTCTTTATCAGGTCTTTGACAAAGTGCATTCCGATCACTCTAGAATTTATTCGTGAATAGTTTAAAATCAAACGATCAATCGATTAAAGCTTTAATGAAACTCCGAAAAAATTTTACTCCGGGCCGAGGTCAGGCCATACTTCGGCTGAGGCGTCGTACTTCTCTAGGCCAGTACAACGTGAAACATTCTTTAGAGGTGTCGTAGGCATTCCGAGAACGGACGCCGAATATGCCCATCCATATTGCTACACCATACCCATACAGAAGAATGTTATGCGTGAATCATTATGTATATTACAGCAGTCATGCCTTGGCATTGTGTATGCATAAGGTATTTTTATACTTGCTTGTCTGTTGTCATGTAAAACTGAGTACTCGTCCTAAAAGTACTAATTATACTATTATTTATTGTATAATATATGTATTTGATTATGTTATTATTTCTTATTTAAATAACTACGTAATATTAATGTAATTTATATTAAGGATAAGATACCCACGTCCGAGACTGTGGTTAATTTAGATTATATTACAATTTAAACCAGTTTAAGATTATCATACTATAAGAAGTATATAATAATGCAACATTAACTGCCGAAGAATTGGTACATTTAAGTAAAAGGATTTATTGTACAAAAAACCTATAGTAAAATGTTTAGTCAAACGTTAGAAATGTGTCTGTATTTATATATTTTGAGAAATAACAAAACTGTGATTGCAATTTTTTTTTGTATACTTAATCTCAAACGACATTTTACACATTTTTTAAACTGTATATTTATTTAATTTGTATATTTCGATTTTTATTTAAATAATCGAGTGCGTAGTGATAATTCAGGAATTTAGCTGTAACAAATATTAGGAGCAATAACTCGTCGTCGCATATCGTAAATTAAAATTTGTAAAAAATATGTAAATTATGAAATTGATGGTGATGTACTTAAGTATTGCAAAAGTAGCGAGAGTTTTGGAAATTAAAATGAGAATAACTCCGTTGTTGTTTTATTGAAAAAACTTAACGTTTATTGAAAAAATAATTTATATTTTTTGTTTCCGGAATCGGATATCAGTTTGTGGTCTTCACATTTGTCACACACAAGTGTGGAGACTACAGGTGCCACCTCGTCTACTAAAAGTAGTAGATGAACAAATGCAAATAATACAAGCGTCTTAACGTTCCTGTCTCGTCAAACGTCTCGAAATCAAAATCAAAATCATTTATTTCAATTAAACCACTAGTAGGTATTTTTGAATTGTCAGGAGTAGGAGTCAGTCAGACTAAGTCAGTCGTGAAGCTAGTTGCCTGTTCCAATACGTAGATCCTATGGAGAAGAACAGGCAAGAAAGTCCAAGGACACTCTTTTTCAAAATGTTTTTACAAATTTTTGGTTACATTGCTTATAAGCATAAATGAAATGTGAGGACAATGTAACATATTATTCTAAAATATAAATAGAGGCGCTAATTACTACTACACATATTTAAGTAATAGTAGTCCGAAGAAGACCAGCCCCGACCAACGGCATCCCTTCACGAGCATGACGCACACGCCAGCCATCGCATAGATCAACCAGTAACCATTAGTGTTGCCCAAAATCGGTCTTGGCCTTGTTGTCTTGATCTTGTTTTTGCATTTTTGCAAGAACTGAAATTTGGGCGTTATTGAGTATTTGGTTCCAATAGCAATATTGATAGACATTCCCACTAAGGAATGTCTATCAATATCACTAACCGATGGACTATACTACCGGTACTAATCAGTAGAATATCTAACAACAAAGTTGGACGTTATAACCTTAAAAAGCTATTGTATTGATTATTAGATTATTAGGGTATATTTAGTAAGTAGTATTTTACTGAAATAAATAAAATATGTAGGTATACATGTGATAAGTCAACCTCCGAAAATCTATACACTAAATAGACGGACTGATCCATAGAACTTGCGGCTCAAACATTTTACCAATAACAATATACAAACACATGTACATAATTATGTTTCAAAAGAATATACTAGTTTTAACTGGCCTGTTGGTGTAGTGGTTAGTGACCCTGATTGCTAAGCCAGAGGTCGTGGGTTCGATCCCCACCCAGGACAAATAATTGTGTGATGAGCACGATAATTTGTTCTGTCTCTGGGCGTAATTTATCTATAATATATGTATGTATTTAAAAATATATAAGTATGTTTATCAGCTGTCTGGTTACCATAGTACAGGCTCTGCCTAGTTTGAGATCAGATGGCCGTGTGTGAGATTTGGGGAGTTATTATTATTATTATTCAGAAAAGTTTAAAATTAACATAAAAGGTCGAGTACATCCAATATTAGTTATCTGCTCTTACGTTACGACGACTCCCGCACGTTAGTAACCATAAAAAAATAGGTTAGGCACAGTGTGTCACCTAGATGGTTACTTTGTTTTAAATATTGGTCAATTCTATATAAAGTAACCATACGTCAAAGCTATTATACTTTAATTTATATATAATCTACATCTAAATCTTTCATTTCATGTAAGGCGAGGCCCTATCATTGTGTACCTTGACAATGTATTTAAAATGTTGATTTAATTTTATTATTTTGGTTGGACTTCATTAGTAAAGTCTAACCAAATTAATGCAACTACATTTTTAGCTCGTATTGAAATAGACATAGGTCAATGTATGTCCAGATAAGCTAAAATGTAACTAGTCTGTTGTGTTATTCTAAGATCTATACTGACGTGCACTTATCGTAACGTAACTTGCAATTATGTATTAGTAATAGGCTAATATATAATTGCAAGAATTGTGAGACTCTTGCTGTAAGATAACACTAGTGGGCAACACTAATAACCGTATGGGTTTGGGTACTAAATTGTACCATACATACCATGTGGATGGAGACAATTAAATAAATTCACTTTATCAGGTAAGTTTATAATAATATGCACGATTACGATAAAATAGAAATTAACCTGATCATATGCATCAAGAAATGTAAAATAACAATCATAACAATAAAGCCAAAAGCCCGTCAACACCTTAAGAGGCTCGCGTTAGACGGCTGGTTGATCCAGCCGTCTAACGCGGACTGATGCAGAAGGCAGTTTCCTCCTTGCTGTCCTCCTCGACACGGCCCGTATAGTAAGGAGGATCCTGTCTTTGGATCCCTAACCACCGGTGTCTTGGTCCCTGTATCCAATGTCGGTGATCTACTATTTTTTTATATTTTTAAGTATAAATATTAAGTTTAATAAAAAGGAATAATAATAATGTCTTGACACATCTCACAAACGGCCGTCTGATCCCAAGCTAGACAGAACCTGTATTATGGTAACTAGACTGCTGATAAACATGCTTATATATTGCTAAATACATACATATTATAGATAAATTACATCCAGACACAGAACAAAATGATCAGCCTCATCACAGAATTATTTGTCCTGGATGGGAATCGAACCCACAACCTCTGGCTCGGCAGTCAGGATTACTAACCACTAGACCAATCTGTATCAATGTAATAATGTATCTATTATTTTTATTAATAGGACGTGTAACACATGAAATATCCTGTTTTGTTTTATTTAAATAACAAAATCCGGTTTATAATAATATACTCTTCGGCAATAGTAAAACAATTAAATTTTCTATTGAACGTGATGTAACAATTCTACTGTAAACAATTGCTAGATAAACTTGGCTTGCCAATTCTTTTTCAATTTAAACCAACAGGATAATTTAATTTATTACATTCAAGTTCACTTCGACCTATATTAATACCTACTTGTCTCGTCATATTCAATTTCTTTCGTGCCTATTTCAAGTCCTAATAAAAGGATATTTCTTATTTAACCTTCTTATTGTATTTAAAAATGACAGTTAAAAAAAATATTTTAACCTAAAACTATAATATCGGACATATACAATAGTATGTTACAATATTAATGGCTTCAAAATTTTAGTTTCTGATTTGATGTCTAAAATTATGTGTATTTCAACAGTTACCTAATTTAGGTAAGTTAATTTAAAATTTTATAATTAAGATATTTTATGAGGCAGTGTCGTTGTAGTCTCAAATATCTACTGTTAAGAGTATATCTATATAATAAATAATACATAAAGAGAATTATTTGTACGCACTTTTAAGAAAATTTCGCTAACGAAGGGACGTGAAATTTGGAACACTTTTACGTATAGAAGAAGTGCAGGAAGGTAAACTTTTGAAACAATATGTGTTACAAAGTAGATACGGCTACATCAAGCTAACCGTGTAGCTTCCAGTACACATGTTGACCTGTCATTGTTATTTGACTGTTGATCCAGTGGTTAATGACCCTGACTGCTTAGCCAGAGGTCGTGGGTTCGAGTACCCTCCAGGACAAATAATTTTGTCAAGAGCATGATCATTTGTTCTGTGTCTGGGTGTAATTTATCTATAATATGTTAGTATTTAGAAATATATAAGTATGTTTATCAGCAGTCGGGTTACCATAGTACAGGCTCTACCTAGTTTGGGATCAGACAGATCAGATTTCTTGTATTCGTGTTTTTACCGTCACGTTAAAGCTAAGGGTCGGTCACATAAACGCACTCATTCGCATCAGCACCACGGTTTATTGCAAAGAGAGAAACTCTTATAGAACATACTTCAATATAAAAACAAAACAAGAAATAATTACCATACAATATTCTGTTAATGTTTTTGGCTTTAGGTGAACTAACATATTGATTGTTTTAACCTTTTTACTTACTTTTTTATACTTTAAAAGTTAAACTTTCAGTAATCAAAACGCCTTTTATGTTTTGTTTTTTTTTTTTTTTTTAGATTGATTTTTGTTATAAATGGAGACTGCATGTTTAAGAATAAAGTTTACACCACTTTTAAAAGAATCTGAGAAACATAATTCAAAATGTTGTTTGGAAATTGTACCCGAAGTGTCACATATTCAGAACTTTGATAAACTGACATGGAAAAAAGACACTAACTGCATAGAATATATTGTGCCTATGACATATAAAATAATATTAAGAAAAGAGAATACAGCGGCAGATAAAGATGATGAAATTATCAGAACCTATTATTCGTGTGTTGATTTATTACTGTCTACTTCTCAATCAAACTATGACTTGGCGTCTGGAGATGTGTCAAGGATAATAAGTGATACGTTTATATTTAGTAAAATACCACCAACCACGTTAAAAAAAGATTATTTTATTAGTCATTTATCTGATGATGTCAATGATGTAACTCAAAGTGGCACTGCAACTTATGAAACTTTAACCACTTTAGATTTAAAGGATTTGTCAATCAAAGAAACCGAAGAAGAAGTTGTAAATAATGGTAATATTGTTCCTAATTAACATAATTTTGAGATATACAATACTTATAATAACTTGTTTTAATTGCTTTGCAGGCATTACAAAGTCGACATCACAATCACAATGTTATATAGACAATGTAGAAATAACAGTATGTGACAAAAATACAAACACAGACACCATATCTGCTGTAAATACCTACGACATAGATCTCGACGTTCTTGCCAAGAAAAAAAGTGGACCTGCATCTAAACGCACATTGAGTCCCCCCATGATTTCGGTGAAACCGCAAGGAACTTCTCAGATATTATCTAGAAGCACAGTGTCTAAAGCTATAACATGCAAGATACACAATTTTCAAAGAGACTTGGTCTTAGTGGAAACTACAAACACTCAAAGCGATGTCTCTGATGAAGTCCAATTTGCTAAAATGGTTTCTAAGTTAGGTGACATTTCCAGAAATACTTTCAAAAGTCAATTTTTTACGTCTGCCAATAATTCACCTGCGATGAGAATTGCGCAATACGTCAAATATATGGAAACCGAGCTCTTACCCCTGAATATAGTTCTTGATGAACTTATAACTAAGTGTTCGTTACTTCGTGTAAACAAAAATCAATGTAGTAGTACTAAAACTTCTAGCAATAATTTATTACTATTTAAATCTGTAAGTACGAGTAAGTGTAAAGATAATATAACAGAAACTAGTGAAAAATCTATATCGAATCGTGTTGTTTTTTCAATTGTATCTGATGATTAAATGTATTTAAATATATTTAATGACTTTAATTTCGCAGCCCTAGATCAAATATACCATAGATACACATTCTTCTACAAAAATCAAATAATGGCACTCGATAGTTTCACATACTTTACGTGCATGCATTTAAATGTCATAATAATAAAACAAATCATACAATGAATGTTCCTGTAAATATATGTTGTAATAGTTTAACATAAAAACTGCAATATATAGTGGCTATAGTTTATTACCTACCGCAACGGTGCGTATTATACTCATGGTACGTATTACGTATTTAAAAAATAACAAACTTTTAAAATTATCGTTTGTTACAGTGCAATATTTATACCTTAAAAAAATTAAAGCTATCATAAAAATATGATACTAATCGAAAGTACAATATTTCATGCCTTTTTGCATTTCTGATGCATATTGATGATGCGTTTTAGCATTTTTCAGCTACAACTAAAACATCACACCGCTAGCCCGGGCGCCGAGCGTCTGCTGGCTCAACTGTGCTTACAACTGCATTTGAGCACAGATTAGTTGGTGCCATGTTTTGAGCGCCGATCTATGGTATATATGATCGCAGAATACGGCCCTCTTGTGACTCCTTGTGAGCGTCATACGAGAGAAAGTAGTGATTAGAAAGCAATTAATTCCGACACGCACCAACCACACGCATAACATGTACAAATTTTTACTGATCTTTCAAGTGGATTCGCAGCGACGGCCAGCAACTTTTTATTCCCGTTTTTTTTTAAATTAAATGACCAGAAAAAGCAATCTTCCAGTGTTACTACCATATATCATATCCATATATCCACGTCTGTCTTTGTGTCCGAAATAATGTTTGCTACCGTCGATTAAGGGTGTTGAAGACAAGGACTTATAAGTGCGTGAATGACCGTGGTCGTATCAATATCTGCCCCCATAGGTCTCACAGAATAGACTCTACTCTTTGAACACCTCTAGCTGTATTGCGGCAGATAGACTACGTTAGTAGTAGTAAGCTTCTGGAGTTGCTAGGTTCTTGGTACACTCTTTTCGCGATGAGATCTGCTCACGAATTTATCTTTTTATTACACTCGGGGTTTGTCTAAGAGAAGTTTTTTTTATTGCATGGACGTAAACTGACTACTGCGTGTTGTTTGTGACTTTGTACTGTTGAAATATATTAATAAAATGTGGTCTATTTATGGTTTGCTTTGTTATGCGGCCATGGTCAAGCTGCAAACAAATTAACTTAATTTGAGATTAGGCACTTTTGTAGAAGTGTCCGAATGATACAAGCATACAACTTATTTACCACCTTGAGGGGGTAAATAAGCTACGAAAATATTTAGACAGTTCTCAATGCACAATGCACAAATTGCAAAATGCACAAATTTCTCAATTTTTGTTACAACAGCATCTATTTATTTTATTGAACATTTTATTTATATTTTAATTAGTTTTACAGCAATGGATAACCGTGCTGTTATAGAAAGAATCATGCGAAATTTTGCTTTCGAAGTTGAAACAACTTCCGATAATAATACGATTCAAGAGAGTTCTAATTCATCAAAAGTTGACCCACTGAATGTTAAGATCAAAGTTAGGAAAAAAGAAATGAATAAACAATATAATCGTGGATTTATATCGAATAATCAATCCGAACCTGAGACGGTTCCTCAAAAAGTTCGAGTTATAACCAGTGATGAAACAATAGTGTCCTTTGATATGTTCATGGAAGCAGATGAAAAGAAAATATCACGAAAACCACGGAAACACATATTTGATAGATTAAAACCAGGTATATTTTTTACAATAAATTCAATATATTTTGTTACAAACTAAGAAAAAAATTGTTTGTGTAGAGAAGACGTATCGTATACGTAAGTATTTTAAGTGAATATAAATATCCCTTTTTTCGTATGTACTTCGGGTACGGTATGTACCCTATAAGGAAATGACGAACCTTTTTTCACAGTCGAACCATTTAAAACCATACGATAGTCTTTGACACCATACCCTTTTTCGAAGAAGGGGCAGAGATAATCAAAACCCTCCAGATCCTCGCAACCATTATAGTCACTACATTCCTCTTCTAATCTGGTGACGAGATGATGGGCTGCCTTTCGCCCACAATTAGGTCACCAGATGGTAATATATTACCAAGATTTTCTCCTTTGGAACCTCCAACTAGAGAGCTACAGCTCCCGTCCGTTACTGGACATTTTTTTTTTTTTTTTTTGTGCGTGTGGAAACCCCCTCGTGCCGTCACCCCACCGGGGTTTTCGGTGGGGCGGTGTGTCGGAATCGAACCGACTAAAACCACACGGTGTGCCGTATTGCGCCTTAAGTAGGAGGGATCCGGGAACTGCTTTATTAAGACATCCGGAACCCTCCTAGCGCCTACCCGCAAAAGCGCGGGCACCACCTTCCGGTAAAATCCTCTCAATTAGGCGACGTCCAGGCACACGCGGACGCCGCCTCCTCGCGGGGGGCCACTACAGCGGGTGGAGGGGAAAACCCGTCCCGTCCACCCGCGGCCACACTCAGGGCGGCATGAGGCGCTGGTAAGCGCGCCTCCGCCACCCGGTTCGCCGGCGGCGAATTAGGTCCGAGTGGAGGTCGTCCTCCCGGACCCTTTCCGCCGCCTCCTTCTGCGAGATGACTTCCTCACAGAAGGTCGCGACCGCGGTAAAATTCCTGTCGCTACCGGCCATGGAGCGTATGACACTACCTAATAAATACTACCAAATGCTTGCTAGGAGTTTTCACTACTGTTAGCAGCGAGCGACCAAACGGAACTTTGCAGGTCGGTGCTTCACCACGACAACGTGCCCGCACACTTGGTGCTCAAAACTTCTATGTAATTCTTCTTACAGCCCTAATTTGGTAGCGTGACTTCTTTGTATAAAATAAAAAATCACATCAAAAAGTCAGTTGTCATCGTCGGAAGCTGCGCGCTAGCTGCATTCAAGCAAGCTGTGGAGGAAGTGTTTGAGACGCATTAGAAAGTATGGCTTAGATGCATAAAACATTGCATAAATAGTAGGTATTTGAAAAAAATTAATAAAACCAATTGCATCTAGAGAACATTTTTTTAAGGTTTTTTAAATTTACTGAGTGTTTCACGTGTTTGAATCATACAAAGATCCATTAATCCCATTAAAACATTCAGAGATCATCCAGAGAGCCATCTGCTTCCTGTAATGTTTCCACTGTACACTCTGTTAATCAGAGGGACACAAAGAAAATCAAAGCAGTAAAAATATAAATAATTCTCGCTACAGTAGAATATTAATGGTAATATTCTGCTGTAATTGTTGTAAAAAATTGTGTAATTTCAGGAATATGCTTAGGAGCTACAACTGATGAGGACAATCAACCTTACATGCCTAACTTTAACGACAGCGTTAAAGTCTCTCAAGATAATCAACTTAGCAAATCAGATGGAAAACTGAGGCAGCAGTTTACGCTTTCAAAAAATAATTATGACACCTTCCATAAATCACCTTCAAGGAAAACAGAAAGGACATTTCTAGGCAGTAAATGCAAACCAGGTTTGCAAAGTCATTAAATAGATTTACATTTTAATATAAGATTAGAGAATTATTAGAGCAAGTATTAATAAATTAATAGGAAGAAGGTAAGACATAGTAGAATATTGTTCGAGTTGGTAGTGCCTGACTAAGAAAATCAGGTCCTTCCCTAGTCTTATACTTATATATGGAAGTCTGCGTTTAACCAGCATTAACGTAATACTGCGTTTTCTGCTGGTGAGTTAACCACCATCATAAATGTTGCTCTAGAAGTTTCGCGAGTGTCTATAGATACAGATGGCCGCTTATCATTATATGTGGGCCATGTGCTCGTATACCAATTCAGTTGTATATACAATAAATCAATATCTAGGCAAATTTGGCGCTCTTTTAAAAGTGCCCGTTGCTCTAAACGTTCTGTGAACTACCGCACTGTTTCATAGTAGTGTAGTTACATTCTGAAAAATCAGACAGAACTTAGATACCGAAGACACAATTTTCAGACACCAATAGCGTCACACTTGCTTTTCTCGTAATTATTGTCCACTGTTCAAACAAAAGTATGAAACAAAACAGCAATTTTCATCAACTGTCACTCCTACTGACACTATGCATTGCGTTCTTGAAAAGGGTTCCTTTTCAAGAACGCGTAACATTGTCCATCCCTCAGGTATTGTTTAAGAATTTAAATTACCAACCGTATGCGTCCGGGGTCACTGTGAGTCCTCCTATCATTATTTTTGAATATGGGTGTTAAATTAATGGGAATTCATTTTAAAGTTAGTTTTGTCAGTGACTTCTAGCAAAGCTGTTTTTATTTCAGTGTTTGTAGTCCAATTTCATCGAGGTTCCTTTCTTGTAGTATTTTTTGATCTTTATATGAAATTTCTTCTTTTATTTATGAATGGATTTTTAGGTGGATGTCTAGACCCCCCATTTGATGAAGATATATATGCCTATAAGCCTGTTGTAGAAGCTCCACTTCTACATGATCCAGACAATACTGATAATATAATCGATCACCAAGAAGACAGACCAATGAATTCAAAGTTGGAAATTCAATCTCCCAATAAAAATAAAAGGAAATCTAAAGATACTCCAATCTCCGTTAACCCTTTTGATAATAAAGTTAAAAAATCTGGTTCAATTACAAATTTAGCAAACATGGAGCCTACAAGAAATTCCGTTCCGCCTGAGGATAATAAAGATATATATGCACGTAAGCTTATTGCAGAATTTCCTCTATCACATGAGTCAGACAATGCTGATATAGCCGAACAGCGGAAAGATTCAAAATTGGGTGCAAAAGCTCCCGATAAAAGTAAAAAGAAATCTAAAGATACTTCATTCTCCATTAACCCTGTTAACGACCACATGGACAATATAAGAAATTCGGTTATTACATATCCGCCTGATGATAACAATAAAGAAATGAAAACCACAGTTGCCATTGAAGATAAATCTAGACAGTCAATTAATGAGTCAATTAACGCTTTTTTCAGTCCACCTAAAAGGATAAAAAGAGATTCTAATAGTAAAGTTCAACGAGATCTAACAAAACGGCATTCATCTAATCCTAAATCTATAAAAGGTAAACCTGTAGAATATTTACCACTGCCGTCATTACCACTGCCCGTTTCAATAACCGCCTCACTGAATTCTGTCCCTGTAATACAAAGTTCAGCTTCTGAAGTCATGGGTAACATCAACCCAAACGAGGATATAAAAAATAAGCAACTTATTCCAACTGTACCAAGTTCAAAAGATACTAAATATAAACCACATAATCTTGGAGATATTCAATTTCAAGTCGATAAAGAGTTACTTGATGACAATATGGATGATATTGACTCTTCCAATCTCATTAGTGATACAAAAAGGATTTCTATTGCTCCTATCAATGACAAAATACGCTACCCAAACATTGATGAAAAAGTTACTTCTGGTAACATGGACCAGGTTTTACCGAGTACGCACCCTCAAGCTTCAAACGAAATTGCAACGATACCAAAAAAAGACCGTGATACTAATCAGAAGCAAACTGTAATAAATGAAATAGCTAAGTTGGCAGATAAAAGTAAGATAAATACAGAAGAGGAGCTTACAAAAAACTTTGCCAAAATCGAAAGTTTCACAAACCAACCTTCTAATAAACCTGAAATAATTTTATTAGAAGAAAAAAATGGTATTGAGATAAAAAGTAAGGATGATGAAGAACAAAAGATAATAATTCAAAGAGAATCTGAAGTACAAAATCATGATACACTGAGTCCAAAAATACATAAAGCAAGTAATGTTTCGGATAGTATTTATCAACATTTTGATTTGGATAATAAGATTCAAAAATCGACCACTGGTAAAGATATTATAGAAATTCTAAGTATTTCAGACCAAAAATCAAAGTTACGAAGCAATTTTTCAGAAACATTTGAACAAAATGAAGATGTAAACATAGGAAATGTGGACAATAATAAGTATAGCGATGAAGAATATACTTTACATGACAGAACACCTCAAAGTAGGAATCTGAATTCTAAAGAAATTTTTGAACAACCACAAATCATATATTCAGGTCCAGTTAGTAACCATATTATTGAGCCTAACCTAACCGAATCTAAAATAAGAAATGGAGAAGACCAAAGAACAAATGATACACAACCTCAAGAAATAGATATCGAATTGCCGGGTAGACAGATTTTAGCACCTGAAGATCGTGCTGATGTTACTTTAATTCAAGAGCATAAAATTAACGATTCAGTCTTGGATATACATGAAAATGACATGAGAGATAAAGATGAAGCTTTATCAAGTGGACCAGCTGTACCGTTTGTAGATAGTAGCAGAATAGAACCTGAAACTACCGCACCTATTAAGTCAAAAGATAAGGATGTAATCACTTTACCATTATCAGATGGTGTGGTTACAGCTGACTTAAAAACTGTTTCTTTTAATTTAGCTTTCCACAGTTACCTTAACAATAAAAATGAAAGAATATTTAAGACTATTCTTAATGAAAATGATATCTATCGATATCCAAATGATTCCATAACAGTCATAAACTCACAAATAAAAGTATCTTCACAAGAAAATCTTCCTGAATTAACCATTCCCATAGATTCTATGTTTGACATGACTATTAAAATAAAATCAAATAACCAGAAGCAAAATATTAAGTGTGAAAGTACTGTTCCTGATGAATCTAAAACAAAACCAATTTCTACTTTTCCATCGATTGGTAAGCTGTTACATATTTGTTTTGAAAATATGATCTATAAAATGTATTTAAGTATTAGGATCATTACACAAATATGCGCATCCCGAAATAGAAAAGAATTTAAGATACACTTTAATAAACATTTTGACGTGACAACGTCTTATAAATTGGTTTGCCGGGTGACACTTCAAGAAACTGCGTTACGCTCCGCTCACGTTATGCGCTCACAATGAGAGCGAGTGAGAGGCACGCGTCCCTTCCACTCGGGCATGGTTAGCCCGCCTAAGAGCGAGAGAAATGTTTTAAATTGTTACTATTATTTCATCCTTCTTCCTACTATACGAATGAATATTCACATTAAAATTATTTTACCACTCAAAGTCGTTGTCACGTAAAACTTTCGCCCGTATACCGACTTTACAGGCAACCAATTTTTTATGATGTTATTCTTATAAGGTATAGCATAGGAAGAAATGTATTTTTCCAGAATTTTAGGTATATTTTTAAGAGACTGATATCAGAAACTTAGGCTATCATATTAAAAATATTTACATAAAGTAAATATAAGTATTACATAAAACCGGTATTCTTATTATTTTGTCAAACCTTTGTGGTAAAGTATCATCTGTACTTGTGTATTTCCCTCTTACTAAAATGTCTAACAAAAAATTGTCAGAGTGTGTTACAAAATAATATGTTATGTATGTCTTAAAAATGTCTGTGTTTAAAAACTACCCATAAAATTTCAACTACTAATTTTTTAATGTAAAATGTAGACCGACTGTTGGCGTGGCGGCGCGTCGCCACGCTATATGATAGTATGAAACATCTAATACGGCATGGTGACGCATCGCCATTTAAATGTTTATTAAATAAATAATCATCTTTTAATTTAAAAAGTTCTGTAAATTTTATTTTTGGCAATGCCATATTTATTGCCTTTCATAAACTAGCCTTGTAGGCATATTATCTGTAATAAATAATTTCGATGTTTCACATTTGCCAGACGTCCCGCGACGGCTCCCTTTTTTCTGGTATTAAAAGTATTCCAAAACCATAGCAATCAATGGCAAGCATGGCAAGGTCACATTTGCTCCGTGGTCACGTCCTAAATTAATCGCTATGATATGCGATTTTGACATAATATATGTATAAATGTTATGAAATACAATGCTGGAGAAATATCTAACTACAAAATATTTTTATTCTTTTAGCAAAAACTTTAAACACTATACCCGAGAGAAATAATGTACATTGGAGAGTAGGTGCCCAACGAGATCAAAATGACACAGTATTGCATCGTACCTTAACAGATATCTATGAGCAAGAACTGGTTCCTTTACAAACGATGATAAGAACTTTGAAAGGTGAAATTGATTATTTAGCAGAACAGCGAACTATACTCAAGAAAAAAGTGATTTGTGAAAAGAAGTCAATGCACCGGAATAAAAGAATCTCACAAAATATAACCTTTTAAAATATACATCATTGTAATGTCAAATACAAAAATTAAAATTTAAAACGAATTAAAAAAAAATCTATTTCTTCTCCTAATCTTTCATCTCCAAATCGGAAACAGTTTTGTATTCTTAGGTAAGGAAAAAACTGTTTTAATTTTTTGTATGTATTCATAACATTAAAGTACGTCAATAGTTACGGAATTTTAACTTCAACAATCATCAACATATTTCAACCATTTTACACAAAACCTTAACAAATTATACACCTAAACCTTCGTCATGAATCACTGTCTACTGGTGAAAACCGCATGTAAATCCATTCAGTAGTTTTTTAGTTTATCGCGAATAGACAGACAGACGCGGCGGGGGACTTTGTTTTATAATATGTACTGATAAAGATTAACAAACGTCTTCTCTTTACTAAAGTTTCGATTATTAAACTGTATGGTGGAAAATATTCAAAATCTTGCAAAAAGTTTTATAAATATTTTGAAAAAAAAATATAATTAAAGTAATTGTAATTATAAATCATACATACAATTTATCGTACTACAATTATTATATTCGATTGCCATCTTGCAACACTATTGCGGATCTGTGGATGGAACACTAAGCTCGGCCACCTGCCCCGTCAGCCGACCATTCGCCACCTGGAGACGCGCCATATCCCCAATGAGGGTCTTGACCACCCCTGAGACGGCGGAGAAGGAGTCCTTGAGGACCTTTACTAAAGTACCTTTAAGGTTCGTGGACTTGGTGGCCACTTTGTGGATGATGGCCGCCGCCACGTCCACTTCCTCTGCATGGTTACCGGTGTTTTGGGGGACAGAACCTCCCTCCATCGGCTGCCAGATTTGTAGTAGGAGATCCGCAATCTCCTCCACCGCTACAATTTCACCTTCTTTTCTTCACCTACAATTTTCTTTCTTTTCTTTTCTCTCTAGCCTGGGCGTAAACGTCCGCTCTAGAAAAGGTGGAACCTGCCGGAGCGAGGATCGGTGTACGTGACCTCGACCGCCCTCTTTGACTGCTTGCTACTATCGGCGGCAACATGTGTCGCGATGGGTCGCAATCCTCGTCCATGGATCGTCCGCACTTGCGGCTCTCTGAGTCACGTAGCTCCAGCTTCATCTCTTCGACCGAGTCAGCCGCTGTACTGGCTGTCCTGTAACGCACTCACTGGGACATTTTTCCGTTCCCAGGAGTCGGATTGACATCTGGGAGCTCCTCCGAAACGAGTGTCACCTGTAACTTCGTAGTCGGTCGACGAAGCTTATGTCGCTAACCTCTTGCTCCTTTCCTTCTTCTTAACATCTTTATCCGCCTTTTTATCTTCTACTTTGTTTGATTTCATAATTTTTTATTACTCCACAACTAAACCCACGAGACGGGGAGAACAAAAGGTGGAACCGGGCAGAGACTGGGAGTGCGCTTTCGACTGAACTACCATCCCCTGGTCACGGACCAGAACACGGGATTCAGGGTAATTTTTTAAAGAGGTTTTGTTCCTCGCAGTCCAGGTGGCTAAGCTAAGACCCTGGCCACCGATCGGAGTCGCAAGACTTATGTCTTGACTCATGTCTTTAAAAGAGTGTCGTGGTTATCCACGATACTCTTTTCTAGATTACGATGTGCCGACGGCGGTAGGAAGACCAAGTCAACCGTTGCCAGCTCGGTGGCAATGCGAGTGCACACCGAGCCCGGCCTTGTTTCTCCACTTTAGACAGCAGAGCAACACTTCGTGACCCAGGGAAGGGTCCCACCGGGTATTCCGCTTGGTCTGGAGTCTCTCTCTTGGGCCAAACTTGCGAAAACACATAGACCCTTTAATCCCGCCTTGTCGCAAAATCCATTCTTAGCTTACACTTATAAACTACTTCCTTGCCAAATTTCATCTTCATAGGTCAAGTAGTTTTCCAGATTTCGGGATTAGTCAGTGGATGAGTAAGTGAGTATCATTTCGCTTTTATATACATTATGTCAAAAAAGTATCGGGAATTGATAATTTACTTCTAATTCCAAATTCAATTCAAACAATTCTTTTTTGTGAAGTTTGAGCAATATCTATCATTTAGTTTGTTTTCAGTACTCGATTTTGTAAGCTCATCTCAAGAGTGTTTTAATTTAGATTTAATGGATAAAAACATCGAACAAAGAGGTTATCTCAAATTGTACATTGCAAATGGAATTTCGAATTTCATGTTCAGAGTCGCTGAAAATGTTACAGAAAGCATAAGGTGAATTGACTTTACCAAAAACTCGTGCATATTAGTGATAAAGTGCATTCAAAAGCGGTCGAGATTTGTTAGAAAATGTGCCTCGCTCTGGTCGGCCATCAACGGCTTCAACTGAAGTTAACATCGCTAAAGTGAAAATTCTCCTTCAAGTTTGAGAGAAATAGCTGCTGAACTTTCTGTGTCTCACGAATCGATTCGTACCATTTTAAACGATCGCTTGGGCATGAGACATGATGCCGTTCGACTAATCCCAAAAGATCCGAATTTTCTTCAAAAACTCAATCGCGTAAAAGTCGCTGAAGACATACTAAAACGAGTCAATTCTGACCGTACATTCGTAAAATGCATTGTTACTGGTGATGAGAGATGAAGTTTGACATGCTTGACTAATATTATAAAGAGGTAAAGTATGTGAGTTTGAATGTTCGGGGTAATCTCCGGTACTACTGATCCGATTTTGATCATCAATGAAAAATGTTGCAAAAACGGGGAAATTTTATAAACGCAGACGAAGTTGCTCGGGTCAGTGTCCGATTTCCTTAAGAGATCGATTTAAAGGGAAAAGTAATAACATCGTGAATATGTTTTAGAACCAAAACATTAATCAACACAATAAAAATAATAATGATTTACTCTCAATTTAGTTTGGAATTGAGAGTGAATTATTTGGTAAATACCGAAACAAAGTTCAAAAGTTTTGTATCAATACTTTTTCTCTATCTTCAAATCTTCGAGACATTGACAGGTCTTGCTAGTAGCGTTTACGACTCGCCCTCATTCTTAGAAGGGCGGGCCTACACTCCAATGACTGCATACCACATAATCCATGAACTTTGTCGTTATGGGTACACTTACTCCATTCTTTGAATCAATGAATTCAATTGTTATAAGTGCCACAAAAAAGCCTGACTATTGATTAAGATAATGAACATGGAAAACTACGTATATTTAATAAATAGTAAATAGACTTTACTAATTAAAATATTCTGACTGAATATTGGATTTTTTTTAATTCTTATTCCAACTAGCGAATCCATCGTTCATTGTCATTCGTGTGATTATGCGTCTCAAACTGTTAAGTTATGTAACCAGAGGTTTACGGGCAGTGTTTACTATACAAACTATAATGGGTACTCGGCTATTTGTTGGTTTTTACTACAATATTAGTCCAAACATTATGACTAGATTCGCTACTAGGCTGTATTGTGTGTTATTGACTGCAATAGTATTCCTATACTATTTCAGTTATCAGAAAATTGGTTGGGGCAATGCCAGTAACGTAATTTCATACCTTGTAACAATTTTGATGGATTTCATCTTTGAAGGAGAACGTTTTTTTAATTTCTTAAGTAACATCAGAAAAGTAGACGATTTATTGGGAATCATAATCTACGATGAAATACCAATCTCTAGGATTACATTTCTTTGTGTGATTTTACAAAAAATACTTTTATATCTTAACGCGTACCTTAAGTATTCATTTCCCATAATGGTACATTTTACATTCTGCTTATTATCCTTGGCAACTTCATTGTGTAATTTTACAAGAATTATGATGTTCGAATCGTTGTACCATCGAATGAGGGTGCTTTGCAAACGCTTTGAGCGAGATCTGTCAGCGTCTCGAAGATTTGAAGAAGGAGAACAAGTTTTGATACAGAACTTAAAGACTTGGATGGTCATTTACAAGAAATTACTGGATACTGTGCATGAATCTGACACACCAATGAAAATGCTAGTAAGTAATATAATACAAATTATTACCAGAACAATATGGGCCAACTAATTTAAGAACGCGGTTTTCACATAGACGCAGGCATTAAATTACAAATTTGATATGTATGACATTGGCTACACATAAAAATTGAGTCATTTTTGGATAAAATAATATTATATATATATAATGATAAGATTTTAAATATTTTAGTTAATAATCAATTTGGTTTCTAAAAAGCGGTACATCCACAGAGGATGCTGTGATAAAACTCACAGATACAATTATCGATCATTTTGATAAAAGACGGAAATCACTTGTCATATTTCTAGACCTTTTCAAGGCTTTTGATACAGTTTCTATCCCCATACTTATTTTGAAGCTAGAAAAAATCAGCATTCGTGTCACGACCCTAGACATTTTCAAGAGCTATCTCACAGATAGAAAATAGTATTATAAGCTGGAAAACTATCTTAGTAACTAAGAATTTGTCACCCACTTTTGTGTTTGGAATCCCACAGGACAGTGTTCTCGAGCCGATTCTTTTCCTTGTATACGTGAATGAGCTGTGTCAGTTATTTTTACCTAACTGCAAAATAATAACTTATGCAGATGACACAGCTCTTATAATTGACGGTAGCAACTGGAATGATGTTGGTATCAATGCTGAACTGGCTTTAAGCTCTGTTACCGCATGATTAACCAAAAATCTACTTACACTCAAGTTCAATAAGACCAAGTTTGTTAACTTCTCCCACTAAAGCTAGCCAATACAAACACCCATTGTAATTCGTGCCCACCCTTGTTCTATAGTAACTATAACACAAATTTGTAATTGTGCCAAACTAGACAGTGCTAAGTTTGACAGATCCCTTGGCATTAGTATCGATAAAAACCTTAAATCAAAGCTGCAAATTAGTTATACAGTAGCACGCTTAAGAAAGTTGATATTATGTTTTTAAGAAACTTAAAGCCGTGGTGGACTTTAATAGCTTAATAATATCCATCCATTTTGCACTTGCACAGTCGGTAAGAGGTTAGTGCCAAGTGGTCTGGATACACGTAAAACGTGGCCAATGAGCTAACCTCAAAGTATTAGCAAGAAAACCCATCTGATTTCTTACAAAAATACTCTATCTGCAAGGTCCCCTCTGTTAGACAGTTATTCATTCCTACACATTATACAGCACGAAACGCCGCTCTGATAGAGTATGTGGTAGAACCGTAGCCGCGCGTCGGCATTTTAAATACATAACCTCTAAAGTGTATAATAAAATCAATAAAACCCTCAATATTTATAATCTAAATGGTCATCAAATAAAAAAAAAACTGGTGGAACATTTCATACACACACACACACATCCATATATTTAATACTTTACTTCACTATTTTAATAACTTTATTTAATGTCATTTCATTGCATTCTAAGTCTTTGTCTAGAAGAAGTAGGTAGTACTTCCCGCCAGGAGGGTGGCGTTTTCTACTTTTGCAGCTAAGTTTCCGGTTTGTTTTAGTTTTGTATTGTTTTTAGTTCCAAATTGTAATTTATACTTATATACTTGATTTTATATAAGTCGTCCATTGTATAACTTTGATTACAATCGCTCAGGAAGCTCATTAGCAGAACTGTCATATATACACATCTGTAACATGCTTATTGTACATCTCCAAAGAAATAGAGATGAACGAAGAAGATTAGTCACAAGAAACAGCACTGTATATCAGTTTGATAAATATAACATATACGTATAGCGTAACCAGGAAAATAAAAAAGCTAGTGTAGGGGCGCCTCAATTACGATTTTTATGGCAACACTAAATATAGTGTATACCCATGTAACCCCGACGCAAAAACGAGAAGTTCCTTTTTGCGTTGGAGTTAAAAACTATGATGGATTAATGCTATGGTGAATCATTGAAAATTCAAAAACAAGAACAATATTGATTGTTGACTTATTAAACAAAGCTTTATTAAACGTAAACTTACTTATGTACAAATATAATTATAATGTGTCAGAATAATTAGTAGCATTTCATCGAGGTCAAAGTTTGCAATCAAATTAAGGAAATAAAACCATCAAAGCTAATGTTTAACTAGCCATCCCCACAGTTTCTTCGCATTTATAGTCACTGCTCTGCTCCTATTGGTCGTAGCGTGATGTTACCCAACCCCATAACCTATAGCCTTCCTCGATAAATCACCACCACTAAAAGAATTTTTCGATTCGAACCAGTAGTTCCTGAGATTAGCGCATTCAACCAAACAAACAAACAAACTCTTCAGCTTTATAATATTTTTACTTCATTTGACATTTTCTTCTTCTTTATTTTTAAAATTCACCAATGGTTGGATTCCAAAGACATCACTTTCACAGCCACCAATATTAATAACACTTTTTATGATTTCCGTTTCAACGTGAGACCGTTCGTTTCTGTAATTATCTTTTACAGGCAATCATGGATCAGGCATGGATCGTAGATCTATATTTCTGTTGTTCACGCGGACGTTATTACTAGATTTTATTTTACCCAAGTTTCTACTCTTTTGGCGTTTAATAAAGAAAAACCGGCAAAGTGCGATTTGAACTCGCGTGGAGAGGAGTTCCGTACGATGACGTTTCTATCAATAATTTACCCCAAAAGCAAACTTAACCTTATAGAAAGCATGTTCTCCCATGCATTCCATTATTATATTTTTTCTCCATTCTCTAGGACGTGTGCGAGAAACAGTAGGTATTGTACATATCCATTTTTATTCAAAAAAAGGTTTGAAAGGGATAGTGAATTGATTGACAAAATCTACATTAACGCGAGCGAAACAGTATTATTATAAATGAGTATGTTTGTTTATTTATTTGTCAGCCGATCCTAATGAAATTTTTAACCGACTTAAAAAAAGGAGAAGGTTCTATGTTCGGCTGTATGTAATTATGTATGTTCAGCGATATTTCCGTCATCTATGGACCGATTTTAAAAATACTTTTTTTGGTTGAAAGTGTATACTGTCAAGGTGGTCCCATTGTCACCAAGTCAGGATTTGATGATGGTATCTGAAGGAAAACGAGGGAAACTCACAGAAATAAAGTGCACATGTAGTGTGTATGTTGATTTTTATTAAAATTAATCAATATTGACATTTAAAGTAATGCATGTCATTATTATTAACCGACTTCAAAAAAGTAGGTTTTACGTTCGGCTGTATTTTTTTATGACTTATTCAATCAAGTACAGCAAGTTTGCTAGACAAACTAAAAATCTTACCACCTATCGGGCTTATTAAAGTAAACTTAACATAATCTAACGTACTGCAGTTCGGTAACTTAAATTACAGTATTAAGTAATACCATCTCTATCGTATCTATCATATTATCGTATTGTAGTCTTTTCATTTAAGTTTGCAATCAATTATTTTTCATATTTCAGTACCTTTGTTAGTGTTTTTTGAAGTCGGCTTAACTTTTTTAAAAGAGTGTACGTATACAAGTTCTCATGGATATGGAAAAGAACATACCTATATACAAAACTTCGGAATTTCGAGAAGAGTGAGAGAGAGAAAGAGAGCGAAGCCACGGGAAATGTTAGTGGTTGATAGTTTCATAATGAATAAAGTGGTCAGTCGTTTTAATCAAATGACATGACATTATAGTAGAATAAAAGAGATTTAATGTAAATTTGATTTCAGTTTTTGCTGGATATTGTCTGCGTTATTCCGAAGTTCCTGAGTGTAATACATGGAGCTTTCAGCGAACCACTAGTACGTATCAATCACATGCAATGATAAGATTGCGTAATCAAAGTGCTTCCACAGAATTTCTTTTGGTATGTCTAGTACGTTTTGGGCTTAGAATATTGATTCTTTGGAGTGCACCCTTGGAACGTGAGCAATAACACTCTTTTGGTTTCCTTCTTTTTCAAAGGTCCCTTAAAATCGCTGCAAAAAAATTGTAGAACGAAGTCAAGTAAGGAGAAGCCCCAAAGCGAGTTGCTTTAGGGGGGGGAAAATTTGGGAGGCGCTAACGCACATTGAGGAGATTGCCAATGGCACAAAAGGCGCCTTTCACTTTATTTTTTGCATCAATACAGTAATGAACTTACCACTTCATATAATTATTTTTAGGACTACACGTTATTTCTAATAATATTGATGGAATTATTCATGCCATTTATACCTGGGATAATAAGTGAATTGATTTCCTGTGAGGTGGACAAGATTAAACTTTCCGTTACGAAGCAGTTGTTGGTGTTTAGAGGTAAGTTCATAAATAAAAGCCAAGTATCAGTACAAAGACTAACAGCTATTATTGGAACTGCAATGTATGGTGAAAATATTAGAGCCCAGAAGTTACAATATGTCGTGACACGTATTTTTGCCAACGTTATTTGCCATAATACACACAAGCTGTAACTATTTTAATTGCTTTTTGTATGGTATAGGGGGCAAACGAGCAAATGGGTCACCTGATGGTAAATGACTACCGCCGTCCATGGGTTTCTGCAACTCAAGAGTCACAAGTGCGTTGCCGGCCTTTAAGGTGGGAGTAGTGAAAGAGGGGGAAGGGATGGGAGGGAAGGGTTAGGGCTTCCAGTAACCTCACTCACTCGGTGAAAAGCAATGCAAGCATGGTTCACTGCCGGTTTTCTGTGAGGCTATGGTATCACTCCGGTCGAGCCGACCCATACGTACCGAAGCATGGCTCTCCCACGATAAACTACTTTGATACTGTTTATATATTTCAGGACCCAACTCTCGCGATGCGATCAAGGATGCCATGAAGTTCTTTCAATATTACCCATTCAAGTATACAATATGGCGAGTCATAAACATAGACCTTACTCTTATACTTACTACGGCGAGTCTAGTTACGACTTATACTCTAGCTATGATACAGTTTGCACATTTTTATAACTAGTGACTATGACTTAAGTTAGTTATCTATGTGTGTCATATTGTTGCAAAATAAATAAATTGATAAAATTTTATTATTTTTGAACGTACTTACTTCATTTGCATGAAGCAACTGTCCCTTAATAGTAAATTATATTCGTAATGATTTCAGCTCTCTTTTATTGTAGACCTCGGTCTCACTATAGACCATAGGTTACTCATAGTCTACCTTTAATACAGGTTAGCACCTTACATGCAAGTGATCATTTATTTTATTAAGATTATTAATAGTATAATTTTTTAAATGTTTTATCACTAAATACCAATGTCATCTCCTTCCTGGAGGTGAGCGATAATAGTCACGACACAGTTTTTAACTAATGTGGTATCTAACATGCTGAAATTGGATATGGTTTTTCTTATTTCTAACAAAGTTATTAATATTATTATTATTTTTGATTTCTCACTTTTGAGTGGTTCGGTTTGTACTCGTAATTTATTTAAGTTACATTGTGCTAATGTCATGCTCATCGACGTTAATTGTTAAGGATTTCTCCTTTTACCTCACCATCAGCTCCAGTTCACCATTTGCATTGTGACACCTATTGTCGGCAGGGAACTCATTCCAAAGTTCGCGGAAGGAAATTCTGGAATAATGTACATTATAATGTACATTATTATAAATGGAAATAATGTAGTTAACGCTATATATTATGTACCTAGTCCTTGTTTTTATTTAGTTAAAAAAAAGTTTTTAAAAAGAGAAAAAAGAAAGAAAATTAGTAGTTAGGTACCTAAACATACATTATTTTTTATTTATTCTAAAAAAATTAAAGAATTTCAAATCATCAAAAAAACGTATTTTATTTTTAAAAATCCTGTTACAGCATTTAGCATTACATAATGTTTTGCGTAGCAAAATACACTGAGTTATTATTACTTATCTTGATAGCAAAATACGTCTAGCAACGCTTAACGCAAATTAGCGATCATAATGACTCACTAGTCGTTCAATCACCAATTAGTGTTGATTAAATCATAGATACGGTACAGTCAACATGATGTGTAAGGTGGTTTACCACCTTTGATTTTCGGCCAATGCATGGTTAGTTACAGCCATTTATTAAGAGAAAATGAATACGAATAAACTTTACGCCATCTTAAATTTATAGGATTAAATAGATCGTATTACCTCGTTAGTGGGCCTCCAAAAAATGAAAAAGTGCACTAGTGTGTCTCAAATTACGAAATTTAAAGTGTTTTTTCCATTCGTTTTTTGAGAAGTTTTTTTACAAGATAAATTACAAAGTTTTTGATCGTTTGGTAAGTAAGGCCTGTCCAGGAAAACAAAAAATCTCGTCATGTTGCGGAAAACAAATGGATCTAATTTGTTTTAATAGCAACAGTAACTTTAAAACGCATTCACATGTCATTGATTATAGCTGATTGCCGTCAAAGTGTAAGCGTGGTCTATTTTTGAGTTTATGAGATTCTTATGTGTCATCTTGATTGTCAACATGACTGATAGGTACATTAGTGTACATCGTATAACACGCACCATAAACTTAGTATACTAATCAAGCGTAATACTAGGTTTATGATATGCACAATGAACATTAGCTATTGGCTTCATATTGTAACTTAAACCGAAATGATTTGGGGAGCGATTTAATTTTGTTTATACGTTTGGCGCCGACTCATAATTATTTAGGTATTTATATTAGTGTAAGAGTTTAGTTAGGCTAACAAGTTACCTTTCGCTTTTGAGTTTCTTTTTCTTCTTTCGTCGGTTTAATTTTTATTAAAAATTTAATACGTGTATCCATGTTGGACGCATATATCAAATTTGTAATTGAATGCCTGCTTCTATGTACCAGTCATACCATACCCATCATATAAGTATAGTCAAACTTAGTAGTGTAATAAAAATTAAGCCTAACATGTGATATGACACTTTTTTGCCGGGAGGCGATATGTATGGTAAGATTTGAAAAAAAAACGACTCAATATAGATAATATTGAGTCGTTTTTTTTTCGTTTTTGTTTCGTAAGATTTCAAAAAAAAAAAGGCCCCAATATAGATAATATTGAGTCGTTTTCTTTTTCAAATCTTACCATACATATCGCCTCCCGGCAAAAAAGTGTCACATCACAAAAAAAGTGTCATATCATATGTTAGGTTCGTTTTTAAATTTCTATAGGATTGAATAGCAAATGTTGCATTTGGTCAGCTGTAAAAAGATCGTTATTAGCTCAGTGAAAAAGGGAGCCCTTTTTCAATGAGCTGTTTTGTTCAATTCACAGGCATAAAAGTCGTGTTTTCTCAAAATAGCTGTTTTTGTATTATGACACTTTTTTTACCGGGAGGCGATATATCGTACCATGATCCGTACGAATAGCTTATGCCTATAAACGTTAATGACGAATACCTACATTTTATTAGAGACACTGATTGTGATTCTAAATTAAATTAAATGTATTTCTGTAACTTTTAAACAATTTTTTCTTACTATATCCGAATATTTTAGATGAAATGGTATTAATATGTGTGTATTTTAAGTTTTCAACAGAATTCTATCTAACGATAGTAAGATAAAACTACCCGTGAAGTGATCATGGCACGTCCACGGTTACCTAAAAAGCAAAACTAGTAGCAAAACGAGTTGCTTTAACTCCGATTCTCTTATTTATGGTTATTATTGCGGAAAAAGCAACTTACAGCAGTAGCCACAGAACTGAGAATAAGTAGCTCATAGCTTCGGCAAACACGTACAAATATTTTTGTACTCGCGTATACTATCGCCGGGGACATAACTAGGTGAAAAAACAATAATTATGCCGAGTGGCGCGGTAATTATGCGTCAAAAATGAAGTTAGGACTGCAGTGCGTCCAATGTAATGACATAATTTCATCGGTGAATCCAAATATTTTTGTTTTGAGGTAATATTGACAAAAATTCACAAAATATAATGTAATTTAAGAGAGAAAACCGTTATTATATAATCTACTAAGAACAGTTATACATTGAGTTTATCAACAACAGTTATACAGTTATATCGTATTTAAGTACTACCTATATTGGAACTACTAGAACAATAAACTACATTGCAGGAATATTGCAATACATTTTGGACGACAATATTTGGTAAATGTTAAGATTCACACTCGTTAGCTCTCTATTAACATACCGCTGTCTCGGACGTTACGGCTTGCAAGTATGTATTCGAAACGCTACCTTAAACTGATCAGATAATGATGATCATTCACATAACAAAATATTAGATTTCTAAATATAAGAGCGTATGCGTTATAACATTCTGATCATTTCGTTTTTTCAATAATTCAAATCCAACAAGAAATGACAAAGTTATTAAGGTTTTCTGTTCGGCAATTTCGAAACGCTTGCTCGGAGCCGCGCTTGGTATGATGACGTCACACGTCGCGAATCGCGCCCTCCACTCGTGCAAAATCGCTAGTTTGGTCAGTTTGGTTCAGATTATTCACCATTTCGCTTATGTCGTGGTATGTAAATTTTTAGTTTTTACTATAATTTGATGTTATATTGTTAGTATAACAGTATTTTTATTGATAGTGAGTATCTATTTATATCTAAATATATACGAATAGGTAGCTACCTATTATGGAGGTCGGTTTTGTAGGGATAAAATGAAAAGGTAAGTAAGTCTATACCTACCTACTCCTAATAAGTACCTAAAATAGGTATCTAACTACCTACTTACCCACTTTAACTGCGTGTTCTGAGGATGAGATTTTTCTGGATTATTTAAATCATTCAAATATTATCTCTAACAAGTGCAAAGCACAAACCGAACAGCATGTTTTTCGCAAGAAAAAGAAAATGCTTGTTTTGGGTAGCTAGCCCTCAGTTTGAACAAGATAAATCTTTAGCTATACACGAAGTTGATTATGACGAAAACTATTGTTTGACCATTTCATCCGAATGGGAGAGGATACAAATAAAATAATACTCAACAGTCAGTAACGGGCGGTTTCACACATAATCACAGATCGCGTTTATCACATGACAAAATCACCGGCCCGCTCTGCGCATTTTTTTTATGGTATAGGGGGCAAACGAGCAGACGGGTCACCTAATGGTAAATGACTACCGCCGCCCATGAGCACCTATAACTCAAGAGTCATAAGTGCGTTGCCGCCCTTTAAGGTGGGAGTAGAGGGAGAGGCGGGACGAGTGGGAAGAGTGGAAGGACGGGAATATTGAAGAGAGAAGGATTAGGGCCTCCGGTAACCTCACTCACGCGGCAAAGAGCAATGCAAACATTGCTTGACTGCCGGTTTTCTGTGAGGCCGTGGTATCACTCTGGTCGAAAAACATCGCAGTGGTGCTCTGAGTACAGCCCTGGGCTCGAATATCCTTGTGTTCGATTGTTTATTTGAGTAGGTAGGCATTAGGCATGAATGAACGAAAATCAAAGCTATCCCCGGAAATTCAAATGTTATTAAGAAATGATAGAAACGATGCACAATACGTAGGTATATTATACTCTATACGGTCAGTGGATCTATTCGTGAATTTTTGGTGTTTGACATGCGCAGTGCAGCTTTTTCATACTAAATTGTCTACTGCGCATCGAAACTGCTAACTTTACGAATGATTAGCACTAGACCCATTGACCATTTTGCATTTATTTATTTATTTATTTATTTATCTCTTTATTGTACACCTTTTAAATGAGATACAATACAAAAACAATGTAAACATTTAGGTATATCAATTGGCGGTCTTATCGCTCAAGGCGATCTCTTCCAGAGAACCTTTGTACGGATATTAACAAACATATTTCAGGGTAGTCTGTGGTGTACTGAGAATTGTTAATGTTGATTATAATATATACTTAGAATACTATACTTATTTTACCATAAACATACTACGTACATACATACATAAATATATAAATATATATATATACTTATATACAGGTATATAAAATAAGAAACCGCTTATAATGTCAAGTAATAGTCCTTGACCAGTTTTTTGAATGCCTGCAAGGTTTTGGCTTGTCGAATTGACACAGGTAAGTTATTCCATAGCCTAACCGCTTGCACCGAAAAGGACTTGTCTGTAAATTGTGTGGTATGTCTAGACATTTCTAACTTCAAATTCTCTGATGATCTCAGGTCCCGTCAAAGTGTGCTGTGTAAGAACTTAAATCGTTCTTTGAGATAAGAGGGCGTGGATGTGTGGATGGAACAGAGTACTGTACAAGAGAGAAAGAATATGAACATACCGGCGAAAGCGTATAGGTAGCCACTTGAGCTTATAACGATACTCTGAGACGTGATCATATTTGCGTAATCCAAATATGAATCGAATGCAGACGTTTTGGAGCCGCTCAAGTTTGTTTAGTTATTGTACCTACTGATATTAGGTAAATAGGATATATATATACTAGGATACTGTAGGTACCTACTTACGTCAAAACGATCTTCACAACAGTACCTATAAACCACTTCAGCATGACAGAGGAGTTTTGTCATCTCTCCGCATTGCTTTACACCATTTTTTTTATTATTTGTGCATCTTTCGGCACAGTCAAAAAAAGCTTTTTAGGTGCATTAACACTTGTATTTAAAAGAATAAAAATAATAATCTGAAAAATCAGCTATCGTCAGGTCGTTGCACTAACTACGCTAGACTAAACGCTTACCAAGCTGGCGACGCGAAGGACACCCGCCACTTTTGCCGATACGCGATGAATGACGTCACAGCGTTCACGGTATTTCTCGCGAACGTTTTTTAAGTTGGTGCACTAAAAACTCTCTATCTTGGTCATTTTTGATCCGATTAAAAAAATGTAAACACAGTATTTATTGTTTTTTTATAGCTATAAATCTGCATACTTAACAAAAAACGTGACTGATCCTCATTTGGATTTATAATATTTAATAAATCCTCTGTGACGAATAAGTTATAATAACAGACATTGTGTGTAATATAATGATTATTGTTTAAGCGTGTGCAACTGGTGACAGATGATTTGGCACGGAATACAGCTGATGCCATTTCTAAATACATATTCACAGTTCTGTGGTAGTAGCAGTTATAATAATTATCTTTTAAAAAAGTATCACCGACTTCAATGCGCCTCAAAATACCCAAATCGCTTCAAGTGTGCCTATGAAGTTTGAAGAATTCCCTCGATTTCTCCAGGATCCCATTATCTGATCCTGACTTGATGATCATGGGACCACCTGGGAAATATACCGTTTCAAACAAAAGAATTTTTCAAATCGATTCAGGCGTCTTTGAGTAATCAGTGAACATACATAAAAAAAATATATACAGCTAGCTACACGAATCCAGTATAATATGCTACTTGTCATGGTACGTAACTCTATACAATGACAGTTCAAGTTATACTGACTAATGAAATAAACCAAAAAAATTATCTTAATAAGTTATGGTCGAAATTCGATCACCAGGCGATCTCTAGTATTAATTACGAGTATTATTGGAAAAATACCTGTTCATGACCGTAACTTATCGTTCTTATCACGATTCGAGCACCAAAACTGGGAGTTAGATATAAGTACTCCTACTTACACCATACTCCCAGTTTTGATGCCCGATTCACCTATTTTTTAGTTTCCTCTCACAAGCCTCCAGCTGTAAGAGGAAACTCACAAACCGGTGATCCTGAATTAAAGATTCATATACTGTAGAGAGAGCTATGGCATATGAGAATAGAAACAAATGAAGGCGTTTAGTCCGTGCCTACCCTAGAGAGAGAAAGGCATAACAATCTAACTAGGATGAGAAGGTTGGCAAAATAATTTTGTTGCTAACGTATATAAAAAACTGCAAAATATTTATTTCTAATCTATTTTAGCATAAATATGGAGCCATATGCCTAGATGCATATGCATAGACCCGATGGAACTAGCAGCGTTCAAGATAAATAACACATACAATCTGCGCCGCAATAGGCCTGGGCCGTAGTTGCACAGTCAGCTTCATAGGCAAAATATAACTGTTGCTAACTAGTTTCTACTAGAGAGGGGCACTTTGAGGGGTTTGCTGTTGGTCCTATTAATGCATATTATTAATACACATTGAACATATGCACTTCAAACATTTCCAACGCACATAAAGTGATACTTCCTATGTTTTAGTAACTATTATTGGCATTGGTGCCATTTATATCATCATTCATTCAAAATCGTTTTTTTTATTTTATGGTATAGGGGGCAAACGATCAGACGGACCACCTGATGGTAAATGACTACGGCCGCCCATGGGCACCTGGATCTAAAGAGTCACAAGTGCTTTGCCGGTTTTAAGGTAGGATTAGGGGAAGAAGGGGGAGGAGGGAAGAAGGAAAGGTTAGGTTCTCCAGTAACCACACTCAGTCGGCGAAAAGCTATGAAAACATTGCTACACTGCCGGTTGAGTGCAAAATCAGAAGTTATATCCAAACACTTTTTTTCAGATATATGTACTCGTATCTACAAAGAGTGATCGTAAAATTATCACATTTCAAAACTAAAATTTGCCATAATAAATGATTTTGAACATAACCGCTTTTTAGATGTATTTTATTTTATTACATTTTTTACAGTTGTTAACTCCAACTGATTGTTAACTTAACTCACTTGACTAGGGATGTGTGTAAGTTAGTGCGGTAAAGTGTTTACAAAGTGGTTATGACAAATGGAAGTATCGCTTGTTATCTCTGCCAAGGTGGTTAAGAAATAAATTCACTGAATTCACGATAAACCACAAGGACCTTTGGAATATCAAGGTATCCTCGCTACCTCGCTACGGCTTGCTGGCTTCGACTTCTTTTTTTTAGAGAGGTTTTGCTGATACAAGCCATTTTGGTTCCATTTCCAAATCACTCTTTTAGGCGTGTTGGTCCCGTCTTTCCACAACCACATTGAAATATATCACTTTCTCGATTGAATTAAATATGTTTAGTAATTTAATAAATTTGATAAAATTATTAAACGAATTTTATTTTAGATTAAGCAGATTGATTGTTTAATCAATTGAGTGATTAGATAAATTTGATGAAATTAAATTGATATAATATGAATTATCTATTTATTTTTAAACTTAGCAGTTTAGATAGATAGATATAGATAGATAGTACTCTTTATTGTACACCAAACACACGATATATTTACATTTAAAAAACAACTTAAACATAAAATGCACAATGGGCGGCCTTATCACAACAAGCAATATCTTCCAGGCAACCTTTGGATGGACAGGACTGTAATGATTTAGTGTGGGCGGTTATGGTGTCAAATATATAATATGTACTAATTTGTACTAATATCACTGACCTCTATTATACACTTGTATAATAGAGGTCAGTGACTAATATGCACCTACTACTAGTATATGCTCACATACATATTTACACAAACATACAAACATACAACTACATACATATACACATACACAAATACATATATATTAATACACATACACCTAAATACATAAATAATAATTGTGCATAGTTTTAGATTATATATAGATTATCTTAGACATAACTTTGCAAATAGTATTCTTTTAACATTTTTTTGAAAGATCCTAACGATTGTAATTGCCTGATAGAAACTGGTAGGGCATTCCAGAGACGCGCTGCTTCAACTGTGAAAGATTTATCAGTAAACTTTGTTGTATGCACTGGTATTTGAAGTTTTAAGTTTTGCGATAATCTCAACAATCTTGAATGTGTGTCACGTAGGAACCTAAAACGTTCTTTGAGATAAGAGGGAGTAAGGGGATTGAAACAATATGTTATAAAGTAGAGAGAGGATATGAGTATTCCGACGAAGGCGAATCGGGAGCCACTTGAGCAGTTCGCGGTATTCAGATACGTGGTCATATTTGCGTAGGCCAAATATAAACCTTGTACAAAAATTTTGAAGGCGCTCAAGTTTATTGAGTTGCTCCTCTGTGAGATCAAGATAACTGGCATATCAGCATAGTCAAGTATTGGGACTAGAAGTGACTGTGCAAGCGAAATCTTTGTAGCGGTAGTATAGCTTCCTACATCGATTGCAGTCGCAAGGTCGCACGGTATTTTATTCGGGATTGACACTTTACCATAATGCGAAGTGCTGTGTCAGTCAAATTTTATAGTTCCCTTATCATTTTAATTGTTTAGTTCAATAGAAGACAAATTTCTACCATAAATTACCTATCAATATACAGTATAGTCAATCCAAATGTTACCTGTACGTGATCGCAGACTGCTTTTAGTGAGGAGACTTAAAGCAGTCCGCGATCACTCCCATCATTGTGCTACTGTTACTCAATATTATCTTTGTTCACACTTTTAATATGCAATTTAATCCTTAATAAATATCTCAATCAAACATGATGTATTTTTTGTTTATGTACCTGCTGCTATTGAGATTGTACATCAGTTTTGTGAATTAAATAAAAAGAAAGACATGTTCATGCATATACGTACATATTTACACTGAGCGGTAATCGAAGCCGCTACCCCCGGCGTGGCAGTCGAATGCACTACCGCCGCGCCATAGTGGTCGTCGAAATGTTACGTCGTAATGAACAAATGAAAGATGATACACATTGGATTCGTCCCTCGAGTCGTGTGAGTCTATTAAACGTGGGTAATATAATTTATTCAACATTCAACAATATTTTCAGGTAAAATTAACTTTATGTTTTTGTTAAATCGATTAAAACTTCCTCTTAGATAAAAAAACTATACTTCATGATACACACACGAAATTCTTAAGGTCATCAGAAAATCTGGAATTAAAAATGCCTTTACATTCCACCTCATTTGTTGACAAATCCTTTACCGTTGTTGCAACACGGTTGTGGAATGCATTACCAATTGAAATTAGAAAAGCTCAAACCATACACGCATTCAAATCAATGGTTAGACGTCACTACCTAGGCTTATAGTTTCTGTCAGTATACTTCTGTACTGGAAACTAGTTACTGTACTGTTGCTGTCAATGTTGCTATTTATTTGCCAAGTATTCATATGTATTTGACTATTTTTATTAATACTTCTGTATTATGTACATGTATTGTGTATATATGTGTATGTTTATTTATATTTATGTATACATATATATATATATTTGCCTATGTGTGTAAGTACATGTATGCGCTACAAAAGACCAGAAATGGTCGAGGTGGCACTAAGCACTTAAACAAAGTATATGTATTGTTATATATAGTACACCCACAGCTACCAATTACTCCTGACACTAAATCCATCCAAAGGTATACAATACCAGATACGTAGAGATCGCTTTTAGCGATGAGACCGCCCATTGTACCTAGCCTTAAATTAAATTTAAGATTTATTGTAAGTTTATATGGTGTACAATAAGAATATTCTATTCTATTCTACTATTTTTAATCGAACCTACAACGTGTTGGGTCATCACTAATTGACTTATCGAACTATCAAAAAGAAAAAACTAATGGACAGTGTATAGTTTCCGGTAACCGCTAACAGCTGGCTCATTATTCAACTTGAACTTTCTATTTGCTGTCCACAAAATACATAAATGATTAAGCTTCTCTTGTCTATATCAATGTTATAAAGGTAAAGATTTTTTTTTACCAGTTGTTTTTTTTTTGTACATGCACTGGTACCTGTGCATTTTTAAAAAAAAATATTTTCGTTAACCCTTTTACTAAAGAAGTTGATCGGCTATATAACAATAGCAGAAGCTGGCCTAAACTGGAAGGGGGCCAAAGCTCCGCACGCAAGAGTGTGGTCAAGGTCTACCGACATTCCATTTCGCCAGTAGATCGGTGAGGTGATGACCCGTGGGGGTTTCCACACGATAAAAAATAAAAAAGTCTTTATATAAATACGCTGTAATCCATACGAAAGAATAATAACCATAGAAATTTAACGAGCATAAAACTGCGTGCCTAGTCTATTTGAAAGATTCCTCTTAAAAACCTTATTTAATGTCGCGTTGCGGCACATGGTGAGGTGAGGTGAAGTTACTGGTAAGGGTAGTTCTTAATATATCCTTCGCGGACACGCTATATAGTACTGTACTTATGCTATGAAATCAAAACTCTGAAATAAAATGAATCAGAACTTATTAATCCAATATATTACCACGAGTGCTCAAAAGTGACCAACAATTACGAACATTGTTGGCATATAATGTTAAAAAGAAGGTTTAATGCTCCATTAAGAATTAAATGGCGTATTTCACTCTTCAATCAATGTCAAAAGAAGATAACGTATGAGATTTATGTCAATGTGTTGTGTTTATGTGCCTCACAGAGTACAATTTATATACTAAAGTGATTAACATATAATCACTGTTATCTAAATACGATGGAGACGTAAAGTAAAAATTTAAGGTTCTTAGAAGGAATTCGCACAATAATAGTATTCTATTTTTATTGTGCAGAATACATTCTAATAGTGGTTGTAAGTTAGGTGACAGATCTCAATTTAGGTATCGGGATTAGAATTTAGCAAGATCTAAGTTTTTAGTTCTCTAATTAAGGTATCTAAGCTTTTCTACAAGGTTTCCCGTAATAGAGAAAACCCGTAGAAGTTAACTAAATATGAACTTTCTCATTACAGTGTTTGTAATCGTTCATAAATAAAAATCAAGCAAAACAAAGTTTATAAGGCTGGCAATAGCTTGTGTGATGTGATTATTGAAGATGTCTAAAAACCCTGAAAATTCTGAAACACCTAACCCATCAGGGGAAGACACACAGCCTGAATCATCTAGGAATGAATCAAGTACACAACCGCGGTCGCCGGACAACACACCACCTCAGCCTTTGGGAGATTATTCAATACAAGAACTAGAGGAGGGGCTCAGTATAATAGGTACATAATCATAATTTTCAAATCAATAATAAATACACAAGATCTTAATCCTGTGTTATCCATTTAGCTTATGATGAATCAAATCAAATCATATTTACTTCAATCAATCAAATCATATTAACACAGGTATATTGTAGAATATTAATAATTACAGTATACATTAGTCCAAACCATGTTTTACCATGCTGGTGTGCAAATATTACAGAATACAATTATAATTATTAAGCATAGAATTCAAAGTTATATATCGTTTACAATATTAAAGTCAAATAATTTTTTTTTAACAATTATACACCTATATCTACATTGTGCTTCTAGAAATTAATAATAATGATTATAGATTAAATTATAATTGTTATGCATACCTATTATTATTCAATATTAAGAAATTAATGTCAATAGTAATGTTCACAATAATTAATACCAGTTTATAATAGACTATTAATTATAGATTTAAGGTTTTGTCATCGAAATATTCTTGAATTGAGTAATAACATTTTATAATAAGAAGTTCACGAAGTTGTTTCTTAAATTTGGCAGGTTCGCTTATGTCCCGAACAAACACATTGATCAAACTTGCACAGTAGTAATGTTTCTGTTTAGCAGTGACTATTTACAGTGGAGTAATCAATCCAGTAATAAAAGAACAAACAATATAAGCACTGAGAGTCTAAAAACTTCATTAGCCTTTTTTCACTATTACGGTTGATATTACTTTCAAATTTAAAAAAAAATATCCCATAATAAAAGTCATGAAAATTTAAAATAAAAGCATTAAGTTGTATAACTAAAAACGATTCTAAGACATTTTTTTTTAATGGTCATGAATTAGATCAGCTTTTCAGAAATATTAGAAACGAACAACTTTAATATTTCGAACTGATTCCAGGTCTTGGATGGTATAATTTAAAGTATGCCATGTTCATATCTCTGCTTCTTGTGTCATCTATGGTGGAAGTGGTTGGAAACACCGTCGTTTTACCAGCTGCACAATGTGATCTAGGCATATCTGGTGGTATGCAAGGAGTAATTGCAGCTATTCCTTTTATAGGTGGAGATGTTTCTATAGATGTTTAAATATAAAATTTTAAGAAATGAACATATTGATAATTTCACGTCATACTTGACTACTTCAATAAAAATAAAGATCAGTTCTCTAACAAAGTGAAATAAACTCTTTTAACACACGTAATAAACATAAACTTGATGTTCTTACCTGCCTCTAACCTCCAAAAAAATACATAATCGTCCAGGTGTTAATGTGTGCAATTTCATAACAAGTTATACACAAATTTTAAATCTAAATTATAGTCTAAAATTTCAGTCTACAGTAAACGAAACTATGTCCGAAAGACTTTTATTCTATAGTGGGTTAAATGGAAGATAAAAACGCTTGGGACAAAATTGATTTTAGATTCACAGCCGATTTCAATTAAGTACATACCTAATAGAAGAGTAATGTACAATCTTTTCTTTCTTTTTAACTTTAATTTTATCTTGTTTCCTTTTCAGTATTTCTCTTTTCATCGCTTTATTTTAGTTTATTTACTTTGAATCTTAATACCATAATGTCACGCAACAAAACAATGTTGTTCGACATTTCACTAATTATATTGTAACTCTATATGGTGATTTACAAGAGTGGCCGTGAGTTTGTTTGCCGGATTTCTTCTCACAAGGCTCAAATATATGGAAATGGGTCGTAGATGGGCATATCTCAAATGTTTACAACACGGATATTATTTATGTCTATTGTTTTAATAATTTTACTTTTGACAAAGTAATCCATTGTTGACTTTGTGTTGATTTAATATTTTTAGCTTAAAAAAGGAAGATTTAAAGTAATTGTTAAACAATTTTATGTAATAAAGATTTTTGACTATAGGAAATCTACTTCCTGGCGGTGGATTTATAGTCACACAGCTCAAGATTTCTTCACGTTTAGAAAAAAAATCGAATGGATATTAGCTTTTACATAAACTCTATTGAGCTACTACTCAATAGAGTTTATGTAAAAGCTAATATCCATTAAATTTTTAGGTAATTAGTAGTTATAAATATAAGGTAATAGTAGGAGGAGGTAGTATTGTATATGTATATGAAAGTAGCTAATAACTTTCAGATCAGCCATATTCAGCTTCTTTTGATACCATATTATTTATTTAAGCCATGTTGGTTTTCAGGTATTGTATTGACATCTTACATTCATGGATATTTTGTTGACACTAGAGGTCGAAAGAAAATGGCTGTCTGTACTTCATTAGCTGCCGGATGCACGGCTTTTTTAACCGCATTTATGCCGAACCTAACATCCTTTGTAATTTTTAAATTTCTCACTTCGTTATGGTAAGAATCACAAATATTATAGTTCTTTTACTTATTAGTTAAGGTGCACCGCAATACGCCCACCCTTACGATCAATTAGTAACGGCAACAAGAAGACAAAACAAAATATAGGTAGGCATTTAAGCTGTTTATCAGATCAGAAAAGCCAAAAAAGCGTCGTATCGAAATGTCTATATATTGTACAAACAGTATTGTATTTATATAATTCGTGCGTGTAGATTTGTTTGCTACTAGTGTTTCTCATCTAAAAAGTATCATTACGAAACTAAATGAAATTAAATGTGTGCATGCGCATGCTCTTTTGGTTTTTTTTTCTCTCGCTGCAGTGTCTTCATCAATTATTCATATACTCCAACCAAATATTGTTTATACTTAAAACAGTTACTAATTGTGAAAACATGTAATTGCCTTCATATATTTAGTTCTTGGATATTTCAATGCTTAGCTGTAAGATTTCCAAATAAAAAAAAATTATAAACGCAAAAATCAGCAAGAATTCAAAAAGTACTTTCCAGACAGCGCCTATACGACCACGAAAGAGGGCTCATTGAAGCTCTGAAGAACTCACCCACTTCACAGGATCGTGCCCAATCAATAAAAAAGATTACAACTAAAGGTACAAAACGGGTTACAAAACTCTCACTGGAACTAGGCTAGCGCTATCTTCATGCCTAACCAAGTAAAATGAGCTACATGTAAGCCTTTAAATCATCGGGGAAGGGACTTCTGCAACATGGAATTCTCTCATGAATCTCCTTCCGCATCTGGTAAAACTATTTCAAGCAAGCATATGGTCACATGGAAAGTTAAAGAGTTATAGACCCCCCCTTTGATGGCAAAGCAAAGTACCTAGTGTAAAGACCACTAAGTCCCTACCAACAAGCATACCAGAAGGGCAAATCCACGTAAACAGCTTTGTTAAATCTGATCTATAAAACGGAGAAGACTCAGCAAACTATGTGCTTTCCTTGACATTGGAGTGCTCTTGACAATCAACAGAGGAATAAGTGGAAAGGGTATTGACGTCCCCACCATAAAATGGGCGAAAGGCATTCTCTCAAACAGAAATGCGACAGCTTGATCAAATGAAAAATCGCACAGATACTACACGAGGGTGCCCTCAAGGTGCCGTGTTATGACTAACCTTGACTATGACATACCGTGCCTCCACATCATCTCTTTGTTATTACGATTGGCTCTCAACACCATCAACATCTGGTACAGAGATAACGAAGTATCAATCATCGCAGTGTGACAATTCCATTCACAAAGAAAAGGAAGCTGGAAAGATTGTCAAATCCAAAACCAAACGGCTAAATCCTCTCTTTGTTTACTGAGGTTAAATACCTAGGGGTCACAGTTGACCAAAAATATAATCTTGAATCCTCACATTACAAACATAGAGCTGCCATCTAGTACAATAAAGTCAGCTAAACGAAGACCTCAAACAAATTAAACAGTCTAAAACGAACGGCTTGTTTAATAACCACATGTGCGCTATCTTAGACACCAGGAGAAGCTCTAATCGTTCTTATAAACCTGACACCGCTTGGCATCTATGTGCTAAAATAAGCTAAGCTTGTAAAGAATATGTACACAAAAGAAACCAAAGTGGCAATCACGACCACTAATCTCTAAAAGAATCTGTTTTCAAATCAAATCAATTAGGAATAGGAATGAAGTTGTGTTTGAATCAAAATATAATGCAGAATCAGTAGTTTGCACATAACAGAGCTATTGACTGTCGAGTCGAACCGTAGTCGAAGTATATTTTTACGAAACGTAAAATAGTAGAAATGGTACATTTTGACGTCACGACTGACTGTTGGAGAATGTAAAAAAAACCGGACAAGTGCGAGTCTGACTCGCGCACCGTTCTGTAAGCAAACAAACGTGTATGTAGATAGTACGTCCATCTTGAGAATCAATTCACGAAGATTTATGCCGATCGATTTACGACAAAGTCAACTTTCGAACCGCAAAATATAAGTTTGTAAAAACTGTTTAAAATAACTTAGTATTTATATATCAGATATTTTCCTTTTTCTCCTAATTTTGTAATGTTCCATTGTTTTAGTGTTAGTTTCATTAATTTATTAATACTAGAGATCGCGTGGTGGTCGAATTTCGACCATGGTTTATTTCATTGGCCAATATTACTTGACCTGTCATTGTATAGACTTTTGTACCATGACAGGTCAAAATATATACTGGACACTCATAGCTGTATGTACCCGTTTTTGCATATTTTTAACTTTGTAGCAAATATTGTTCAACAATTTTAGCATTCATCACTTCTTCTCTGTATAAACTATAAGTGTGCGAATTTCATACTCCTCCGTCCGCCCAATTTTCGTAAAAAGGGATCCAAAGTTTTCGCTTCACGTATTAATATATAGATAATGTTTATTTTTTATTACCATTGGTGTTTCAATTAAATGTGTATACTCATTGATTAAAGTGATAGGGAGTTCATATTCAATCCTTACTTATACATTCTGTGTCGAAAATGCAACCTTTTTTTATAAGTTTACATTTTTTGGTTAAAAGTTATATTAAAATTGTTAAACAGAACATTTTACCGCAAAACACAATTAAATAAATACCCCCTACGGCCAAAAGCTGCAATGTAATCAATTAAAGAACATTTATGCAATCAACTGTTTCGACGGTACCGAACGTTTAAGGTCATTCACCGTACTGCACAAAAATGATACTTACGCTTGTTATTTTTATATTACGAAACGCAAAATCAAACTAATGACTGTAAATCCTTAATCTCGCATATTTATGTTAAACTGGCTTTTTTGTTGTAATAAGTATTGATAGAAAGACGTTTTAGTATGTTCTTCGCGAAGCTTACAAAGTTTATAAAAATTAGTTCTTGAGCAGATTGGTGAAAGTACAGACATTAATCTTATCCTATCTGTTTACATTTATTACCTTTAAGGTTTCACACACAACAATAACATTCAAACTTCACGATAAAATATCGATGAATGGTACTCAATTCATCGATATTTTATACCGATAGTAGTTTTCCGTTTTATAACTAATTATTATTTGTATGAGCACAATGGCGTTTAATTAATGTTTTGTTGTCAGGATAGCAGTTCCATCAGCGTTACCTTACACGTTCATCGGTGAGATTATACCGAAAAAGCATAGGAGCACACTAATGACCATTGTCAACGCCATACAATTACTGGGAACAGCTTTCGATCCCTGTAAGTAAAACAACCATTAAGTATGATAGTACCAAAGGTAATTCTGCAAACTACATGAAAAAACAAATAGATTAAAAAGAAATATTGTCGTGTTACTTCGGATAATGATAGTTAGGACCTTATCGCGACAAGGTTTTTCAATGACCTTGAAATTACACAGATTAGATGTACTATAAGAAGTTTAATTATCCTATTATGAAGCTTACATTATTAACTTATTTTAGTATAAGCACATAATGCCAGAACCCGCTGGTGTGCTGTACTGTACTGTATCCAAGAAAATAAAAAGCGGGTAGTATGAATTTGTTAAAAAAAACGCGAAGCGAGTGCACGTTACTATGTCACGAATGATAGCATATTATCTCTTCTACGGGTGCTCGGTATATTCATATCAACCTCTTACTCACTCATTGCACAATACTATTTATTATCTACTGAACAATATCGTCACACACCTATGTATTTCTAATATTTGCTTATCCAATACTAATTTGCTCCTATTAATTCCAGTAATTGCTTGGATGGTTATACCATTGGATTTTAAAATAAACTTCGGTTGGTACACGTTTCGACCATGGCGGTTATTGATTATAATTTATGCATTGTTTTTTATACTGGCCGCCTGTTTATTAGCTTATTGCCCAGAAAGTCCAAAATTTTTGCTCTCTCGTGGTAATCCTGAAGCTGCACTTAAAGTGTTGCAGACTATGTATGCCGGTAACAAACATAAGCCGCCTGAAGACTTCCCAGTGAGTATGTTCAGTTGTTTTTCGAACTTCGAGGTTTTTATTTGTGAAATAAATTTTCCTAACCGTTTTGAAGGCATCCGTACCTTTCGTTATGTTTTTAGAACAACACGGTTCTTTCTTCCGTTAGTTTTCAATCTTAACCAAAAGTATTAGTAGTAGTATAGTTTTTTAACTAATTAATTTTGAGAAAAAGGGCACACATGTGAGCTGTTTCTAGTTTTGTATATTTTGATTTTTATTTCCAGATTAAAAGTCTACATGCTCCACCTCTCCCCGAACCTATAAATATGGTACAATGTATGAAAAGACAGACAACACCTTTATTAGAAAAGAAATATTGGAAATACATACTTCTTAATGGATTTTTACTGTTTGGTGTATTTGTTATGTAAGGTTTTTTTATTTTCTAAGTATAGGTATGAGTATAATATATGTCTGATTGACCACGTTTAGAGGAATAGGAATGAAGTTGTGATCGAATTAAAATGTTATGCAAAATTAGCAATTTCCACATAACAGAGCTATGGACTGTGGAGTCGAATCAGTATCTTTTTACTAAACGTAAAAATAGGAGGTATGGTAATATATACATTTTGACGTTACGCCTGACGGTTGTCGAATGTAAAACAAACCGGACAAGTGCGAGTCTGACTCGCGCACCGAGGGTTCCGTAAGCAAACAATGTATGTAGATAGAAACGTCCATCTCGGGAATAAATTCTCGACCCATATAGGTTTTGATGTACCTGCGAAATGTTCAAATTAGGGAACCCTCGAGGCGCAAGTCACATTCGCACTTGTCCGGTTTTTATATATACAATAAGAAACTGACTGGTTGACTGACTGATCGATCTACGCACAGCCTAAGGCGCTGGGTCTCGAAGCATGAAACTTTGCACAAAGGTTCACATCTCACACACGGCCGTCTGATCCCAAACTAGGCAGAGCCTGTACTATGGCAACCAGACTGCTGATAAACATACTTATATATTTCTAAATACATACATATTATAGATAAATTACATCCAGACACAGAACAAATTATCGTGCTCATCACACAATTATTTGTCCTGGGTGGGAATCGAACCCACGACCTCTGGCTTAGCAGTCAGGGTCACTAACCACTAGACCAACAGGCCAGTCGACGACGTAAGTAAGAAAATAAATGGGACTTTTAACCTAAAGGTTAAAATAAAGAATGAAAGTTTGTATAAGTCTTCATTTGTAGACAAAACAAAACTTTTTACATCGCATTTTTCGGAAATTCATCCCGGGGATTAAATATGGGATGAGAGTTTCTATAAAAAGTTTTCATCGGTTTGATTTCGACACACCGCCTCGCCCCACCGAAGACCCCGATGATGATGACCCCCGCACAAAAAAAAAGGTTGAACGTTTGTATAAAGCTTCGTCATGTTTTAAGTTAATGAAAAGAGTTAAATATAAGCTCATGACTAGAAACGAAGTTTACTGTAAGCGCGTTTTGTTTTTAATTCATCACCTAAGGGATATATAATAGATGATGAAAGTTTTTATAAATCGTCTTCATATTTAAATTTAAAAAAAATTAAATTGACACATTGGCTTAGGGTTGGAAATAAAAGTTTACTGTACTTATAATTTTTTTCTGAAAATGTATTGAGAGGGCAAAATAAGTGAGTGAGTGAGGTTGCCGGATGCCCTAACCCTTCCCTCTCCCTTATTCCCGTCCTTCCCTCTCCCTCCTCTTCCCACTCTTCCCCCCCTCTCCCTTATTTCCGTCCTTCCCTCTTCCCCCCCTTCCCACTCTTCACCCCCTCTCCCTCTTCTCCTACTCCCATCTTAAAGGGCGTCTCGAGTTGCAGATGCCCATGGGCGGCGGTAGTCATTTACCATCTGGTGACCCGTCTGCTCGTTTGCCCCCTATACCATGAAAAAAAAAAAAATAAGGATAAATGAAAGTTTGTGTGAAAGTTTCATCATTTTTAAAGTTAAGAGTAAAATTTCTAAAAGAAAGTGATACAGTAAACTGTTATTTCTAACCATAAGCTCATCTACCAATTTTTACAATTGAAACTTAAAATATTAAGAAGATTTATACCTTAACTTTCATTCCTGTTTTGTGTGTTTTCGCAGTAGCATCTAAAATAGGAGAGGGTCCAGGAACAGCTTTTATTAAGACAAACCGGAAACTTCATCCCCAACTTTTACCCCGTTGGGAATGAATTTACGAAAATTCCTTCTTATTGATTACTTACGTTCTATTAGGAGCCTATGTGCAAAATAGCATGCTTCTAAAACTATTGGTTCTTTTTCCTCAAAATTCTGCTAGAATGCGGTGTACTGAATGTCCGAAACATCGCGGTGTTAAGATGTTATAGTAGCATGACCCCCAGGCCGTTAACCAGCATTAATTGCCTTTGCTTTCTAATCGTTTCGTTGTCGATAGTTTGGTTGGCTTTGGTTTGCTGTTAGTTTGTTGTTTGAAATATAATATAGTTAATGTATATTGGTTGTTTTAATTTGATTTCGATTCATAAAAGGGTTATTAAAGTAAACAGGGTTATTTCTTAATCTTTAAAGAAATTAAAGGATTCGACTTGCTACAGGAATGTATTTGTTAGCTCACCTCGCAGTCTGGTTATTTTGCCTCCATCCACTAAAGTGGTTGAAAAATGTGTTTATAAAGAAATATTGTCATAAGCACCTCACATTGCATCTTTAACAAGTTTGTTTTTTATTGACTAGTCTGTTCGCAATAATATTATCACTTACCGATTTTTAGGCACCTTCTAAAAGGAGACCCAAAACTTCTAAAAGAGGCTCTTACGATACTTTTTTTTTCTGATTTCTGTAATGTATTACATATCTCGATATCACTGAGGAGCACGGAATTGATGAACTTGAACTCCTTCAAATTTTTTGTATCTAAGCGAATGTTTTACGTTCCTCAATGGCAATTAAACGAGAACATTGAAATTGTCAGAACTATTAAAATTGGCAGTACCTACTCATTCTATAAAGTTTTATAACATATCTTTTAATGTACAGACTGTCCGGTTTTGAAATGTTCTACCTTTATCCATTAGGCATGCCCAATCACTGCCCACATAAAAAAAACAATCAAAGCATATTACTTGGCTTCTTAATTTCATCAATGGCTTCATTCATTGGATTTAGTCTTATAAATCTAGAAATATATGCATATTTATGTATGTATGTATAATATGTAGTTGTAAGTAATGTAAGTGTAAGACTAGTCTTCTTCCGTTCCCTTTCCGCCGCCTCTTTGGACCATTGCGACATTTCGCGGGTAAAAGCTAGTATAAAAACAAATACTCATATTATATCGATATTACAGATTAAACGGTGTTTACGTGTGGGTAATCGAAGCTCTGGATAGAGTCCTATCTTATGAAACTGAGGACCAAACGCCGTGTGAAGTGATCATGGCGAGTTACCAGGTACATCGAAGTACAAACAACGTGTTCCCTGAGACGTAATTAACGTCAAACTAGACCATCACTGAGCTGCAAATCTAGTAGGTATCCTTCACATGGATTTGCAGCTTGGTGATGCGCTTTCAGTTTGGATCTGATGTGACTCTAACACAAATAGGATTGCAGAATTTGGCTCAACGACTGATGTTGAGATATTGTATTAGAATAGCTAGAACGTAGAATATGGAATAGTGGGAACGGTGGTCGACTACACATTGACGCATAGGCGTGACATCACGAGCCTCTTGCCTGGCGACACTTCGGAGATTTTTTTTTTTTTTAAATATTGTCGGTGCACCAAATTCTAGCATCTAGTCATAAACGATGTTCAGCAAAATTTCTCGCCGACCGTAACCTTCCGCACTTGTACATAAGTCGTTACTACTCTCTCCAACGTGTATGCTAAAGCATTAATATAGTGGAGGTAAACAACAAAAAAGTAAGCCTCCAATATCGATTTCCCCGGAACATTGTTTCCTCTGCGAGCGCCCTTTAACCGCTCATCGCCAATCGCTTTCATTAGCTAGCTATCCGTCAAGACCGGTCCTACTCCCGAAGATTGTTTAAGGAGGCAGTCCTCCATAATTCGTTTTACGCTTTTACACCGCATCCCTTCCCTTTTAATGGCAACAAAAACTGAATAAAGGATACGTTAAAGGGCTCTCTCGGCACCCAGGTCTTGAAATGCCAGGATTTACACTCAATAAACTTAGCGGGTTGACCAATGAGTGCAGGGAAGATTTTACCTAAACAAAATCTCGTTCCAAAGCACTTTGATTTCAAACTGCATAATATGCGTATGGCATTAAATTAATTGTAGTTGAAAATTTGTTTCAGTATGATAATCAAGACCGCATATGCGATGACGCGATAGATACAACAGCAATTATGATGAATTCGATAGCACAAGTGGCCTGCGCAATCATAGGAATAGCAGTTAGTTTTGTACTCAAGTACATGGACAAATTCTACGTGTTGTTCTCCTGTTTCGTCATCATAGGGACATGTTGTATATTTATCAACTGGATTTTAAGTCCTACATTATTCGTAATACTAATGTCGTTACTCCCTTTAATAACATTGGCTATTGGCCCTATCAGCTTATATTGTATGGAAATTTATCCGGTACATTTGAGGTAATATATATTATTGCTTGTTTAGTTAAAAGTAACGTAAATCCAAACACCTAATACAATCCATTTATAAGTTTCTACAATAAACAGTTAAAGAAAACAATCAAGTTACTTGAAGTTGCGGAGACTTATAAATTGAATTTACAAAGTAAAAACTTTCAAGCAAGAATTTTTTTATGGTGTAGCAAATGAGCAGACGGGTCACCTGACGGTAAGTGACCACCGCCGCCCTTGGGCACCTGCAACTTAAAGAGTCACAAGTGCGTTGTCGACCTTTAAGGTGGGAGTAGGGGAAGCTAGGAAAGAAGAGAAAGAGAAGAGGGAGAGAGGAGGGAAGAAATGGAGAAGGGGAGAGAGGGAAGGATTAGGGCCTCCGGTAACCTCACTTAATTCGGCGAAACACACTGCAAGCCCGTGACAGTGGTATCACTCCGTTTGAGCCGGCCCATACGTGCCATATTTCATAAGCTAATTTAAAGAAAGTTCATTTCCAAGAATTTTATTTTCTTATGTGTGTATAATAAAGGTATATATGTATATATACTACATATGTGTCTCCGATTGCATAGGAGAGTATATAAATATAAGGAGGATGATCTGTTGAATACCTATCTTAGTTAAATTGTAATGTCTGAAGTGAGTTCGTAGTATATACAAGGTGGTGCCCTACCTATCACTTTAAATTGTAATAAAGATAGTATATGCCATTCTTAGATGAATTAGACAATATGAACGAAATATATTCAATTCAGTCACAGGCCAATTTTTTTGTTTTCATAATTTACAACATCATGTATTTACGCTAAGATAGCTTCAGTGTTAAAATCCTTTCCGAAAAATGGTCGTCATGATGACCAACTGTTGCAATTAAAATAAAAACATTTACAGAATCAATTTCTACGAATAAATTATGAAGATGACAATTTCATTAGACACCTCAAATTAGTAACAGTGTATGACGGTTTTTGGGTCCCAATTTTTCCCCAAATAACTATGTACCTTGGACACTGGCTCCTTGTTTACAGGGTACCGACAAAATGAAAAAAAAATATTTGTTGCTTTCGCACGAGATACGTATTGGTCTCTGTTTCCGCATTTAGACTCATAGGCGGTAAATTATGCGTTTAGATACGGCTCACTAGCTCAGCCCAGCTCCTTCCAGGAGCACAGAAGCCTCCTGGGGCGTTCACAGGCTTCTAGGAGGACTTCGCACCCGCAAGTCAACCTAATTTATGATAGTAATAAATAATAATAAAGTAGACCATTACGTTACGTAGTTAGTAAATTATAAAATACTAGGACGATAAATATCTATATTTTGTTGCTAACATAACATTTAAAATTTTCAGGGGTATGGCAGTGTTGCTATGCATGATGGTGGGTCGAATGGGCTCAATAATCGGTACCGCTGTGGCTGGATTAATGATCAATGTCGCCTGTCATACAATGTTTTATCTATGTGCCATTCTTCTATATGGTATGAGTGACCATTTTTCTTTTGAATACTTCCTATTCCAGGTTAAACAAACACTGAAATTTATAGTTGTTACATCCGATTCAATAAATCCGTTAAAAATTATAAAAAAAAACTATCTTTCGAATGTGATGCAACAATTACGTCATCGATAAGTAAGCCAAAAAATATTCTTGTCCGCTATCGCTTAATTATTCTATATCATTAAAACATTTTAACCAATAAACCATTCAAATATCAGGAGAGTGTTACACAATCCAAAGAGTATTACGCAGTGCAATTCGCTTTTTAGTGTAGGTGAGATAGTGGATTAGGCCCCATATTTAAAAAAAATCTCCCTCCCACTTTTTTCACGGGATAATTAGGAGAAAAATAGTAGAAATAACTGAGAATATTTTTGGAACCAAAATTTCCACGGAATCAACGGAAAAAATTGTTTTTTTAACTTTTTGCACAGAAAAAGAAAAACTGCCGAAAAAGACCATTTATTGTGCATAAATTTATGGACCGATTTGGACTCAAAAAATCAAATTTTTATTATCTTATCAAGCACTATTTCACACATTTTTTTTCTATCCAAAAAAAATCGCAAAAAGACCTGTTTTACGGACCTTTTCGCATTTTTTTCACATAGGTTCCGTGGAAATTATTTTTCTCCTAATTATCCCGTAAAAAAGTGAGTTCGACATTTTTTAACGGATAAACTATCTCGCCCACACTATTTGAGAATTCAAATAATACAAAAGGACAAATTTATCGCCGTAAAATATATTTTGAATCTGATTAATACGTTATCTGTTAAATCGCTTACATCAATAGATAGCGATAACAGACATTCTATATCTTTTAATAGATACGGTCCAACTCACTAACCGCTGTCTCATGTTAATTCATGATATTTTGAGCTGCTGCCGGAAATCAAATCCGAAAGGAAATTTAATGATACTAAGCAAAAACTCCGTTTCAGAAACGTCTTGTATAAGTCGTATCTTCTTATCGGCGATTGGTGATCTCGGCGCAGAGCTTAGCCATCTTCTCTTTCCTCGATGACTGTGCACTATCTTAACACTTCGATTGCCGATGAAATTGTAGTTTGAGTCATAAGGTGATTCCGCACGGTTTCCTTCGAAGCAGCGAGTTTCCTAGCCGGCAGTTGACCATAAGAGCTTGAGGTGAAGACCGTGGCTTAGTTATACCAATGGGGCAAGTAGCGGGACCCTCTCCTCAGGAAATAAAGGCTCAACAGTCCCAGTTTCGCAAGGTTCTAATGACGGAGTTGAAAGAGCGACTTGGCTCACCAAAACAAGGGCACGCCACAGTCGACTGGAGGCGAAATGATAACCTCTCCTACCGGCTAACTGGACACAGCTGCTTCGAAACGTATTTGTGTTGTATAGGTCGGAAAACAATATCTGCGTGCCACTACTGAGCAGGTTGTCGTGCGAATACTGTAGTCCACACTTTAGTTGAGTGCTCAGCATCAGCGCAGCAGCGACACGTCCTCGAAACGGCTATTGTTGCAGGAGGCCTCTCGCTAAAGGCCATGTTTCTATCCGTGGTGCAAATTGAGTGTGTGGGATTCCGTTGTCTTGTTTTGACAAGAGGTGAAGAACGCTAAAGACGATGAAAAAGGAACCGGAAAGAATCAGTTCTCTCCCAGCTCGCAGTAGGCTAATCAGATACCAAAGAGCGTAGAACGATCTGCGACCTCCATGAGCGCCGGCCTGAGAGTAACGAGGTCCCCGTACTCTACGGGCCAAAGTCTGCTGAGAGATTCGAAAGGGTATACTCGTGTTTCTGGCAATAAACCAACTTGTGAAGGAACGCCGTGTGATTTTGGTCGGTTCGATTCCGACATAATACTTCACCGTTAGCTTATGGTGAGGCGATGATAATAATAATATAATAATAGTAATAATAGTAAGGACGTGATTTTCATGTAATAAAAAAAGGATACTGTAAATACAGGAACACAGCGTATCTACAAATACACCAACTATTTCCGTCAACTAGATAGATATATAGATAACTCTTTATTGTACAAAAAAGATACAATTTGTGTATATAGGTAGACATTCTTATAAACAAAAGCCTAAAAAAGAAAAAAACAATTGAAAAAAGTATACATATAACATTTGCGTTTTTATTTCTTTATAGGAGGTATATAATTATATGCAGGTATTTACCCAATTATTTGCATCTTCAACATGTTGTTGAATACGGTCTACAGTACCAAGTATCCAAGTACGTGTATTTGTAGACCGTATTCAACAACATGATGAAAATGCAAATAATTGGGTTTTTACAACAAATGATTACATATTTATGACGAGGCGAAGATAATGATAGTTATCTTCCACATGTTATATTACATTATTACACTTGCAAAATAAAACCTTTTCCTCCATGTACTAACGTCATTTCACTATATTAAGTTACAAGCAGATTCATACTCATATCACGCACGTATGTAAGTCCATTATTTCAAAAACGTGATTAATTCGTTACAGGACTGGTTTCCAAGTTCACTCTAATGATGTCCGACCAAGAAATTATCGTTTTCATTTGTCCTTTCTCCTTTTATAGCCTTTCTTTCTACCCCCTCGATTCTTATATATCAATCAATTATATATTTAACTTGACGCTCGGAATCTATATATATATATATAAAAATCAATATTTTTTTGTTTGTCCTCTGTGCGTTCTGAACCATTGATCAGATTGTGATGAAGCTTTGGTAGGGTGTCGTGCGAACGCCCGCAAGGGTTCCAAAAAACTATTAAAAAATGGCATTGCAATGCATGCCGGGTGCAGCTAGTTATGGCTAGGTACCTTCCTTTTTAGTAACCTTTCCTAATTAATTAGTCTGAGTATACGTTCCCTTAATTAAATTTAATTCACATTGAAATATTTAAAGAACGTGTAATTTTTTACAATTTAAATTTCTTATTTTATTTCAGTCTGCGCTTCGCTCACATTATTTTTGCCAGGAGATCACATATTACAGTTTTGGAAAAAACGTACTAAAAAGAAAGGAATGGATAAAGAAGATACAAACGAATCATAAATGTGTAAATGTATATTTGAGAATATGCTTCATTAAGTCTGCTTTAAATAACTGAGAAAGGATTGGTTACCGAGCGCAGGCCTCTATAAACAGTGTACTACCCAGACTCGTGACACTAATAATTTTGTGTTTACCGAATCGTTACGAGTATATATATAATATGTATCCACAAAATAAATCATTTGAATTAAATACCTGCCTGTAATAAAATGAATAAATAGTTAGTAAAGTGTAAATAAATCGTTTTTCATTATAGATAAGGACATTATTGTTGCTTATACTTTGTGGATGTAATTTTTTTTGTGGTCTTAATTACTATAAATAAGTAGTAATGGTAAGTTGACATTTGACTGGCCTGTTGGTCTAGTGGTTAGTGACCCTGACCGCTATGCTTATAGGTCGTGGGTTCGACTCCCACCTGAGTCTGGGTGTTCTTTGTGTCCGTTGTTTCTATGTTTGTAAAGTCCCCCGCGACACAGGAGCAATTCCTAATGCGGGAGTTGTCTTTTAAAAAAATAAAATAAAAGTTATTCTCAGTTAGTGCTAATAAGAAGTTCTCAATGTAAAATTATTTTAGGTCCCTACTTCGAGTATATTTGACAGTATACAGTCTACTTTGATTTCATTAATTATTTTGAAAATGTATAAACTGACACTAAAATAGATATTTTTCTTTTTTCCTTTTGAGGAAAGGAACCCTAAAAAGCACGACACTTTTCTGTAATGGCATGGCTAGGTGACTAAAGGCGCTTTTCTTTAATATTTAATTAGTAAATAATTATACAAGATGTGTACAAAAAGTTTTTGTAATATGAAAAGGCATAGTAACCCCGGTAATAACGTTAGGCAATTTAGTAATATTTGTATTTTTTAGGATTCCGTTCACGAAAAGGAAAAAGGATCACTTTATTGTCCGTCTTTTTCTCAGGAACCCGTAGAGATCAAGATAAAATTAATACCATATAGATACTTTTGTCCGCAGTCCTTTGAACCTAAAAAATTAAGCTTCTAAGTCAACGTAATCAATAGATAAGTCTGCCTGTGAGCCTTAGATTTGACCAAGAACTTTTAAATTTTAGTTTTTTTTAAAGGTGACTTGATCGAGAGTGTTCTTAGTTATAACTAAGAAAATCTCTGAAAATCCGTTCGAAGATCATCATCTTTTTTCTTATTGTAGAAGAGATTTTTGAGTCGGGGATATTTTTATTTTTTAATTCATACTTATATCTACTTCTAGACTGACTCAACTGCTATTTATCTTCTAAATATAACGGGTGTATGTATCAATGGAACACTTACTTAAATCACTGAAATGACTCTAGCATGCAAAAAATTTACTTAGAGTTTTAAGTAAATTTTTTGCATGCTAGAGTGCCAAAATAAAAAACTATGTACGATTTAGAATCTTTAACTTTACACATTCCACGTTTTTTCTTTTTTTTTCGTGTTGAAACCCCACAGGTCATCAACTCACCGGAGCTAACGGTGAAGTGGTGTGTCAGAATCGAACCGACTAATGCCGCGTTCCTATAATCATGAAACGATTCGTTTCTTAATTATAGGAACGCGGCAAAAAACCACACGGTGTTCTGTCACAAGTGGGTCTATTGCAATGGACCCGGGATACCCTAAGAAGGAAGCCTTCCGGGAACCCCTGCAGACCTTGGCCGCCTCTAGTTTCATGAGAAACGGAGGTAATACTACCTGGAAATTCAAAAGTTAATAAATTGTAAACGGATAGTGTTTTTTTTTAATTCTTTTTGTAACTGCATGCTAGAGTCGTGCCCTTTCAGTGGTTTAAGTTAGTGTTCCATTGTCATATACAACCTGTTTATTACAATCTTAAAATACTACCACGCTTTTCTGTAACACCTTATATTTGAAGTGCTTTTCATATCGTACCGGAGCGACATTCCCATCACACAATCTGATTATCTTTTTAGATAATGTGTCATACCAATTATTCGACATTATCTAAACAATATTTTCGTGTTTTCGTTATAAATATACTCATTAAAAGGTTGTAGCGTGTCAGTCTTGCGATACGTAACGAAACGAAACCATCACTATGAGTGGTATCCAGATGTTTAGATATCTATAATTCCGAAAACGTTTTTTAGATAAAAGGTTATTTAAGAATAGTAAAAACCTAACCTAACCTAACTTAAAGTTTTTAAAATGAGGGACAGTATTAACACTGTCGCCCATGATGTGGATGTACAAAAATATTCTGCTAACCTGGATCAAGCGCTGACAGCAGCAGGTAAGAAAATACATCTGAGCTCAAAATATAAACTTTGGTATTTTTTTTATACTACGTCTGTGGTAATCGAGCATACTGCCCGCCCGATAATAATCGAGCATACTGCCCGCCCGATGGTAATCGAGCATACTGCCCGCCTGATGGTAAGCGGTTAAATAATCATCAGTTTCCTAACACGAATTATGGCGTTATTAATTTGTGCTTGTCAACGTAGTGCACTAGAGTGATTCCGAGGGAGAGAAAAAAAAACAAACATATGTACCTACTTGGTTTTTGCAAACTCAGCATACCTACTGACGTGTCTGAACCCAGCTCTTCCTCATCACCAGTGCTGTCATCTACATAAGCAACTATTTTGCAATTAGGTATAGTTTTAGTACACAGATTGTTGATGTAAATAAAGAAGAGTGTAGGTCATAGTACATTACCTCAGGTACAACAAAACTAGGGCTGGCAGAGTCGCTCATTGATGCGTGATTTTAACGTGTTGAGTGCGACAGGTGACTTTCAAAGATGATGTGATGCGAGACAAGTAAATTTCAAGGCCGATGTTTATTTCTTCATATAATTTTTGTAACTCCAGCCATAAAACGGTCTGGCGGACATAGGGTTTAAAAACAGGCCTAAACCACACACCCTTTTATGTTGTATTCTTTGTGACAATAGTGATGTGTGTGGATCAGAAGACAAATTATATAATTGCGTATAAAATGGTAAAAAATTTATAAAAATACGTTGGCTAGTTTCTCATTTTTTCGTAGTGTCTATCTACTCGTATATTTAAGAAGCAGTCAGTAATATTATTAAGGGTTTCTTTAGAAAATGGAGAAATCTTTTGCTTGTTGTGATTTTTATTCTCCAAATCATTTTAGGTGTTGGACGGTACAACTTAAAGTATTGTTTTGTGTTGTCGCTGTTTCTCATCGCACCCGTTTTGGAAGCAGCCGGGTATGGTTTTGTAATGCCGGCTGCAGTTTGCGACTTAAACATATCAGACAGTCAGAGAGGCATTATTTATTCTATACCTTTCATAGGTGAGTATATTAAAAATGATAAAAAATGCATTTAATAAAAGTGTTATATGTACTACATACAGTAACAAGAACGAAAAGTGGGCCCAAGATCATCTACTGTTGCCAAGAGCACTAGATCTTAATGTTCAATTGTTTCACATGAAATTTTACCACTATAGTAAAATTATTTATATTAGAATCCATACGGTCGTAAACACTGATGCTAAGCTTATCAGTGTTGCGGGTATGCGGCGCAGGCGAAGCTCGCAATCAAAACGATGACGACGAATCTGTCATCTCTTCGCACATATAATTCCATTACATTCATGTCGTAAAATAAAATACAATATATGTACATATATTATGTGCAATGATAATATAATCACAAAAAGTCCTCAATACTGTTCAAACTAAAAAAAATATAAATTAAATACAAAATAATAATATAAAAAAAAATTTAAAAACAGAATGCCAATCCCCATGGTTGAAAAATAACTAATAAAAGATTAATTCATTCACATAATGCAAAATGTGGTTCAATTATTCTTGTAATGGCCCCATGGAAATTTCACTTTGATAGGTCATGGATAAAATGAAAAAAAAAACATAACTGTAATTATGTAGGTATATATATTATTATCGGACTATGTCCTAGCCATGGCATGATCTGGCTTCAGCTCACAAGAAAAACATCGAATTATTGTTGAACTCAATGTTTCACCAATGTCAAATAAATACTGTGGTATGTGTACAAACTTGTACAAGACACTATTCAATTAATTCATGTGTTCGTAGGTATTGTTTTGATGTCTTTCCAATGGGGATACTTGGTAGACACCAAAGGCAGGAAAAAAGTTCTCATATGTAGTTCTTTGGGAGCTGGAGTCTTTGGCACAGCGTCTGGGTTTATGCCGGACTTAATAAGTTTTTCAATTTGCAAATTTTTAACAGCACTATGGTAAGTTTTATTCGTATTATTTCAGGTTTTATTTTATTAGATCCTTACGTATGAAATTCCTGTTTTAGGTCTATAGAAATTAGCAATTTTTTTTGTGGTAGGTAAGTATATTTCAAGAATGAAAATGTTTTAACATAGTTTAGTTGTTCCTACTGGGTCCAAATACTGAGACAGATGTTTTCAATTGTCATGTAGGATCAACATTTCATTATACATGACAAACCGATTTAGAATGAACGGGTCTCAGACAAAATCTGCTCCTTTCAAGTCATATAGCATGCGTTGCACCCCACCAACACGAATCGCTACTTAAATTTTTCCATGTTGACCGTGATATTAAAGCAAAACTTTTGTATCTTAAATATACCAAACTGTCTTATCTATCTATTTATACTATGTATATCTTAAGGCGATTAGTTTAAGCATTTTATCTTTAAATGTGGAAGCTTGTAATTGGCATCTGCTACTACGAATTTAATTTTAATACTGTTTAAGCCGTAAGCCTCCCAAATAAAATAAAATATCAGTATTGAGAATTAACAAGATTTTAATTTTCTCACGGAAATAATAATAAGGCATTTATTTCAGATTTTATCCATATTTTGTTAGTAAATCTTGGATATGGTTATATGTCAGTAATTTATAATGCAGAACGTTAAAGTTTGCGTTAAAGCGATAAGTACCTATTAAAAGACTTTGGAGATATACCACTGTTAATGAATAATAAATGTTAACGTACACTGAAACACCAGGATCGTACACTTAAATTAAAAAGCTTAGATAAAATGTTTTACTAATTGAAACCTAGATTTTAGTAACACTTAATCATAAAACAAAATTAATACATACATTATTGAACAGCATAGGGTGCCCTTTAGTTGTGCCATATTCATACATCGCTGAAATTCTACCGAGGGAGTACAGAGACCTGGCGCTGGCCGTTACCACTACCATACAAATATTAGGATCAGTCCTAGTGCCAAGTAAGTACCTAAAATATACTACCGTTCGTATAAATTTGTGATTATCGCCACCCGGCAAAAAAAGTGTTATAATACAAAAACAGCTATTTCGAAAAAACACGACTTTCATCCCGGTGAATTGAACAAAACAGCTTAGTGAAAAAGAGAACAAAGTTCCCAAAGCTAATAACGATGTTTTTACAGCTGACCAAATGCAACATTTGCTATGAAATGCTACAAAAATGTCAAAACGTATGACACTTTTTTTGTGATATGACACTTTTTTGCCGAGTATATTATTTAGTAGGGTAGATATTTAGTGTTCATGTGTGTATGTTTATTATTTATCGTGTGAAAAATGATAGCAATTGTGACATCATTTGTATATTTATAAAACAATTTAAGTTAAGACAAAAGTGAATCTATAATTTTTCTAAGTTATTTATATAATTTCTAAATTCTAATTTATAAATCAAACTTTATTATGAGCAGTAGCAATGTTTGGTTCACCACGACAGTTAAATATGATTGCGGATTGGATTCGATAATTTTAACGAGACATACATTTTTCGTTCTGAAAATTGTCCCTATGATTTGCACTACATATGCACATAACTGCCCGTCTTTAATCCATGGTCTCATGGTGATCATTTGTCTCAAAGATAATTAAAGAGTTCTCAAAACTATATAACTAAAAACGATATCACTAGATAAAAAAGACTCTCAAGGTAGCTGGATTGCTTTTGTTAAAAGCGTAATTTAAAGTAATATTTTTTTTCCAGTACTTGCGTGGGCAATACTAAGTTTGGACTTCAGTATAAACTTCGGAGCATATTTATTTCGTCCTTGGCGTCTTCTTGTTATCATTTATGCCTCATTATTCCTAATAGCAGCAGGCTTATTATCTTTCGGCCCTGAAAGCCCTAAATATTTAGTTGCCGTAGGAAAAACTGACGATGCACTCAAAATTGTACGAGCTATTTACTCAGGGAATACGAAAAAACAGCCTGAAGACTATCCTGTAAGTTGTATGAAAGTCTTCTTTCACCATTTTTGTTTTTGTTACATTCTTAGATCTTTAAGACAATAAAAATAATATTTGTTTAGTGATATTAATCCCATCCTGGTTTGGCTCAGACAAATTAATTTTTTTAATTCTTTCACAATTTTTTTATCTTTTACATTTCCATATTTTATTTTAAATATCTTTAACAAAATCTTCAGTTCATGAGCAAAATATTTATTTAGTAATATTAATACTATCCTATATATTATAATGTAAAAATATACTATAAAAACTAATATAAATTATAATATAATAATAATTTTTTTGATCGGCTCGGCTCGAACAAGCCATCTAAGCCACCATCCTCAGCAGGTTCCATTTCTGGTGACCTTGTCTGCTTGAAGAAACAGCTATCTCCCCTCCCCTTTTGAGAGAGCGTGTGAGCTCATTATTTATTCTGGTCAACAATCGAGACATTTACCGTCCTTCGTGACACCGTCCGAAAATATGGATATAATAATTATTATTTCAGTAATAACACAAAAATACATATTTAGTTCATGAACAACCGATCCGTTCGATACTTCTAAGATTTGCATTTTTTCCATTCCAGATCAAACGTCTAGAAGAGGGTTTAGAAAACAGAAAAAGAGAAAAATTCCTTACATCTTTAAAAGTACAGAGCTTACCGTTATTAAAGCCTCCGTATTTAAAATGGATGCTTCTTAACTCATTTTTGCTATTTGGTGTATATTCAGTGTAAGCATTTGTTTTTTTAATGATAATATCAATGTGCAAGTGAAACATGATGATTATGATACTGGTAACTGTCTACCTTCAGACAGGCTTTACCTTTGGTGACAACTTTGTTACATAAAAAGTTACATTTCAATAATAACAATTGTGTGTGACATTTTCCATATTAAAAATATTCATTAGTGTTGCAAGACTTGATTCACATCTTATGAAGCTGGCATTAGTTGACAGATTTTTAGAAGACTTCATGTTATTCTTAGAAAAAGTGAGATCGGTTATCACAACCATATAGTTTATTTGGGCATGTAGGTCTATTCTTCGTCTGCATTTCATCACCTTACTGAAGCCACAGTACGAAATAATATAATAAAAAAACTGGACTGGAGTTTTTTAGCCGCCTTCCCAGTAGTTTCTGTAAACTTAATATTTAGGCTAAATCAATGGCATTACATTAATAAAGATACAATCTCAGTGCATGTTATATGGCATCCCGACAACAGGCGTGTTGCCACGGCTTGTGTGACAGTGTTACATGCCCTTGGACTACCCGAACCGATTGGTTAAGCGAAGCGATTTTGCAGGAGCTAAAACAATAAGAATTGTAAATCCAAATTTAGTTAGTAAAAAAAGGTTTTCCACATCAGATTTACTTAGTATTTAATATTAATTAATTTTGCCACTGTTTACATATTAGTACCTACAAGTTAAGAGCTTACGTAATGTATTTCTTAAAAAAATTATATGGACGCGAACTAAACATTTTTTTCTAAAAATTCGTCAATTATTTTCAATCTGTTTCAGATTAAGTGGTCTCTTTGCGTGGTTACCTGATATATTAAACAGACTATTGTTAGACGATGGTGAAGGCCAAACAGCTTGCGATGCTTTCGACGGCCTAAATCAGGTACCAACGTAATGTGTTAATTATTATCTGTTTCGTTATATTTCGTATTAGACCGGCAGCTCGCGACAAATTTTATCGATCAATCGTATCACGTATGCCCTTCAAGTTGTTGATTATATAGTAGGTTTAACTAAAAAAATGATCAAAGCGAGATCGTGAGAGCGGGACATGTAGCGTGCAAAGTCATGTGAAATCGCAATTCCGCATCGTATTTTTCATAAATTAGGTTGGGTCCCTGTGGCTGAACTCAGACCTCGGATTTGTAAAAAAAAAAAAATTCGCCAATCGAATTACGTATGCCGTGTGTACTAAATGCTTATATTAATTGTGAAAATAATTTGTAACAAGTCGGCATACGTTTAAACTTGGGCCGAATTGTTTTTTCAATTATCGCGGTCGTGCAATAAAATTTATTTTAAAATAAATACGTGATACGATTGATCGATAAAATCTGTCACGAGCTGCCGGTCTATATCCCACGATACTAGCAGAGATGGCATACATATATTGAAGTATAATCCAAGATCTACCAAAACCGTTTGTATTTGATCAAAAACTGTACTAAATAATAAGCCAAAAATATATGATTTACGAAAGGAAGAGTAAAAGGTAAAGAAGTCGCTTATTTGGTACCTAAGAGATTACGAGTCTAATAGTCCACCGAAATCAGTCCTACTACATATAATTTAAGTAAATTGCTATCAAATACGTAACATTATACCTATTAATTGTAGGAGTATTTCTCAATGCCTCAAGAAAATAGTAAGTTTGTCACTGATTCAAGTTGTGTTGCGACGTTTTGTTCGACAATTAGCTGTGCCCTAGCTTCGCTCGCGCGTTTATCTTAATATATAAAGATAGATAATGTGTGATTGGCTAAAAGTTTAGTTCGCCTTTCGGCAACTATTTAAATTGATTTAAATATATTACTCATGTAGACTTTAATTCGTAACTTGGATGGGTTTTGGACAAAACCAAAAGATATTGCGGTTTAGCCACAAGCCCACAAAACTGTAATCGATTTTAAATTGACTTTCTTTACACACATATTTTAGTAGCATTTACACTATTTATATTGCGTGACCGTAATCTCAATAAGCGATTTAGTCTTAATCTTCTGTTTTCGTTTAAGTGTAATATAATTATTCATTAAATGCGTTATTAAACTATTGAAAATGTCATTTACCAAAGTCATCAATAGAATAGTAGTAGCACCCATCAATAAGAAATGCTTTAAATTTCGATCTAATTTTTTATGTATAGATAGTTGTTTTTATTTCTAGAGGAAGTCTATTACTTTCATACTGGTATATATTTTTCGAAAAGTTAGTAAGCAAAACTATTATATACAGACTAGGCACCGTTAAGATTTTTAATTCTTTAAAATATTGCTTGTAAGCAATATTTTCAAGAATAAAAAAATCGTTAAGTAGTGCCGAGGGTTTCCTTGTAATTAGGCTTCACCGCAGTCGGGTAAAAAAACTACCATGTTGTACATAACAACAGTCACCCAGACAAATTTAAGATAGACAGATGTTATGATATAGTGCATGGAATACAAATTGATTACAACAATAAAGAAATAATACCATTGGATATCAAAGATTCATTTGGTAACACTAATACTGTTTAATTTGTTGCAGACAATTTCAGATGACAGTGAATGCAATGACAGTATAGACCGAATAACTTTTGTCATAAGTTCAATAGCTGATTTCAGCAGTTTTGTAATAGCTATTTTAATCGGCAGTACGGTCAAGTTCATAGATAAGAAGATATTACTCATTTTTGTGTTCATAGTCGTTGGTGGGCTCTGCATTCTTATCAACTTTGTTACTGAAGCTATACCGTTTGCTTTGCTGCTGCCCCCGATTCAAGCAATGAGTCTAGCCGTTGGACTCGTTACTGCTTTCTCAGTAGACATCTTTCCAGTAAATTTGAGGCAAGTATACGTTTCATTGGGTAACAAAAAATAAAATACTATCATACTGGTAATAAACCGTCGAAATATGTTGCAATAAGTGTTTACAATTTCCACTATGTTACAAGCAGATATAGACATATTTTATTGTCTTATTTATATTTTACTAAAACAATTTAAGGATATAGTGTCTAAAGCCAATTACCTTACCTAAAAGTATTTAGTATATTAGCTTACCTAAAACTATTTGTGAGTGGGGAAACCGTGCGGGTACCTAATCCCGAAATACTTATTATACTGTCCAGATCGGCAGTATACTCAAAAAGTGCTACCTTGCGACCTTGTATGTAAGGTCCGATGAATGATGATGAAAAAAATGGAGATCTGTCACGAGCTGCCGGTCTATATCCCACGATACTAGCAGAGATGGCATACATATATTGAAGTATAATCCAAGATCTACCAAAACCGTTTGTATTTGATCAAAAACTGTACTAAATAATAAGCCAAAAATATATGATTTACGAAAGGAAGAGTAAAAGGTAAAGAAGTCGCTTATTTGGTACCTAAGAGATTACGAGTCTAATAGTCCACCGAAATCAGTCCTACTACATATAATTTAAGTAAATTGCTATCAAATACGTAACATTATACCTATTAATTGTAGGAGTATTTCTCAATGCCTCAAGAAAATAGTAAGTTTGTCACTGATTCAAGTTGTGTTGCGACGTTTTGTTCGACAATTAGCTGTGCCCTAGCTTCGCTCGCGCGTTTATCTTAATATATAAAGATAGATAATGTGTGATTGGCTAAAAGTTTAGTTCGCCTTTCGGCAACTATTTAAATTGATTTAAATATATTACTCATGTAGACTTTAATTCGTAACTTGGATGGGTTTTGGACAAAACCAAAAGATATTGCGGTTTAGCCACAAGCCCACAAAACTGTAATCGATTTATCGATTTTTCAATAGCTGATTTCAGCAGTTTTGTAATAGCTATTTTAATCGGCAGTACGGTCAAGTTCATAGATAAGAAGATATTACTCATTTTTGTGTTCATAGTCGTTGGTGGGCTCTGCATTCTTATCAACTTTGTTACTGAAGCTATACCGTTTGCTTTGCTGCTGCCCCCGATTCAAGCAATGAGTCTAGCCGTTGGACTCGTTACTGCTTTCTCAGTAGACATCTTGACATGACATGTGAAAAAAATGGAGAGGCCCAAGCTGTAGGTCAGGATCGTGATAAATGATGCTCTTGCATATATCTGTCACATAAAAGTTCCAATGTTATGAGACCGTTAATTCCTGAGACAAACGTGAAGTAAATAAAAATGGATGATGATTGTTTTTTCTCATTCACTAAGGTATATAGTCTTTCTACTCTGGATACCAAACATTCACGTTCTATCCTAATTTCTGCGCACATACGGATTATTCAACAGCTTTACACCAAAGACATTACAAAACTTAAATTAGTTTGGAGACAAGTGATAAGCCAAGATCGCGTATTGTGGTGACAGAAATAGATTGAACGAAGGTAATTAAAAATAGATTTAAACATTTTACTAAATACTGACTACTACTACTAGTGATACAGCCACTACTCTGACATTATAATGTTAGTCGATGATTGAGTTGTAAGCACTGTTGTTACTTTTGAGTACTTTCATCTACTTTGAAAGGAACAGGACTCCAGAATAACGAATATAGGAGACAATGGTTCTTAACTGTTTTGTCTTTGTTTATTTATAAATGATCCCTATCTGCAGGTAACACCTTGTGCAATTACTGCCCGTTCAGACCGGACAACTCGAGATCCATTTATAGTATACAAGAAAAATAAACTCACAAGTTGATACTAAATTATATTAGTTTATTGATGTTTTTTTTTTTAATTCAGGGGTATGGCGGTATGTTTAACAATGACGGGTGCAGCAATGGGCTCGATCTTTGGCTCTAACTTAGCAGCTTTTCTTCTTAATGCAGCCTGTGAAGTTACATTTTATTCGTTTGGAGGTTTACTTATCTGTAAGCATGGATTGACAAATTTTTCTTATGTCTTAGATAAATATATTTTTTTTTTATTACAGTAATAATATTTTAAAAAGACTTTGTACCGTAAGTAAGTATACTTACATTTCAATAACGTATTTATTCCAGATTTTTTAATTATCATACATACATGATGATATTTTACAAAAATGATGTACTTATGTATAATTTTATTTTCAATTAATTACTACAACTCTAAATTAGATGGTGTCTACAAAGTTATTTATCTTGTAAATGTGACAATTGATAAAACACTTTTAATTTTCAGTATGTGGGCTCCTCTGTATATTATTGCCTAACTCTAAAGAATCTCTCAAGAATTAACCAGTCAAAATCAAACTCGATTATAAAATAATATTAAGTTATCAGTAATCTATGAAAGTATCGTAATAAATATATTTTCATAGTTTTAAAAAAGGAACACCTGTATTCGTATATATGGAGTAGACAGAATTAAGAAAAGACAGAGAGAGAGACAGAAAAGACAGAAAGACAATAAAATTAGATTCTTGTGAAAACTGTGCTACTGGCTGGTGAGTTGATGATGAAGATGATGAATATGAGATGGCAGTATCCAACGATAAATCAAAACGATAACGAACATGAAAGTTAATCTAGGATGAAGGGTTTACCTCTACCACTATTATTGTAAATAATGTAATAATTTAATAAAAAGGAAAATAAATGAAAATAAAATAAAATAAAAAATACGTTTTATTTTATTTAGAATAATTAATCAATCAATAGGTATTGTGGACGTGACTAAATGCCATCTTGCTTGGCTTGGCTTACAATTGGTATATGTTGAGTCTACACTAGCTTAACTAATGTTATGGATCTTCGACGAACACTTATGAATTAGATGTGTAACTCGGGATTTATTTTTAAAGAGCATACCCGACGTTTCGATCGAGTGTCACTGTTTCGATCAAAACGTCCGGTAACTAAAAAAGGTATTGTATTACCTTATACATATTATCGCGATTACGTCCCGAGTTACACATCTATTATGTCTCAAAATCGTGAAAGTTTAAAAACAATGAACACTTATGAAGATAACACTTTTGAAAATGCGTCGGCAACATGGCTAGCATCCACAACATCATCAGATTATGTTTGCATCAAATCGACATCAGATTATGTTCTAAATATATAATATATGCAATCTATTCAAAGATTGCATTAACCCCTATAGATATATGAGGCTATTTTGACACCAGAACCACAGATAAGATAATAGTTACTTGGATTAAGCATGGAATCTGCAATAAAGCACCCTTGCCTTAAGTGTCTAATAACTCCATGAAAACCGTCATGTACTGAGATTTTTTGTAGCTACATAAAAATTGTTGTGATATCGGAAATATTAACTAAATATACATCAAGGATGTTAGTAAATATTCCAATTTATAAGGAAATGGAACATGTGACTTGATAATTATACCTACGTGAAAAAATCAAATTACAAAAATATACTTTTGCTTTATTTTGTAGATTTATTCTTGTCGGGAAATTGCAAACCATTTGTATGTTGTGGGTCGAATGGGTTCAATAATAATGATCGGTACCACTGTGACCAGCCTTGTGATTTATTTATTTTTATGGTACTAACAATAATCTTACATCAAAAACCGAGACGCTTATATGTCTAACTTACACTATATTGTACAAAATTTATTTATAGAAGCACTTATAAGTATCTTTAAACCTATACTAATATAATAAAGCTGAAGAGTTTTTTGTTTGTTTGTTTAAACGCGTTAATCTCTGGTACTGCCAGTCGGATAAAAAAAATATATTTTGTAAATGATCGACTAATTACGAGGTAAAGTATAGGGTATCTAGCATTAGGTTTGCACCTCTCAGCCTTAAATGTTGATTTTTGTTAAGAAAGTTTGAAGAAAAATCGCTCCCGAACTGCCTTATCCAGTATAATCCAACTGGATTATACTGGGTAAAGCGGTTCGGGGCAATATACTTATTGTCTACAAGCCACGGACAAATACGAGCCAGGTACAAATTTCGTCAATCATTTCCTCTCGGGCGATAATTCGTAAAATGCTTGAGAAAGTTGTATCATGAAACCTCGTGAACGTCAGCTGCGGTTCCGTCGGGGGTTGAAGAGGAGGAGCCTACCGTGCACGTAGAAAAAAAAAATTTTAGTCATTTCCTCCCGATTGAAAATTATAGCTAACCCAATATCTTGAAGAAAAAGAAAAGTCAGCTGACTATAGAGTGGTGGACATGAATAGAGTAGAGGCGATGAGTGGTGGTCAGCACATGAACGTGAAAACATATGTACTTACACGTTCAGTGATTTCTTCTCAATTGAAAAATGTAGAAGATGACAGTTTATATGCTATTGCAAATAAATAAAAAGGTATAACGCAGGAGCCAAACGGGAGTATCTATCGCCTATTTAAATGCACAAGCTGACGAGTTTTTCCTCGGCATACTGCCAGCTGTTTTTTTTTTTTGTAACTTACTAGATGATATTTACAAGCAGCTTACGAATTTTCATCGTGCATCGATATGACGTATCTAAAGTTATCCGATATTGTGCTCCATACACTGACTGAAAGATTTAATTTTATTGTAATGTTCCGATTTAAAGAATATTCTTTATATATAAAGATACTTAAAAATTTATAAAAATAGAAATAAATAAATTAATAAATATGTATGATATGTAAGTAAATTAATTTATAATCTCGTAAAATCTGTTGCTGGCTCGCGGGCCATTAGTGATACGTAAATCCAATGATCAACGAAAATATTCATACTTAGTGCATCTAATAAAAAGTTCGCGATACCACATGCCTATCTCATCTACATAAGTCACAATAAGGTATATTGTGACTAAAAACTATTGAGAATTAAAAAGTGATTTATGAGCATTATTATTAGGCATAGCATATTAGTCCTTACGAACCTATTCACCATCAGTGCGACAGACAGTCCTCTATGCAGAGGATGTCTCAACGCGGAGGACACGGCCGCCCACGTTATCCTGTAGTGAAGTGGCGCGTACGAGCCGTGTGACGCATAACCCTGTTTTTCATTGTGTGAAAACCCCCGAGGGGCATCACTTCACCGGGGCCAGCAGTGAAGTGGTACTTTGTATCGAACCGACTAAAACCACACGGTGTTCCGTCACAAGCGAGTCTTGCAAGGGACTCGGATATACCCTAGGAAGAAAGTCCCTGAGCTTAAATCCCTGACCCCGGCTGACCTTAGCCGCCTCTTAAACAGTAGGCAGCCACAGGCTGCAGGTAAAAACAAACCTTATTCATCTATATTATATAAATTATTCATCTTTTAAGAAACTAAAAAAAAAAATATATAGTTCAATTACACTAGCACCTTATTGGACATTTCATTTGGTCTATCGAAAAACAAATCTTTATGTGCACAGAGCAGGTTATTAATTAGCTCGAGCTCGCTTTTGTAGCCGCACTAGAGGCAAGCGCCATTATGGTGGATAGATAAGGACTCGATGTTGGCGTCGTCCAAATGTACTAATCTAGCATCTGGCACCTTAAAATAAATGCATTCCCTTACCTATAGGTTGTCAGCCTTGTTAGACAGTAGTAAGTACAAATACACATAAACACATTACGCTCGCGCCTTATTCCCGCCCGGGGTAGACAGTGACGATAGAACGTCATTTGTTACGATCGAGATATGCAGTTCGCGCATTCATCAGACCTTTAATTCACGCTCGACCATTACGTGTGCTTTAAACATGTTTTAACTTATGATCTGGTCAGTATACGTCTTTCGGGGCATACCTGCATCGACTCGCCCACTTACAGGAGCCTTATAAATTTCTTTAGCATTTCCACGGCATTTAACTTTCATATACAGCATTATATGTATACACTTAATTTCCATGGTTTCACCTAATTTCCATGGTCTCGAGACTAATAATTCTCGAGACAAGCATCGATGGGTAGAGAAGATAAGACTCATACAGCCGCATGCATAAATATCAGGGAAATTTTCATTGTAGTCTCTCGAATTAGAATATACCATATCTTTGCACCTACGAGTACCACTCTTTATTTCTGCATCACCCCAAGGTTGACTGGCAGAGCATTCCTTAGGCATTAAGTTTGCCTTTGTACACATATGTGCAATTTGTTCTAATTGGACAATTTTTTAATTAAAGCATTATTAAATAGGTGTTAAGAGAGGGTCAATCTCTGATGGTTGATTATAACGAGCTAAATAGAAAATGAAGATTTTTATAGTTGTTAAAAATACAATATAAATTCATTAGATTTGCTAATGAATTTATATTCGAAAATGAACATGATAAGAATTGATTAGGTTTTTATAAATACATGTACTTAAAACGATAAAATAAAACTAATTTAAAGATAGCTTACTTCAGGTGCAAATATCGAATAAAGAGATCTTAAAATACTCAAACCCAATACCTACATGTTTTTATAATTTATTTTATTTTACATTCCTCCTCATTTAAAAAAATTAAGTTGCATTTCCACTAATCTTCTTCCTTGTGATTTCTTTTAGCGATAAAGCACTATGTGTTACCGGTAAATGTTTTACCGTGTGTACAGTTAAGGAGATTTTAAGTGACAATAGGTAGTAATGTTGGAAGTTTTTGTACTTTATTTCTTTGCATCTTCTAAGTGGATCTAACATATGAAAGTTGTAAATACTGTAGATAAAGATCCAAACTTTAGTGATCCCACTTTGTTATGACCCGAGGATCACCTTCATATCTACTTTGCTGGGCTTTTTTCTTAATTAACTGTAAGCATTAATTTGGGTTGAACAATAATTATTATAAGCGTACTAGTTTTGTACCGTATCGCCGTCCGCGTTAGTACCTACATTTTGTGGCGTGTGAAAACTTGTACAGTTATCAAGATAACGTCAAAGTTAAGAATTTATTTCTTTTTTGCCCGCGAAAAATTTATCAATTTTTAATCGTATTTGCTGTTTCAAGTTTTTATTTGATCGGTAAAAGATAACAAATTTAACGTTCGCTATGTTTTTTTTTTTTAAAGTATATGTGTTAGTAGCTTATTTGAAATTAAACAGTGAGGTAATGATGACAGGCTGCCTTCCAAGCAATTTTGCTGCGGTTTGTTAATGTGTAAGTTTGATTATTTTAATGGAGTTACAATGAAGCCCCACTGTGGTGACTCCATCTGCACACAAGCACTAACGAGACTGATCTATGAAAAATACCGAGCATGTCACTTGGCGGCGATTCCCAGGGTAATTTTTCTAGAAACCCTTTAGAAAGAATAACAATACACCTATTATAAAATCCATCCATCCAAACTCGAGATAAAACTCCGATTATCTTTAAATATTTAGGATTTGTAAGTAAGCAATATTTATTTTCAATCATATGGCAGAGACAAAGATTTTATCTTCTATTTTCTTATATATGTCACACACATGTAGCTATCAGTCGGTTGAAAATGGTGGGTTGAAAGTTGATAACAATCACTTGAGTGCTTATTGAGTTATGAACAACATAGCAGTTACTATTAATTATTGATTTTGATATTTTATAGCAATAGTGGTGAGATTGTTGCTATACATATAGTTTTTCTCTTTTATGCCACACGATCTTAGAATACATTTCGAAGTTACTGGGCACATGCGCATTGTAGAGCGACTTTTGTTGAATTATTATTTCCATTTCTCATAAAAGCAGATGGAATGTGTAAAGTTAAATATTTAAAATCGTAAATATTTTTTTTATTTAGGAATTTTTCATTCCGTTACTAAGCAAATCCATAAAAACTAAGTACGAAATTTTTTTAAGTTAGTTGTAGTGTATACCTTCCCAGTCCCTTAATATTGATTTACAATTCCCAGAATATTGACTCAAACCGACCTAACAAAAACGTACATTTTATATTTTAGTTATTCATTAATTAAGAATTCATTGAATCTCTTAAAATGACATTCAATATTTTTTACCTAATCCTTAATAAACTGATGCAAAAATTGCCTAATTGATATAATATGATAAAAGTATCTCGTGTCCATTATCACATAATTATTTATATATTTTACAACTGATAAACTGCTGAAATATTCAGACAGTGTAACGTAATCTAAAGTTATTTTTAAAAAGTAAATTATCACTGTTTTAGGAATTCGACTTTATGACTACATAGTATAAAACAAAATCCTGCGCCGCGTTTATCTGTCTGTCTGTCTGTTCGCGATTTTTATTTTATTTTTTTTATTAGGATCACCAACAGTCATTACATAAGTGCTTAAAAATAAAATAAAGTGCTTAAAAGCATGCATTATACGTACAGATTTACAGAATAATGTAAACTAAAATTAGGCATAAAACTAAAACAGATTAAAACAGTGTCAGAAGTAAATGCTTTGTGTGATATGTGTGTGCGTAGTGGTATGATGTTTGTGTGTGTTGCAACGCTTGTGTAAGTACAGTTTATTGTATGTGTGTTGTTCTTACAACTAACACCGTCCATTAATAATAATATTTTTATACAGTGTGTTGCGAAATGAACCTGCCGAGTCATGATGAATATCCACTATGTCACTGTATTTATTTAGTGTTTTACATAATCTCGACACAGGTGAATTGGAACCTAATACTGTTCTACTTAGGGGGGGATAGAGAGGAGTAAATGGTTTACGTGGAATTCTGGTTGGAACACGAAAATTAAAATCTGCTAACAACTGCGGACAGTCCGAATCGTTTCTTAGTAACTTGTATAAGAAACCCATGTCTATAACGTCCCTCCTTTCTAATAAGGTAAGCATTCTAAAGTGATTAAGCCTTTCCGTATATGAATGAAGTTCCTTAGCCATACCAACAGAAAATGCCAAATGCCGAAGGAAACGCTTCTGTAGCCTTTCCATACGAAGTGAATGAGTTGAATAGTGTGGGCGCCAGACTACACTATTGTACTCCAATACACTCCTGACAAGACTATAGTATAATAGAATTTTGGTTTTTGGGTTTCGAAATGGTTTACCATTCCTTATTACAAAGCCTAAAAGTTTAGATCCTCTCTTAATAATATTCTCTATGTGTGGTACAAAGGTCAATTTCCGATCAAAAAGTACACCCAAGTCCTTTATTATGTCATTTTCCTGGATTTTGTAGCCGTCTATAAAATAACTTGTATCTTGATTTTTTTTATTTCTGGTAAATTTTACGTGAGCACATTTCTTATGATTAAGATGCATTTCGTTTTGTTTACACCAATTTACAAGTCTGTCTAAATCCGACTGCAATAGTTTTGAGTCTAGAGGGTCCTTAATCGTTTTTCCAAACTTTAGGTCATCTGCATACATATATGGTTTTGAGTAGTAAAGGCAATCAGGAAGGTCATTTATAAAAAAGTTAAACAGGATTGGGCCTAAATGGGATCCTTGGGTTACTCCAGACGTGGTAACCCGAGATAATGAATTGAATCCATTAACTACCACATAAAAAGTTCTATCACTTAAATAAGAGTTCAGCCAAAGCATTAATAAACCTGATACACCGTAGATAGACATTTTATACAATAAGATCTTATGAGAGACCCTGTCAAAAGCCCTGGAAAAATCAGTGTATATGACGTCAAACTGATTTCCAGCATCGACTGATCTCATCAAAGCCTCCGCAAAAGTTACTAGGTTTGTGCTTGTAGATCTTGACTCAACAAACCCATGCTGGTGCTCATTGAGATAGAGTTTCAAGTGTTCCTGCAGTGGTTTGGATATAAAAGTCTCTAGAACTTTAGCAAATACAGATAAAATAGAAATGGGCCTGTAGTTTGAGACAAGGTCTTTATCCTCCGATTTGTAAATGGGTACGACTTTGGCTACCTTCCACTTTGCAGGGAATACACCAGTGGTTAAAGATTTATTGTAAATAATAGAAAGGGGTTCAGTTAGAGCAGAAGCACAGGCTACCACAAATTTAGGGGAAATTCCGTCGGGACCTGCACCTTTATTACAATTTAGTGATTTAAGTTTTTTAAGTAATACTTCGGGGTCGACTAAAGAAACTGTAAGATACTGGCTGTTGGCCCAAAGAGAGTTCATATAATCAAGATGATTACAACTATTACCAGTATCAGGAGTGTGAGCAGAGGAAAAGTGGTTTGCAAAAAAATCGCATATTTCAGACACATTTGCTGATGAGGTTAATCCATCAGACATTGGAACTGGGTATGCACTAGAACCGCCGCGTTTTTCCTTGACGAAACTCCAAAAGGACTTGGGATTATATTTTATCTGTTTTTCTATTCTATCAATGTAGTTCTTATAACAATCATTGGTCAGTCGATCACAACGTTTCCCAAATAGCTTAAATTCTTTTTTGTCCATGGGGTTATGGTACTTGTTGTAACGTTTTCTAATTTTATTTTTTTCATTTAAAAGCTTTTTAAGGTTACTGTTAAACCAAACTGGGTATACACAATTTTTTAACTTGCAAAGGGGTACGTGTTCTCGAATTAGCTTATTTAAGACATCATAAAAATCTGAAACCATTTCATCGACATTTTTAAAGTGTTTAAACCTTTGTGACCAATCAATATTATTCAAGTTCTGGTTTATAAGATCAAAGTCAGCCTTAAAAAAGTTTAATTTTGATAATTCGGCGTTATAGGGAAGAGTTACCTCTTCGGTAAGTGTTATGATTATGTCCAATGGTGGATGTATATTTTCAGTGTTACTGAGAGATACCGCAGCATGACTGACTGAGCAGGACTGTAAAGTACAGAGTACAAGATCAAGTATTCGGCCTGTGTTAGTTATTTGATTACACTGGGAAAGCTTACTCACGTTAATGAAATCTAAAAGCGTTTGAGATGTATATGGCAAAACATTGCCGATATTATCCGAATCTAATCCTTTCCAATTTATATTACCCAAATTAAAGTCACCCACTATACAGACATTAAAATCTATCTGGTCAAATACAGAGTTACAGTGCGATATGAAGTGATCAAGTGATGCTCGGTTCACTGGTGGAGGAAGATAAACAGCACAGAAAGCAAGCCGTATTGAATCAATGGTAATCCACAAGTCCTCACAATTACTCTCCCAAGATTTCAAGCGTTTAGATTTATGTATTTTTAAAACCGCGAAGAGCACACCTCCTCCCTCTTTTCCACGATCAAAACCAGCCGTTTCCCTATCCCTACGGTAAACATCGGTACCTATTATCAAACAGTTCCTCACTTGACACTGAGCTATAGTTATAAAATTTAGTTAAATACAAGCTAAAAGGAAAAAACTAATCTTAAGAAAAATGGGATAAGCACCCTAATAACGTTATTGTCACAGTTTGTTAAGATAGTCCAAATTCTTAACATAAATACCAGCACTGTCATCACTTTTTCGGACGAAGATTTTGCCCGACCGAATCCACACATACTTGATCCCCTTCTCCTTGGCCTTGATCCTAGTGGCTGCGTGCAAGGCTTTGTTTCCAGGTGACAAGTGTTCTGATACGTAAATGGAACTTTTTTTACCACCAAATCCAAGCAGTGAGCTATTTAGTTTGTCTTGGTTGTGAGATTTGTTGTAGTTTATTGTGGAGGCAAGAAATTTATCCCGAACCATAGATGAAGTGAACTGCACTACAACGGAGCGTGGACGAATACTGGAAGGATTTATTTTGGTAGTGCGTGTGCAGCGAACAATGTCCTCTTCTTTTAGGGCTAAACCAACGACGGAACCAAGCTGCATAACAATATTGTTGAGATTTTCGTTTTTATTTTCAGGAATGCATTGCAGTTCCACATTATTAATTCTTAGCTGTTGGTCTAGGGAATTAAGACGCTGCTCAGCCGATGACAAGTGGTTATTGAGGTCAATAATAGTGGTTCTCATTTTTTTTATTTTCAGCTTGAAGCTCATTATGGGTTTTTAAAACATTTTCTTGCTCTTTTTCAATGTCATCAAATCTCCTATTCATATAATCCATAGATTCTTTTATCGCTGCCATTTCTGTCTGGACGAGTTTAATTTCCCTGTGGATTATTCCAATTAAGTTTTCGCTCAATTCCCTCATCATGCCACTAATCTCACATCTAATGACATCTTGCACGATTTCGCGAACATCTTCCCTTGTCACGGACGTAACAGTTGGCGGGGAGTTATAAGCAGGTCTTTTATTTCCTCTTCCTGTGGTAACATTATGGATCGGAGTAGAATCTTTCTTTGTATTTTTTGACGTCTTATTTAAGCATTGCGGGCATCTCCATTTATTTATACTTTCTTTATCAGATATTACATCAATCGTGAGACAAGCATAATGCAAAGATTTTTTGCAAATACTACAGTCGATGAATTCTTCGACTTGCCCGCCGGTACCGCTACAACAACCCCAATTGCTCATGTTGAAAGCAAAGTGAACAGTCTTTGAGCAGGGTAAGACTCCAGACCTATGAACGCCGTCACTTCACTACAGCATACAGTGTGTCAATATCGTTGCAGTCCAGATTAGTGCCGCCTTTGCGGCCGCTGTCGCCCGTTTGAATTCGAGTCAACGAGAAAAAGGTCCCAAGCGCCGTGCTATCTGCGGCTCTTACGCGTTTTAACACTACTCACGGGCACAGCACACTGTATCGAGGACGGACGGTGATCCTAAAACTTTGAGATTTAAATTACAAAGAACAACAGTTTTTATGTTCCAATTTTAGACTTTTACACCTCGGAACTAAATTTTTTTTTAACGAATTTACAAAGTTTACACTTTACACTTTCAATATTAACGTTCTCACAACTTTATTTTCGGGTTTTAACAACTGAAAATACTTATTTAACAGAGTAACGCGAAAGGATTGTCTACCGTACGACTGTTTTTGTACGATAAACTCAAAACCTACTGAACGGACTACGAACGGAACGGAACGGAACGGATCCAAGTCAAATCTTCAGGATTATCTACAGAACTTGGTAATCATTCATCATCTCAATTCTTTTGTCGGCGTAGTCGATAACACACGTATATTCTTAATATTGAACTTGGCTCCCATTTTCACATTTATGTTTTTGATGGGATATCATTACTTTTTGTAAAGAAATTATTATTATTCATCATTCAAAAGTGATCTGTAAAATTTACATTTTTCCTGCGTTTACATTGTACAGTATTCTTTTTTGTGCTATTTTGTACATTTTTTTGAACATTAGAAATATTAGAGCGCATTACCCATTCATTGATAAATCTTTCCTTACGTAACCTACATTTTTGGTAGTGATTCTGCATATTTTCAAAGTGTCTGTTAAAAGTTAAAGTAAGTAAAACTTCACTGTTTTCTGATTTTTTCCTTTGCATACACACAATTACCCAGCTGGACGCCAAATTTCAACTTTCTAGGACATCGGGAAGTGAGTTAGGTTTTTGATCTATATGTCAGTCAGTCAGTAATAAAAATACCGATTTTTAAACGGTAATATTTCAATGACTGTTTAAGCTATATTTATGAAAATTAGGGTTCTGGTTAATCTAATTGATTTTAATAAATAAACAAAAATTCAAGTATTTAAATTAAATAGATTATGAGTTATTCAGTGGTCAAAATTGCCTCCAAATGGTTCGTGTAATATAACACACGGCTGCTGCGTCGCCAGTTCATTTTTCTTGAACTTGGCCTGACACGTTACTGCTGACATTTTAAAAACAATTTTTTTTAGCTCACATACCATGCCATGGCTTTACATTGGTTTTGCATATAATTACAACATATTTTCTTCTTTCAAAAGAAACAATTATACCAAAATATATAATAGGCGTTTTTATTTAGGCGAAATGAAAAACATGTTCACCTCAAACCTATTAGTGATTTAGATTTTATACCCTGAATAACTACAAGATAATGAGACTTATGAGTAACTAAATAAAGAAAGCTCATTACTTAATTCAAGACTTATCTTCAATGGTATTGCTAAGCGACTAAAACCGCCTTTCCATAATATTTAATCAATAAATAAATAGCTATGTACCTAGTGCTTTTTGTTTCGTACTGTATACACATTTAATTTGATAATATTTTTAGATATTGAAACACTATCTTAATTTCACAATAGTATTCTTTCAAATAAAACCTATATTTTTAGGTCGAAGCGTGTCAGTATACCGAAACATAACGAAGCGGAACGAAAGGGTCAGATGAATATTCGTATTTTATTTGCGTACTGCGACTATCTAGCTCCTAACACTGCTAGTCTAGTGTTTTGATATCCTAAATTCGAAAGAGTGAACAATATAAAACTATTTCAAAGTTGTCAAAATGGGAGAAAGAATAAATACTGTCGCCGAAGATGTGGATGTACAAAAGATATATTCTGTTGATCTGGATCAAGCGCTGGCAGTAGCAGGTAAGCAAATCTCTAAATACTAAGCTAAAAAACAAAGTGCTAAAGTGATGTGTTTTTAAAAAATGTCATTTAATTCTGAAGTGTATAAAACTCTCACAAAAACACTTTTATTAATAGTATTGTCCCGAAAAAAATATACTTTTCAATTCTTTAAGATCATGACACATTTATGGCGGACTTAGGCTTTAAAAAGAGACTTACACCGCAACCCATATGATATTTATATATGATTTTTATACTTAAAATCGTTTCAGGTGTTGGATGGTACAACATAAAGTATTGTTTTGTGTTGTCGTTGTTTCTGATTGCACCTATTTTGGAATCGGTCGGGTATTCTTTCGTGTTGCCAGCTGCAGTTTGCGACTTAAATATGTCAGATGGTCAAAGAGGTATTATCTCTTCTATACCTTATATAGGTGAGTAATATTGAAATTTGATTGAATTGATAACATTGTGCATTTTAAGAAACATATCTGTTTTACGTCAGTCTCTGTCCATCTACCAAAGCCTAAGGCACTAGGTCTCTATTCAGATTGTAATTATGACAATGAAACATTTACTTAAATCACTGAAAGGTCACAGGACAAAAATCCATTAAAACCAACTTCTTTAAATTTTTTAAGTTCAAAACAAACGGTCATAAGTTGCAAACGGATAGTTTTTTTCAAAAATCTTTTTCGACCATCAGCTTGTGTTCCGCCAAACACACAGCACTAAATCCTCGGAGGACATGTCAATGATAACTGGGTAGTATGGACAAGACAAATGTCAAGCAATAGTGTCCCATGATGTCGCAAAGTCATACCACGTGAAAGTCGGACTATGTTTCTCCGCGACCTATACACTAGTGCAACGTTCGTGCAAAAGGGCCTCAATAATATTTAAATTTAAAGAAAAATATTAAGTGTAATCGAAATTATATATATCAACATTAAAAAGACAAAATTTGTATTAATTAGTTATCTGCATCATTGGGTCTATTTCAACAACGAATTGGACAATTTCCCGACCGTGCCCCTTTTTTTAGACGTGGAAAACACCATTAGACTGGCAATGATATGGTATGAACAGACCGACTAAAACAGAACTGTGTGCCATATTGCGCCTAATATTAGTGGACCGACGTGGGTGCTGCTAAGTACCTATCGTGTATACGTCCGCAACGGTCGAACCATCTCTGGTTCTACACTACATTCTTCCTCGAGAGGACATCCTTGCACAAGGTCGCGACTGCGGTGAAACAACTGTCAACCAGCCAGAGATACAATCGAGAAAATATAACTAGAAACTGTGAAATATGTAATAAAATTTAGAATATTAGAATAAAAAAATTCTTGACAAATATTAAGAGCGTGGTTCAATGAGTACGTACGGCATTACCCGCGACCGTACATCATTAATTAAAATTTATAGTACACTATTTAAATGATTCATTTGTTACTAGGTATCGTTTTAATGTCTTTCCCGTGGGGATACTTGGTAGACACCAAAGGCAGTAAGAAGGTTCTCATATATAGTTCTTTGGGAGCTGGAGTCTTTGGCATAGTGTCTGGATTTATGCCGGACCTAATGAGCTTTGCGTTTTGTAAATTTTTGACAGCGCTCTGGTAAGTTTTTAATCCTGTACTACTTCTGGTTTTATTAGATTAGGAATCCTCACCTTACCTATGATCTTAACCTTATCTATAAAATGGCTATTTTATAAAGAGCCAAGCGCAAGGCCAGCACAGGTGCACCATACACTCAGAACTTGCTTTTCTCTTACTTAGTTGGTTTCTCTCTCTTACATAATTTGGCTGTCTATCATGGGTCCAGTCCAGTCAGAGAGGTGATCCACTTTTCTTGCAAGTGTCAATCAAATTCAAAATTCCGATCGACTTTTTTGCTGTTGCTCCTTAAGTTCATAAGGCCTTCGTCCAGCAGTGGACCCCGATAGGCTGATGATTGAAATTCATAAAAATATTTCCAACGAGAGCAATCAAACCTAACACGCAGGCGTCCTCTTATGGTACTTGCTCTAATGCTGCGTTAATGATGCTGCTACTGATTTCGCAACACGCATTTCAACTTTTCAATGGTCATAGAAACAGCGATACCAAAGTCATAGAAAAACCGAACCATGAGAAAATGAGGTCATAGCAAAGTATATTAAGAAATAAATTTGAATTTGAAATTTAACAAAATAAATTTATCTCTATACTACCCGTAATTAAAAATCAGCAATTTCATAGGTAAGGCCTGAAAAACTATCAAGTATTTTTATTGCTATCGCCCTTTAATACAGCCATTGTTTTATATCAGTCATCTGGTTTTACACGATGAATTTTTAAGTTTTCCCTGGAAATGCCATGGTATGGCATTCGCTCTAAAATGACAAAAACCTTGTTAACGTTCGAAAAATTACATAATTGGCAGAATTTAATAAGTAGGTAGGTATTTAATAGGTAGTATTAATTCTGTTATTACTACCTATTAAAACTTAATAAATTCTGCACATTATGTTAGAAGGGGGTGAAGTCACACCTGAAAATATAATACTTAAGAAACACTGTAAAATCACGTACATTTATGAAGAAACTGAAAAGTTTAGATAACTTTCACAAGTCGAGACTAAGGTGTTAACTGTTAAGGACATGAGAGATGAATACGTTTTCGTGTCCAGAGAATACCGAGAGACTGAGAAAGGTTAAACCACTTTGACATTATTCTAAGTTAAATCAAGAAGCAAGACCTGACAATTAATAATAATAATAACTTGACACATCTCACACACGGCCGTCTGATCCCAAACTAGGTAGAGCCTGTACCATGGTAACCAGACTGCTGATAAACATACTTATATACTTCTAAATACATACATATTACAGATAAATTACACCCAGACACAGAACAAATGATCATGCTCATTACACAATTGTTGGTCCTGGGTGGGAATTGACCCACGACCTTGGGCTCAGCAGTCAGGATCACTAACCACTAGACCAACAGGCCAGTCAAATTGATAATTTTACCTACGAAACATGTGTAACACACCCAGTGAGGGTAAGAGGAGGTCCGTATGACTATTGTGCTCCTATGTTGTCATTAAATAAACAGACAATATAATAGTGTGCCTGTAGGGAGACTAGGGAGTGTGTTTATCCCGACATGCACAATGTAGGGAGATTGTTTATTACTTATAATAAACACAACACAACACAACAAACATGGTCCACCAAGTTTAGTGAAGCCCGAATCCCAGAACGGCCGCACTACATACGATTTTGTTGGTGCAATATGAACATTATAAATTTTATGGTACGGGTGAACCGTAATGTGCATTTTCTTACAAACACAGGTGTACAAAAACCGTGTGTGCGCCTCATACAAGTAGCGCTCCATCATAAAATAATGTTAATACGATATTTCAACAGCATAGGGTGCCCAGCAGCGGTACCATATTCATACATCGGTGAAATTCTTCCAAAGAAGAACAGAGATTTGGCACTGTTCATCACTAATGCCATCCAAATATTAGGAACAGTCCTAGTGCCACGTAAGTACATTATAATTTATTGCTGTAAGTAAAAATTTGGGCATTTATGTAAGTGTTTAAGTGTGATACGTTACTTTTCGTGTGAAAATAAATGATAAAATTAGTTATCATTTTTCACAAGATAGATAACACCCTTATCTTAATAATTAAAAAAATTAGCTAAAAGAAAGGTCAAATCCGAATCAAAAGTGCGTTTAACTTTTAATCATTCTTTTTGTAAATTAGACTTTAACAAAAGCAGGAAAATAATTGTAGATTGCATTAAGTTTTTAATCATTACTTGTCTTAAGGAACTAAAATTATTTTTTTACATGCGTAATTTGCTACTTAAGTTAGCTAATGATGAAACTTTTCTAAAACTAATTTAATTGCAGGCAATTGTCAGTTTGTTTATGTCTATGTATAATAGATAGATTATTGTGGTGTCATCCTCATACAGCAGTTATATGTACATCGTACTCAAAGTCATCTAGTGATAAGCCTTATTACGTAGGAACTATGGATAATGTATCGTGTAACTATTTTGTCGGCTACAAATAATGCTCCTAAAATTTTAACATACCTTTCTGTAACACCTTTATAAATAAGATATACATATATACAAGAATTGCTGGTTTAAAGTTTTTAGATAATTAGAAAAGAATACTCTAGTTAAATTATATTTGTTAATAGAATAATTAAAAGATAAGCTTGCCATTTCCTTTTCAGTACTTGCATGGGCCATACTGAGTTTCGATTTCCGAATAAACTTCGGAGCATATTTATTCCGTCCTTGGCGCCTTCTTGTTATGGCATATGCCATTTTATTCATAATAGCAGCTGTCATGTTATCTTGTGGGCCTGAAAGTCCTAAATATTTAGTTTCCGAAGGAAAAAAGGATGAAGCACTTAAAGTTGTACAAGATATTTACGCAGGAAATAGGAGAAAACAACCTGAAGATTACCCTGTACGTACAAAAGATCCAATAACTCCTCATCATATTTTTCGTGGTTTACATTTCCATATTTGTTAATTCAATTTTCTAAGTTTACAGTAGTAAACAACTCATGTACATTATCACTGTAGACACCTGGTAAACAATCAGCATCACACAATCTGGCCCACTTTTCTAGTAAACTTGTCCGTTTAAAGAAAATCTCTCCTTACTTTTATTGAGAACAGTGCACGATTTGTTTTCTGGCCAGAAACCAAGTGATGGTACCGACACGTTCAGATGATCTGGGATAGCACTGTTTTTAAAGTGGTAAGCTGATTCAAAGACTTTCCATTCCTGTTGATGAATCAACAGTTACCTCTTTGCCACTAAATTTGCAGACAGTGGAAACGTCCGCTCCGCTTAGATCTTTATTTAAATCACTTTCTTCTAGTTTACCAAAAACGTCGTTTATTAGTACGTTGAGTTGTTGTAATGTCATAATTTCAGGAAGTAACGTATTTAGATATTAGTAAATATATACTTCTAACATTTACATTTTATAATTCCAGATCAAAAGTTTAGAAGTGGCATTAGATAACAAAAAAAATGAAAACTTTTTGAAGTCTTTAAAAGAACAGAGCTTCCCGTTATTGAAGCCCCCGTATTTAAAATGGATGACCCTAAATGGATTTCTGCTTTTCGGTGTATTTTCAGTGTATGTATGCTTTTTCTATAATATGTAGTAGTAATAGTCGGTCTTTATTACGAGTTGTTTCGTATAGAATTAATTATAAGTTATTCCTTGTCTGAAATCACCTACAGGTCATCATCTCTCCAAATCCATGAATTCAATTATTTATTATCAGTCTTAAATTTGCAAGACATCTGCGCGACATATCGGCGAAAACTTTTACCATACCAATCAATTTCGTTCACTGTTTTTGTTAGGAAGGAGATATTGCAAGTATTCAAAGTCATTAACAAGAATCAGTTATTAACAAGAATGTAGGTTTACAATGTAGGTATGATCTTATATTATAATATTGTGGCCCATTTACATTCTACCATTATGATATGGTGTGCAAATATTTATCCTATTGGTATTCTATTATACAAGTCTTTTGAAACTACCATAAAAGCTCAACACAACATGCAGTTAATTATTGTCAAAGATTTGTGTCAATTCAAGAAAAATAATGTCAGATTAAATGTATATGGACTCGAAATTGTGAAGTACCTTTATATATTCCAATTTCGAGTCCATATACATAATGTAGCTCCCAGAAATAAATTTAAACTCTCTTTCTACAACTCTTTAGTTGTAGAAAGAGAGTTTATATTTATTTCTGGGAGCTACATTTCGTTTAGTTACATATATATAGCCTCCTAGCTTCGTACTTCCATAGCATCGGCAGGTTTAAGAAATATTGTATATTCATTAGTAGTATAAAGAGTTTTGTTTATTTCGTCAACATTTTACACAGATTATACATATATAATTAATACTTTACCGAACCTGGACGAGCATCTCAGATATTCCTTATTTGTATTGTAATACATGTATAATCATTTAAATTATTTATTTAAAAAAAACTTAAGAAGCTGTTAAAGAAATATAATAGCATATTTATAGACTTTTTAAAATAGTTGTTACTATTACTACTTATAAAATTGTTTCAGATTAAATGGTCTTTTTGCATGGGTACCAGATATATTAAACAGAGTAATGACAGGCGATGGTGATGGGAAGACTGCATGCGATGTTATCTTCGACAGACTTAATCAGGTAGTTATTTAATTAAGTAATAATACATAGTGTAAAATAGTTGATAATGTAAAATCGCTTACCTGGTTTTTTTTTATCAAAAACAGCGAATGCATGAAACAAAACCGTTTTTATATTTGATAATATCTTAACCAGTATTATTATTATCGGTCTTTTGTAGCAACCTCTTATTTTATAGATTACTGTTCAGACTAATGGGTTCAAGGAACCTCCGATATTATGAACAGTGATGGAGTGATCGCTCACTCCATCACTAGGGTCACCCCTAGATTGATATTTCGGTATCCCATTAGTTGGCCACAAGAGTATTTATGCTTTGCATTTTTTTCTGCCTCTCAACATACGTTGATCACAGCAAAGTTGTTAGTTCAGTTTGAAGTGTTCAATAAGGATCATAACTGTATGTATAAACGGAAGAGGAACCCTGGTAATGGGACACAAAAGCGAATAATACTAGTAAATGTGTGATCAGATTTATAGAAGAGATATAATATAGTGAATGCTGGTGAGCGTTATCGATTCTCACAATGATATAATATATTATGTACATATACAAATATAATAACATTATGAGCCCTCTGTAAACGGAGACACTTGTCCAATGCGAGAATAGAGAACAGATACACATGCCACTAAAAGATTGTGCACACTTTTTATAATTTAGTTATTTATAGATTTATTTAGTTATTGTATATATTGTAATGAATATTAGAATGATCTGCTTAGGTATCTGTTATTTGTCTTGTTATTTTGTTTAATTAATTAATGTTATGATGTATATATCTATTGTAAGAATAATGGTCTGCAACTGGTCTTACGCATATCGTCACTTGGGCCCAATTGTAAACCAGTGTCAGGCTTTCGTCTGACACAATGCTGAATTTCCGTCCGTTTTTGGCAATGACGATAATTTAAGCTGCAACATTGTCTATGTCACCTACCTGTATTTTTTGTGTTGCCAAAATAAACATTTTTTCTTTCTTCTTCTTTCTTATATAAGAATCATACACTTATAGATCACTATGGAAAACAATGTTAAATTTTGCAATTAACAATAGATTTCTTACAGACTATCTTTAGATGGACCAATGCTATGAGCATCGTGTATAGGGTTTGAAATACAAAATTAGTTGGTCTAGGAGCTAGAAAGATGTGATAGAAGCTAAAAAAACACCATTAGATTTCTCTAATGAATTTGATAATGCTAATATTGTATAATTTGTTGCAGACAATTTCAGATGACGATGTATGCAATGACAGTATAGACCAAATAACTTTCATCCTTAATACAATAGCCAACTTCAGCTGTTTTGTAATAGCCATTGCAATCAGCAGTATGGTCACGTTTTTAGATAAGAAGAAATTACTTATTTTAGTTTACGTAATCATTGGCACATTCTGCATGCTAACAAACTTCGTTACTCAATCTATACTGTTTGCGGTGTTGCTGTCTCCTATTTTAGTACTGAGTCTGGCTGTTGGACCCATTACCGCTTACTCAGTAGAAATATTTCCGGCAAATTTAAGGCAAGTATACGTTTTGATTCGGTTTCCAAAATCATTTAGACTCGAATAGACTTATTAATCCATCCTCAACCTTTTTTTATTGATTATATACCTACCCTTGATCGTATATTCGATCAACGCATTTTGATTTACGAGGTTTGACAAAAAATGTTAAAAACGGTCAGGTCAGGTTAGGAAGATTTTCATGATTTCCGGCTAGTCAAGTTTCAAGTTGTACATAATTAAAATATCTACAACGTTTGTTTCTACCAATTTCCGACATGCCCTCAAATTTTTGTTGAACGTTGTTTTTTTTCTACAACAAAAATGATTCGATTTAAATGAAAATCACTGAAAATATAGATTTTCACGTATTTTAAGTATTTAAATAAACAGTATTTTTTTGGAGCTAAATATTCATTTTTGAATCTTTTACGAGTTACTGAAAAAAGCCTAGTTTTCAAACCAAAATTTGGTTGTTAAAATTTCGATTTTTTTTTTACTTTACTGGTGCTTAGTTTTTTCTCTGAAGCCTCAACTTAAAGAAAATAATAATATAAATACACAAATAAATGTTTTTTTCAAGGTTAATTTTTTTTAATGACAATGTAATTATGCTGGTTTCAACTAATGCAAAAGAGTAAATTTCATGAAGTACTAAACAAACTTTACTAAATTATACTTTTACTATTTTAAAAATTTCTGTTAACATTGTTTAAACAATAAGCGTTATTTTAAACATTCACGAAATGAACGCATCAGTTTAAAAAATCTTTCCTCATTTTTAGTAAAGTTTTAGTTGCACATGGTAAACAGTAAATGAAGAAGGGTTCTCCATATAGTTCGAGTTGGAGTAGCTTTCGATTTGCGAATTGATCATGAAAAGTATTTTTTTTTGGTTTCTTCTTTCATTCTTCATCCTTAAGTTGAAGTTTAAGAAAAATGAGCACCGGTAAAGTTAGAAATTCAAAATTTTACTAACTAAATTTTTGGTTTGGAAATTAGGCTTTATTTTTCAATTATAACTCTAAAAAGATACAAAAATTAATATTTCGCTGCAAAAAAATTACTGCTTGTTTACCAAGTGAAAATCTATAATTTCAGTGATTTTCATTTACTTTCACCTGGTTCTGGTACAATTTATACAAAATTTTCCGACCAGCCACATACTGCTAAGAATTTTTCTACAATTCGGATTTTCAAAATCGGTTTGGCCCTAGTCTAATATGTGAACAGCTTTTTGTAGTATTCACGGAGCAATAAGATACGTAACTGTAACGTATAGTTACGTGCCTTATTGCTCCGTGAATACCATAAGGCGCTGATATTTTTTTTAAACAAATATAATTAAAATATGAAAAGGACATAATAAACAGTAAAGATGTTGAATATTATTTGAATCCGGTAATTTCCGTAAAGAAATTAAAGTAAGCGAAATCATTGTAATTGACATAAAAAAGCAATCAGACGTTATTTTGAAAATTAATTTTTATAAAAAAAGTTTATATAAAATAAATTAGATTAATTGGAAGATGATTAGTTGGAAGAAAGATTAATTAGAGAAACAGGCAGGAAAGAGCTTATTTAGTGAGTGACTGTTTTAAAACAAAAGCCAACTTTGCAATCAATCATGAGGAAGACGCCAATAACCAGAGATCAACGGCATATGTTCCGAAAAAAGATTCTTGAGGGAGCTGCAAACTAAACAACATGGAAGGAAGTAACTGACAAAGCTACAAAACACTTATATATGTAAGGACACGTCCTTCAGACATAATGAACACGATTAAGAAGAAGCTTATTTCTAAAGTTCATCTCTGTTGCCGAAACATCAGACGTCATTGTTAAAGAAAATCAAAAATTTCTATTTATTCTTCTTCTTCGGTATTGCCATATACTTCTAGATATGAGTCGTCCAACTCTGTCATTAGAAAAAGGGCAAAGGTGTATCCCAAGATTCTGAACACCATAATCGCATTCAAATAAAAAGATACAATTAATAGATTACCTATTAATTGTATCTTTGCATTTCGCCAAAATGTAATTTTTTATTGCGTTTGCAAATCACAAGTTAATATTAAATCATACTATTTTATTGATGTTATTTACAAATTTCAGGGGTATGGCTGTGAGCTTAACCATGATGGTTGGTCGAATGGGGTCGATTTTTGGCGCTAACTTAGCAGCCTTTCTTCTCAATACAGCCTGCGAAGCAACATTTTATTCGTTTGGAGGTTTACTTATATGTAAGTATTACGTGTCAATTTTGCGTCTAACTTATTTTTTTTTTATATAAAATGAACAGATAGTTATATATAACATATTTTATAAGTTTACCTAACATAATTATAGAGTAAAATAAAAATAAATAATAGGTATTAGGTTATTAAATTTGTAAACTTACGAAATAAATAGGTACCTAATTAACCATACCTACTATCAAAGAAAAACATAACTTGCCTCACAATATTTTCCATTTTATTTTACCTTAACTATACATTTGATGGTACTTAAAAATATTATTTTTCTAGCAATTGATAAAAGATTTTTTTTTTCAGTTTGTGGGACTCTCTCTTTATTATTGCCTAAGTCTATAAAATCTTCTAAAAATTAACCAGTCACACAAAATAAAACTAGAGTACGAAAGAGAGTATAACAATGTATACTTTTAAATCCTCCGTACGTGGATACAGACAACCTATGTTTTTGTGTGCAAAGTAAACTGGGACTCAAAACACCTAACTATCAATTAGATTCCAACTGTGGGAATCAATCTGGCTGGTGGTGACTGGTACAAGCTGGTGAGTTGATTTTTCGAACCGAAGGTGCAGTTTCGAACAATAAACTATAAAGAAATGCGACAGAGAATTACAAACCGTGTGTGAATGTGAGGGTTCCGATTTGCATCTCAACTATTAATATAAAGGTAGGTAAATGGTATTGATTTAACTTGTCGGGAACGCAACTTGTTAAACAGAGCGTACCGTATTTATACAAAAATTATTTGCAGGCAAATCGTGCCTCTACAATATTGAGTACTGTAATAAAAACTTTGAAGAATAAAAAACGTGACTTTATTTTTTGTACAAAAATGATTAATACAACAATAAAATATATTTAGAATGTATCAAAATTCCTTGAGCTGGGATCTATAATATAAAAATACAAATAAAATTTCAAATATTATGAGGCTCATTGAATGTCCTGGAATTTTTCAACATTTAGAAATCAATGGCTCTTCAATAAGGCTACTTCGCTTGATACTACATTTTGCGCCTGGTGCGTTTAGGTTACTAGATCGAAGTCGAGTCTCGACGACATCAAAGGTTTGATGATATCCTTAGCTTTGGCACACGTTTAGGAGACGACAGAGCTCAAATAAGAACCTTCAGAAAAATATTTGTGACTAAACAGAATTAACAGTGAGATAAGTGATAAGGCGGCCTCAATTTACAAATAAAATTTCACTTCTAAGCGGATAAAAACGGCTTTATTACCTCAGATAATCTTATCTAACGGCTGCCCCTAAATGGTCACGTAAATAAGTGCAATTATACACACGTATATACCTGCTACATGTACTTTCATATGCTCACCTAGAATCCTCTTACGATTTCTCTGTAGATTCTCTGTAGGTTATAGTCCATTGGAACATCTGTGTATCCTCATGAGAGATGACAAATGTTTTAAAAATATATGGATTTAATTTCTAAAACATTAGCTGAAGTAGGTACCATATATTTCATGGGCCCCGTCGTAGTCCGCCCCTAGTGCCTCAATTCGCGTCCATTCGGTCCTCGTTCAAGTTTGGACACCCATAACGTATTTATTTAGGTCTGATCCTTATCTTAAGGTGGTGCTTCGACGAGTATTGCCTACAGGTAGCTCCTAAGCTCGTTGGTGCTAAGTTGGAGTCGGGGACGCAATTTGGGTACACGTAGCGTCGTTATACAATAGCTGACCACAGAGGTTATCCGATCAATATTACAAACTACGCCTACAGTAGGTACGTAAAAAATATAAAACGAAAGTTCATAAAAAAAAATTCCATCTCTGGATCTCAATTTTGGAAGATCTGTATCTCAAAATGTATAGAGACGTTGTGTACACGTTGTGGTTGTGAGAGTGTCTGTGAAAGTTTTTTAATGTTGCGGCACACTAATGTACCTAATATGATAGATAAGCAAATCATTTTCGAAGCCTTTTAACACGCTTTTATTAGCTTCACTATAGTAATAATAAGCTATCCATTTTTTTTTTCTTTTTGACAGTTCGATAAGTAGTTAATTAGTGAGGACATGACACGTTGCCGATACAATTAAAAATGAGAATCGATTTTAGTTAAAAACAAGTTTCAATATTTTTTTAAAAATTAAATAGCTAGTTTCAGCTAAAAATACTGAACTCGTTAAATTAATGTTATTATATTACCCACATTGAATATATTATACATAAAAAGTGATTATTAATGTTACTGAGGACTCAAGTGACAGATCTAGTGTGTATCATCTTTTAATTGTTCATACTATAAGTTTAAACTTGAATTTCGAAATTTTGACAACTAATAACTATAGACGAATTTATTTTTATACTGATTCAGAAATTGTTAATATCGATTTATAAATATGCAGTAGAAACATTTGTTCTCATCACTACGTATAATGGAACGTAACCCTTTTATTGCGTAAACAAAAGGCATTTAATTTGAAACAAATATCTACTACATGTACAGTATCATAATGTCTAGCAATAACAATAAATAGTGCGCTGTAAGTAGCACTTAAGTATTGTTGTGTGAGCAGCTCCTTTGTTGAGATTTTAATAGATTTAAGTTCTATGTCTGAACACCATTGCTTCCATAGTACAATATGATCAACAATCAATTAATACGATTAATAGTAATCACCCTTTTTACGATGTACTCATAAAATATTCCGATCACCATTATAGGATATAGATATCAGGATCACCAAATGGCGGACCGGGGTCCGAATTCGGACCGCCGACCTATTTTATGTGGACCTGAAGTAAACAGTACAATATACAAACTGAAACATAATCTTCTTTAAGTTTTAATTATAAATTAACTTGTATTACTTGAGTACGTAAACACAAAAGTACAAAAGTTTCTTGTTCTGGCTTTGGATTAAATTTGTGTGTACAACTTTACTCTAAATTTCAGACAGATAGTTCAAGGCAAGAAATATAATTTTCTATATTAATATTACAAAAAAAAGCCTTGGTACTACTGTTCATTACATTTGTTTATTGTTTAATAAAAAAATATTTAAGTTTTTATTCACATGATTTCTTCATTCGTATTTATAATATACTTACTATATTATTTAAGTGTATTTTATTTATTTTAACAAAGTATGACGCCGTAAATGAGGGTTCGGTTTGACCCCTTGGCGTTGTGTAGAGATGTAGCTTCACTCTGCATTCTCTATCGACTGTATTATGGGGAGTGCTCCGAGGAATTGTTCGGACTTATACCAGCCGCAGCGTTACACCATCCTTCAACTTTCATCCCCTTCACTTGGATAATTGGCAATCCACCACTGTGCGGTTTTCCAGAAATTTTTTGCCTTGCACGACCAATCTGTAGAACAAATTGTCGCCTGCGGTATTTCCAGACTGATACGACCTTCAAACCTTCAAGAAAAGAACGTACTTCCACCTCAAAGGCCGGCAACGCACTTGTAACTCTTGAGTTGCAGGTGTCATTGGGCGGCGATAGTGACGATAGTCACTTACCATTAGGTGACCCGTCAGCTCGTTTGCACCCTATACCATAAAAAAACGTTACGGAGGAGGCTTAGAACTCGTCTGTAAAAAAAAGTTAACCGGACCGCGACGGTCATATTATTTGAAAAAGGGACCCCAAATTGATGTGTGTGTCCCAATTGATTGGTCACACATTACTAGTATTCTCGGTAGTGCACTGGGTGGGGTTCGAACCCGCAACCACTTGATCGCAAGTCCGACGCCTTAGCCATTACGCTACCGCCGCTTTTGTTCCTTGGAATGCTCATGTCCTTAGTGTTTGTGTGTATATCGCTTGACAATGACAACAAACATAGACTTGATCCCATTTCACAATTGACTGGCTGGCTGGCTGGCTGGCTGGCTGGCTGGCGGCACTCTCTCTCCTTCCCTCCCACTCTCACACTCTCCCTCTCTCCCACTCTCCCACTCTCCCACTCTCCCTTCCTAGATTCCCTACTCCCACTCTCCCCACTATCCCCACTCTCCCTCCCCCTCTCCCACTCTCCCTCCCTACCTACATCTCTCTCTCACTCCCTCCCTCCCTCCTACTCTCCCACTCTCCCACTCTCCCACTCTCCCTCTCTCCCACTCTCCCACTCTCCGACTTTCCCACTCTCCCACTCTCCCGCTCTCCCTTCCTAGATTCCCTACTGCCACTCTCCCCACTATCCCCACTCTTCCCACTCTCCCTCCCTCTCTCCCACTCTCCCACTCTCCCTCCCTACCTCCATCTCTCTCTCACCCCCTCCCTCCCTCCCTCTCCATGTCTCTCTGACGCTGTACATGTAACTTTAAGAAACTCACCTCCGTCTTAAGAATTTTCGATCTCGTCATAATTTTTTTTTTAATATATTACACTCGGACACATTTTCCATACATTTTCGACCGGGGTCCACGTGACCCTGAATTCTGACGCGAGTTTAACAATTTTTACCCGTCTTAAAAAGTGCCCAATGCCGCTAAAGGAGTTTTCACTTCAAAAAATATTTAGGGGTGGGTCACCCTTATCATTTAGGGGTATAAAAAAAAGATGCTGACCGATTCTCACACCTACCCGATATGCACACAAAATTTCATAAAAATCGGTCGGAGGAGTTTAGCAAAAAATACCGCGACGCGAGAATTTTATATTAGATAACAATTGTAATGAAGGTGAGTGTCAACACGAATGTTAATTTTGTTGATGGTGATAATGAGACTTCTCGACGTCATCATCAATTAAATGAAACTAAATAGAAAACAATTCACAAAATAGGAAGCACAACAAGCAATTACGTGAATTGTAGCGGAAACATCATTGAAAATTGGCCACCTGAACTGTGTTTGTGACAACAAAGAACCCCAGATCAACTATTGCGCTGCATTGACTATTCCAAAAACTGTCTTAAAATATTGATGGTCCGATACTATGACAACATAACGCACGGCTTTATTATTACACTCAATATTCAAAGTAAAAGTCGCAATTTGTTCCGCAATTCGGTATTTCCGGATCGATACGACCTTCAAACGTTCCAGAAAAGAGCGTACTCCATCCTCTATGGCTGGCAATGCATTGTGACTCTTGAGTTGCAGATGTCCACAGATGTCTCGCTATACTATAAAAAAAATTATGTAACGAATTTAAGAAAAAGTAAAACATAATTAAGGCATAAAATCCAAAATGCTGCTCCAAAGTGTATTTTTTTTTTCTCCAATACTTCTTTTCGCAAAACTATGCCATAGACTGTTTAAAGAAGCGCATATTGTAAACAACAAACCAATTCAAAAGTGCGTGAATAGTTTATACTAGCTTACATACAGTCACTAAGCCACTTACTACCAATATTCTCTATAACAATTAGTGACCCTGTGACAACACAACTTATAAAGACGCTACTAGTGTGTTTTGCGCATTGTATTGTAATTACTTGCGTGAAGCATATCAGTGTAATAAATTGATCGCATTTTAATACAGACTAATCTACTATATTATAGCGGTGAAATAAATTACAGTGTTGTTTTACTTACTCATCAGTATTCTATCCGCAGTCGCGTACCTAGTCTTATAGATATGAGAAGTCTCGTCAATACTTGTGCTGTTTCTCATGGATAGATAATTGTGACTCAAAATTTTAGTTCAAAATGGGTGATAAGATTAACACTGTTACTAAAAATGTGGAGCAAGAAGAGAAGAATCATACAGCTGATTTAGATCAAGCGCTTGCAGTAGCAGGTAGGCACAAAGTTATATTTAAATACCTAAATTGTAATCTTTCTTTACTGCATTATCACACACTATCTTACCTTACATAAAATGTACACATATTCGGATGTTATAATCTTAAATGAATAAACAAATACACTAAATTCCTAAACATCCTGTGTTGTGTCCGTGTCTGTCACTTACTGATTTAATTAAAACAATACACTTTTAATGGTATTACTTTTGAATGTCTCCTATATCTACGATAACACGAGTTATCAACATAATTATACCTACTTATTCGTCAAAGGCAACGTGTTGTGAATTAATAACAGCTGATAATATGCAACACTAACCTAACATTTAAAATTTATGTACTAAAACAAAATATAAAATATAGTACCTATACTATATGATTACATATCTAAATATATCTTCAAAATATAGTAAATTTAAATTATAGTGTAACAAATTATGCTATTCTATAAACTGTACACTTAGTATTATAATTATATTAATACATACATTCAAATATTTTCTAAATGAGATAAATGTTTTTTGTATATTGTATAATATTGTATTTTCTGTAAAAAACCGACCAAGTGCAAGTCGGACTCGCGCACCGAGGGTTCCGTAAAATATTTTTATTCTATGATATAATATTTTCTAAATGAGATAAATGTTTTTTGTATATTGTATAATATTGTATTTTCTGTAAAAAACCGACCAAGTGCAAGTCGGACTCGCGCACCGAGGGTTCCGTAAAATATTTTTATTCTATGATGTAACTAAAAATTTACGGTTTTAGCAATTTTTCCTTTATCTGTGCTATAAAACGTTGCTTCGTACCAAATTTCAAGATTCTGAGTTCTCGGGAAGTACCCTGTAGGTTTTGATTCCCTTGCGAGTGTCGAAAATTTGCGGAAATTTGCGGCATAAACGGCTGTATCTTTTGATTGCATTGGCTTAGAAGTTTAATTTTTTCACAGCTCCAAGTTGACTTGAGTATTTGATATAAATTCTAATTTGATACCTCCACGCGTTCCTGAGAAAAAGGGTTTTGACAGACAGACAGACGTTCGGACGGACGGACAACAAAGTCATCCTATAAGGGTTCCGTTTTTTCTTTTTGAGGTACGGAACCCTAAAAATAAAAAATAAACAGTTTTCTCTAATTCTGTGTGTATCCATTAAACACAGAATTATTGAGTTTAGTATCCAAGAGATAGTCGAGTTAGTATCGCATATTTTTAATCAGACCTAATATTAGAACCAAGTCAAATCAACTACAACATTTCAGAAGATTAATCCCACTAATATTATAAATGTGAAAGTTTGGATGGATGAATGTTTGTTATCTTTCACGCCAAAACTACTGAACCGATTGCAATGAAACTTAGTATGTAGATAGCTGGAGACCTGGATTAACATATAGCCTACTTTTTATTCCGATATTCCCACGGTATCGGGACTTACGCGCGTGGAACCGCGGGGCGCTGCTACTGAAATAATAAAGAGTTGTTAAGGCTTTTGATATTAATCTAAAATATACATACTCACGCCCATATTCCCGAAGGAATAGGCAGATGCGTATAAAATACCCACATTTTGCCAACTGTAATTTAGTCCCACCGGCGTAATAGGGTGCAAGCGTATTGCCCTCAACCAGGCCATTGGGAATTAAACATGGGAATATATTAAAAGGGACAGGTAGTTAAGAAGGTAATGAAGGCAAGGAATTCTAATTATCCTGATGAATTGGGGACTGTAAGAGGAATAGTTCTGAATAGTACTGACCTGTTGGCCTAGTGGTTAGTGACCCTGACTGCTATTCCATAGGCCGTGGGTTCGATTCCCACCCGAGTCTGGGTGTTCTTTGTGTTCGTTCTTTGTATGTTTGGAAAGTCCCCCGCGACACAAGAGTAATTCCTAATGCGGGAGTTGTCTTTTTATAGAAAAAAAAAAAGAAAAAAATATATAATAACTGTTTGTGCTAGGTTTGCACATGCACTAAATGTCACTGTTAGGAAACAACATAGTTATGCTTTATTAAACCCAGGAGTCATAGTCACTAAATCGACTAAAACTTGGAATAGAAAATTGAAGACTAAATGCAGCTTTCTTTTTCTTTTTTTTTGGGGACTTGACTTAAATTTATATCAATTTACCGGCAATTTAATCCGGTAAAAACCTAATTCCTGTTAAGTAATCAGACATCTCCGATTTTCCCAAAGCTTTGGATAATCTTAATCATTTACCGAATAGTCAGTTGAACGCAGGTAAAGTTTAAAGTTGTATAAGAATAAGGCTTATAGTTTTTTTATATGTATATCAAGTAGCTTATTGTAACCTTGTGTACTTTCAACGCATAAGCGATACCACGATTGTTTATTGACCCCGTAACCTCCTGATATCAGAACGGCCTTGACCTTGGTTGTCAAATTAAATGGTAAAAAATATACACTAACTTATTGATAAATAATCCAATTTCTCGAATAACTCTCAAGGGCGCATTCGCAGTAGGTTTCGGTTTTGGACCAGTAAAATTTAAAAAAAAGTACTGGACCCAGATTGATTTTTACATTCGAGACCTTTTTAATAAATAAATCCATTTTCTCGGAAAATTATTAATAATTTTAGATGATATATGTTTGATGACATACGAGATATATGTTTACTAAGTTTCAAGGAACCAGGGTATCCCGGGTCCCCCGCAATAGACTCACTTGTGACGGAACACCGTGCGGTTTTAGCCGGTTCGAGTCCGATATACCACTTCACCCTCGGTGAGGTGATGACCCGTGGGGGTTTCTGCACGATAAAAAAAGGAATGTTTTGACAGAATAAACATATATTGAAATTTTCGATTTATTCTAATTTTAATGTTTAATGTAAGTGTAAATTGCTAATTTGCCTACTGTCACTATCAACGTTTAAATAAAGAAGGGCCAAAACGCTAAAAGTGGGTCACGTGATATATTGCTTACAAAAGGTAATAAACCTATATTCACTTATTATCTTTACTATTACAAAATGGCTTAGAAATGGTGCATAGCGCCGTAGTGTATCTAATAAAACACATTAAAAAAATATTTGTAAGCATTCCATAGAACACCAAGATTCATCAAAAGTGGTTAAAGCTTGCTCGTAGCAATCTGTAAGACATAACTTTGATTCACAAAATGGTAATTTGTCATAAGTTGTTTTAAAAAGTCTTATATCATCAAAAACTAATTACAATAGTAGCAATACTTTTTAGTATTTTTCTTATCTATTCTGTCATTTGAAAATATAAGAAAAAAGGCTTATACTTACAGTGCTGTTTTCATATTCTTTAACAACATTGTTTTTAAAAATCCGACTATAATCGCGTCTATTTTAGAGAAATTTCCGCTATAGTCTTAAACGAAGTTGGTCTCTTTCGTACTTTCAATAACTATTACAGATAATTTCTTACTTTTGGTTATTAATAGAAAATACATAATAGTTGTTAAAACTAAGAAATAACACCCGTGTCCACAGCATGTACCGTACACAACTAGTAATTTATACACACATCAAAAGTGTCCAGGGATCAAGTACATTTTTAACTATAAAAATTATCCAATTAATATTTACCAAATCTAGTCTTCCAGACTGGCTTCTTACTTTAATTCGTAATATTTAAGTTAACAACATATAAAAAGATATAAAAATTAATAATCTGTGTTTCCACCATTGCCACGAATCGTCATACACAAACAATCACAGCGATTTGGCATGCTTAAAATCACTTTGATGAATGGCCACCCACGTCCTTTCCAACAACTCAAAAAGTTGTTGTGCGATATGCATGGCATCCATACTCGGCAGTGTTATTCTTTGGACCATATCCCATACGTGCTCAATTGGGTTGAGGTCTGACGATTGAGCAGGCCATGCAGTGGCGGGCCTAGCGACATTTTTACGTGGTGCGAGACCTCAAATTGGCGCCTCCATAAATTCGAAACCTTAGTGTTCCTTTACTATGCAGCAGTGATTATAAATAGTATTAGATATACCTAACAAATAAATATTTTAGGAGTAACTGCGGGGCAAGCAGTCTTTCGCGGTTGACAGTTGTTCTGCTCATCCGCGTTAATAAAATGTTGTTTACTTGCATCACTTATTCGCGTTCGGTAACGCCAAATAGTTGTGAAATAATAGAAGTCAATAATTTTGTTAACAATATTTATTTGCATTTTTTATGCTGCACAAAACCTTAAGAAAGATAAAAGAACTACCATCAACAAATTAAATAAAAAACCTAGATGGCATTCACCTTGTTCTTGTTTACATTTCTAGCTTTTGAGCTTGCAATTGCAATTTTGAGCTTTGATAGTGTAAGTGTCTTAATTATAGGGTACAAAATGTTCATCTCAGAATCTGTTGGTGTCTCATCTACGGCTTCGTAATCAAATAATCATTTTTCTTCCTTCGGGATCGAACTGACCTACCGGGAGTACAAGAGGACGCTTGTCCTCTCCTGTTTCCATTCCACCGCCTCTTTAGAAAACATCACCTCCTCGAAAACGAGACGGTAGAATCCCACGCACTCTCACTTTGGACCATTGACAAAACCATGGTTTCTAGCGAAAGGCTTCCAGCACCAATCCGTCACGAGGTCGTATCGCTGCTGCTTCCATGCTGAGCACTCCACCAAAGTGTGGTTCCTTTTTCCCTTTTGAGGAACGGAACCCTAATTTTTTTAATAATTAGAGCCTATTCTTCTAACGGAGATATGGTGAGATCTTTGGGTTATGAATAAAAGTAGCTCCAGTTTACAGAATAATACTGTGACTATGGAAGTTGCAACGAAAGTCTATGCATCTCCGATCGATAATGTCAGTGTTACGTAATAATTTCGATCAATACGAATCTGCTGCTAAAGAAAAGAACCCTAATGTTGACTATAAAGATAACTACAAAAGAAAAACAATCGCAGCACATGCATGACCTTTTTTGTAAGATTATCAGAGTCTGTAGCATAAAGTTAGAGTATATTAAGTTTGAGTTGAATGGCAAAGAAAAGTTACATAACAACTTAATTGACACATTACAATTATATGCGCATTTTAAAAAACGTTCAGTATACCAAGAAATCGACACTAGTTTTAGTTTTCTTTCTCAGTTAATTACAATCGATTCGGAAATTGCACAAATTTGTTGTAGAATAATGTTTCCTCATTTAAAGCAGTAGGTACTTAACGAACGTCGCAAAAGAACCTGCTGATTTAAATATCTCAGCCTTACATCGTTCGTTAGTCTCGCTGAAAACTCAAATTTGGCTATACCAACATTTTACTTGCAATTCGAATCGCCCACACTTGAGTCGAACGCGTAAGCGACGCGCTTAGCGCGGCGCTTGTAACCTTTTGGTCGTGCAGTCAATTCGCGGTACGGAGTCGTGGGCATTTATTACTGTGGCCCTGTACATTTTAAACGGAGAATTTGTAAGGTGCACTTTATTAGTGTCCGACTTTTATAAAATATAATATTATTGCTTGGAATAATGGCGCAATCCAATTTTATCTGGGGATGTTGTATAACTTGGTGATAAAAATGAAAAATATCTTCAATGCGGAGTATGCATGAAGGCCTTTCATCATGACTGCTTATCTTTGGAAACATCATTCGAACAGTCATCTTTGATCTGCCCCTTCTGCACCTCAACAACTTCTACAGGGCAGAATAAAGATAATACACCCGTCCGCTTTAATCCAAATGTTACTGTGCGCTCCAACAAAAGGCAAGCCCTTCAGTCCCCGCTTAGTTCAAAATCGTCCATATTAACTGATAATGGTGTACGCGCTATAATTCAAGAAATCATTGAGTGTCAGTCTAATAACTTATTGGAGAAAATTACTTCGACAATGCGCGGCCTATTTGATTTTTTTGATTTGATTGAAATTGAACAGCTAAAAAACTCCGTTGTTCAGATGAGTGTACAATATGATGATATTCTAAGGGAACATTCAGAGGCAAAGTAAAGGATGAAGGAGTTGACAGAGGACAATAGCAAAATGTCCACCGTAATTAAAGATATGTCAGTGTGCATTAATGTAGATTTGTGTAAGTGTAAGTGACCCTAAAGAAATCGCAAATTTGTTTGGCAACTCCTTTAGGATTGAGTCTCCCCTCGGTCCATCGTCTGACGGGTTGGAGGTTGTGGGGGGGTCCAGAGATGGGCTCACAAAGTTTACACCCAAGGAAATTCGTAATGCTATAAAACGTATGAACGAAGGAAAGTCACCGGGTCATGATAGTTTGACTATAGAACATATAAAGTATGCAGGGAAGCACTTACCGGGAGTCATAACAATGTTATTTAATTTATGTACTTGTCACTCGTATCTTCCAGCTGATTTAGTAAAGACTATAGTTGTACCTATAGTAAAGAATAAGACTGGAGATTCGAATGACAAGAGTAACTACCGACCTATTTCCTTGGCCACCATAATTGCAAAGGTACTGGACGGTCTAATTGATCAGCAGCTGGATACTCGTGTAACTATACACGACGCCCAATTTGGGTTTAAACCACATTTGTCGACGGAAACAGCTATCCTCTGTCTCAAGCACACGGTTCAGTACTACACAACTAGGAAAACACCTGTGTATGCTTACTTCCTGGATCTCTCCAAGGCTTTCGACCTGGTATCATACGACTGCCTGTGGAGGAAACTATTACAGGACACCAATTTGCCTAGAGACCTGATTCAGTTGTTGAGATACTGGTATAACAACCAGTACAACTATGTAAAATGGTCTGGAGTCCTCTCGAATGCTTACAGGTTGGAATGTGGGGTGAGACAAGGTGGACTTACTTCACCCAAGCTTTTTAACCTGTACGTAAACCAGCTGATATGTGAGCTCAGTAAAACCAATGTCGGATGTTCCATTGATGGGCAATGCGTTAATAACATCAGTTACGCGGACGACATGGTTTTGCTGAGCCCATCTATCAATGCTCTTAGGAAGCTCCTGTGTATATGTGAGGATTATGCAGTGGCTCATGGTCTCAGGTACAACGTGACTAAGAATGAGGTATTGGTATTTAAGGCCGGTAACAAATGTTATGATACAGTCCCAACAGTCACCTTAGAGGGCGCTCCGCTTACTAGAGTTACGCGTTTTAAGTACCTGGGACACTGGGTCACCAATGATCTGTCCGACGACATGGACTTAGAAAGAGAATGCAGGGCGTTGTCAGTGAGGTGTAACATGTTGGCTCGTAGGTTCGCGCGATGTACAGAAGACGTAAAAGTAACTTTGTTTAGAGCGTACTGCCAGTCACTGTACACGTGCGCCCAATGGGTCACTTACACCCAACACTCGTACAATGCTCTGCGTATCCAATACAATAACGCCTTTCGGGTAATGTTGGAGCTACCGCGCTTCGAGCAACAAAAGTGCAAAGAGTTGTATCAATTTTATACAACTCTAGCACTCTCAAAAGCCACATATGTGGGACCGAGTCATAGGCCTTCTTATAGTCTATCCAACATGTCGACAGATTCTTACGGTTACGACGCACCTGTTGGCTAATGGCCATATCTATGATAAGGAGCTCTTTAGTGCCACGGTTCCCGCTTCTACATCCATTCTGAGAAATAGAAATGATCGAATTTTGATTTAAATGTGTAGTAATTTTGAGTCTCAGAATAGATGTTAGAAGCTTACATACGGTTGGTAAGCACGTAATAGGTCTATAGTTTTTGGGATCCATGGCACTACCGGATTTGTAGAGTAAGTGGGTAATGCCAGTGGTCATAAAATGAGGTAATAACCCTGAATCCAAAGCTGATTGGAATTGAGATGCCAAACGGGCATGTGAGCTTCGGAACCACTTAAGCCAAAAGTTGTGCAGTCCGTCTGGTCCAGCTGATTTCCAATTTGGTAATGAACGGACTGCACTACTTACGTCCTCTGTGGCTATGGCAATAGGTTCCATTTTTTGTATACTCTCACATGACCGCTTAACATCTCGCATCCAATCACCTTCTGTATGAGTGACAGGCACCGACCAGATGTTACGCCAAAATGTATTTGTAACATCTTCATCCGGTAAGTGCTCATCACTCACACATGGATCCGCTTTTTCCCATTTTCGGTAAACCCACCTCTCATTTCTTTGGAACATACGATTCTGATTATACCTATCAATTCGTTTTTTGTAACGTCGTATCCTATTTGCCCACGCATAAACTTTTTGCTTTAGAAAGTCTATGCGCTCTGTGACACATGACATGTATTGTTGAGGACTGATGCCAGTCCCCAGAAATGCCTGTTTCACAAAGCGCATCACCTTTGGCCTCGTATTGCCCAATCAAAAACTAATTAGCTTACTGATGAACTGCCAGGCTGGCATAGCAGGCTTGGGTCGAGTAGTAGTGGTATTTACAGAAAAATGAACTCCCGCTACTCGACATACTGCGACAGCCGCACAGTAGAGAATAGAGTGTGTATCACTGAGATCTTCACTATTGTCTAAATAGTCAGACAATAGCGAATCCAGGGCACACACCAGCGCTATATTTCTTTTATGCATAGGCAAACGGGATAAACGTGGTCTAATTTGATAATTTACAAACCTGTATTCCAGAATCGCATCCTCCAAAGCACTCCTTAGTCTTTCATTGGGTTATGTGTCATTATTATTATTATTATTAATACTTTAGAACAGAATGCTCGCGCTAGTAACATTGAATTACAGTGTATACCTCATAAAAAGGATGAGAACTTAATGAATTTAGTAAGGCAACTTGGTAAGGTCATATTTTGTGAAATTAAGAAAGAAAATGTATTGAATTGCACGTGTATTGTTAAGTTCAATGGTGACAATAATCGTTGTAAAACTATTGTAGTTCAGTTCAACACATAAAGACTGCGCGATACTTTCCAAGCTACTTGTATTAACTTCAATTAAAAGAAAAACTTCAACGACAAATTTAACACCTCCACCTTGGTCTTGTGGGCGATATATCACCTATTTTAACCGACTTTAAAAAAAGAGGAGGTTCTCAATTCAACTGTATTTTTTTATGTTTGTTACCTCAGAACTTTCGACTGGGTGAACCGATTTTGATGATTCTTTTTTTATTTGAAAGCTGGTGCTTCCCGTGTGATCACATTTCAATTTGGCCCCTGGTTCATGAGAAAATCATATAAGTCTTTTATGGAATAGCTTTTTTTTTAAATCGGTTTTTTTTTAAAGAAATATCGAAACTGAACACTTTAGTCCTACTGATAAGGCTTTACATGTCGCAACGCGTCTAAAAGAAAAGAGAAGGGCTTCAAGCACGTCTGGGTCAGAGGAGGCCGCATTTATATAAGAAAAACAGATGAGTCGGAATATCGTATTATCAGAGACATGGGCTCACTTAGCAAAATAAACTAAAAATTACAAGTATTGTTTAAAAATTCGCTACTTTTAATATTTTCTACCAAAATATCCGCGGTTTGCGATCAAAAACTCAAGAATTTTTGTGTAATTTGGCCTGTAAAACTTATGATGCATTAGTGTTAACAGAGACATGGCGGAATAGTTCCGTCTTTAGCACAGAACTTTTTGATAGTAATTATAATGTTTTCCGTAGAGACCGAGAAACTACTGCCGAATCATAAAGATGGTTAGCGTGTTTTGATTGCGGTTGCTAAGAAGTTTGTTGCCAATAAGATGTCGAACTGGGAGAGTAATTGCGAGGATTTATGGGCGATGGTCCAAGTCAAACACAACTTCAAAATAGCTTTATGTGCAGTATATTTACCACCACCTGTTCAAAACTCGATTATTGATCACTTCATGGACAATTGCAATTCTTTGGTCGATAAAATCAACGAGTGTCATAACATCCTCATTGACGATTTTAATTTAAGCCAAATCAACTGGAATGTTGTGAATGGCCTAGCTGATTCTTATCCGTTCTCTCATTCTACGATCTGTCAGAAACTCATTGATTTTACGCAAATAAACAACTTAAGTCAGTGTAATAATATTTTTAATAACAAAGGTAAGATCTTGGATTTGGTTCTTACTGATTTACCAGTTTGTAAAACAACTGAAGCTCTTACTGATCTTTGTAAAATAGATCCCTATCACCCTCCTCTTGAAATTATCCTTGAGTATGCACAAGAACATAACTTAAAACTCTACAAGACTAAACTTTAAAAAGCCAGATTATCCTACTATCAAAGACTTTCTCAATAATACTGATTGGTGTAACCTTTTTCACGGAATTACTGATCCCAACATTATGCTAAACATATTCTACAACAATCTTAACCAGTTAATAAAACAGTACGTACCACCTATTGTTATGAAAAATAACTCTAGGCCGCCTTGGTTTAATCATAAGCTACTAAGGTTACAGCAGGAAAGACATAACTCTGGACGAGGCGGGTAAATTGTTTGAGAGGGTGCTCTCTGCCCGCATCGTCCGGCACCTTGGCGAGGTCGGCCCCGATTTGTCGGACGCCCAATTCGGTTTTCGAGCGGGGCGTTCGACAATCGGTGCCGTTTTGCGCCTGAGGGCCGTGACCGAAGAGGTAGTGAGCTGTGGCGGCGTGCTGTTGGCGGTGTCGTTGGACATCGCCAACGCGTTCAATAGTCTGCCATTCAGCTGCATCAGGGAAGCACTCCACTATCACGGAGTGCCAGGGTACCTGAGGCGGCTAGTGGCAGACTATTTAGAGGAGCGTACCGTCATGTACGAGGACCGAGATGGAGTTTTGAGTCGTCGGCCCATGTCGTGCGGTGTTCCGCAGGGGTCTGTCCTTGGACCACTCCTGTGGAACATGGGGTACGACTGGGCCCTTCGAGGCGACTTCCCCCCCGGGCTCGGCGTAATCTGTTACGCCGATGACACGTTGGTGACGGCCCGGGGGGTGAACTTTCAGGAGGCGGCGCGCCTGGCCACCAGGGGAGTCTCCCTGGTGGTCGGGCGCATCGAGGCGCTGGGTTTACGGGTGGCCCTGGATAAGACGGAGGCCCTTTTATTTCATGGGCCCCGTCGTGGTCCACCCCCTGGCGCCTCTATCGAGGTCAACTCGGTCCTCGTACCGGTTCGGGCCCACATAAAGTATCTGGGCCTGATCCTTGACGGAAGGTGGCGCTTCGACGAGCACTTCCAGCAGCTTGCTCCCAGGCTGGTCGGTGCTGCGTCCGCCCTTGGGCGACTCTTACCCAATTTGGGTGGACCCAGCGTCGCTACGAGGCGGCTCTACACGGGGGTTGTCCGGTCAATGGCACTCTACGGTGCACCGGTGTGGGCGGAGGCTCTGACCGCCCAGAATAGGGCGCGCCTCTGGCGCCCTCAGAGGGTTATGGCGGTTAGAGCCATACGCGGATACCGCACCGTGTCGACGGAGGCGGCGTGCGCGTTGGCTGGGACTCCCCCGTGGGATTTGGAGGCGGAAGTGCTCGCCGAAGTATATCGGCGAACGGCTGAGTTCCGGGCGGGAAGCGGCAGTCGGCCCCCGCCCGAAGAGGTACGCGAATGGCGTGAGGCCGCTCGCCGAGCCACCATGGCTCGTTGGTCGTCCCGGCTGGAGGCTCCACGTGCTGGCTTTGCCGCCGTGGAGGCGCTCCAGCCGGTCATCATCGAGTGGGCAGGGCGGCAGCACGGGACCCTTTCCTTCCGACTGACGCAGGTTCTTTCCGGGCACGGCTGCTTCGGGAAGTACCTGCACTCGGTCGCTAGGAGGGAATTGAGTCCTGCCTGTCACCACTGCGACTGCAGTGAGGACTCGGCTCAGCACACGCTGGCGGTCTGCTCTGCTTGGGCAACGCAGCGCCGGGCCCTCACTGCAGTCATCGGAGAGGATCTCTCGCTACCGGCCGTCATACGCTCCATGGCCGGTAGCGACAGGAATTTTGCCGCGGTCGCGACCTTCTGTGAGGAAGTCATCTCACAGAAGGAGGCGGCGGAAAGGGTCCGGGAGGATGACCTCCACTCGGACTTAATTCGCCGCCGGCGAACCGGGCGGCGGAGGCGCGCTTACCAGCGCCTCATGCCGCCCTGAGTGTGGCCGCGGGTGGACGGGACGGGTTTTCCCCTCCACCCGCTACAGTGGCCCCCCGCGAGGAGGCGACGTCCGCGTGTGCCTGGACGTCGCCTAATTGAGAAGTTCTAAGTTTTTACCCGGAGGTGGTGCCCGCGCTTTGCGGGCAGGCGCTAGGGGGGGTCCGGATGTCTTAATAAAAGCTGTTCCCGGATCCCTCCTACTTAAGGCGCAGTACGGCACACCGTGTGGTTTTAGTCGGTTCGATTCCGACACACCGCCCCACCGAAAACCCCGGTGGGGTGACGGCCCGAGGGGGTTTCCACACGCACAAAAAAAAAAAAAAAAAAAGGAAAGACATAACTATAGAAAAATATATAACATAGTACCTATCTCTAAATAGGACAGCAACCATTTATATAAAATACATATATATATAAAATACACTATAGTTGTAATATAAACCGCATACCACGCGATTCTTCACGAAGACACTGTCAGAGATTTAGGTGTAATACTTGACTCCAAACTAACTTTTGTTCCTCATATAGATATTGTTGTAAAGAAAGCGTCAAAAAAGCTGGGTTTTCTTATTAGAAATATAAAATCATTCCGCAAGTATACTTGAGTATTGCGCCGTAGCTTGGCGTCCTTACTATGCTACACATAGTCTAAAAATTGAACGAATCCAAAAGCGTTTCTTAAATCATCTTGCCTACCCTACGAGTGTTACGAGTGTACAAATATTTCAAAATTGACTCCTTAGAAAAACACAGGAACTCTTCTGAAACACACAAATATCCCAGAAAACCAATTATGCTCCTACATCCTAATTTTCGAAAGTTAGTTTTAGGCTCCAACTCGCCTGTTTCACGGTTAAGTAAGAAATACAATCACTACAGTAAACAGGTAGATATATTTGGCACAACATTTCAACGATTTAAAAACCGAGTCCATAATCTTACTATAGATTAACCATCCACTAATTGCTGTCCTATTTAGAGATAGGTACTATGTTACAGGTATGTTTTGTAACATTGGTTTCCTCTCATTTTGGATAACCTTTATCAATTGTTATTTGCTAAATTATATTAGATTAGATTATATGCATGTGGTGTTTACCTACATAAATTGTGCACTTAGATTAAGTATAATACTATGATCTGTTTTGTAACGAATCCTTTAGTGTAATATCTGCTGGTAAACCAATAAATAAATAAAAAATAAAAAACTGTCATTACTTCTATCGCCTCTTACTTTTAATAGATAGCGTTCGTGGTTATTTTGTTCCGTGTGGTTGTGTAAAACAAAGTCGGGTTGGTTACACCATTAATAACTCGAGAAAGGTTGTTGAATTTTGCTCCGCCCCGAATAGCAGAATAACTATTAAAACACCCGAAAAATTCACAAAAACAAAAATAGGATAAAATTTATTTTCTCATAAATTCTGTATGGAACAGCTTTTTCAGAAGTTTCCTCGTGGGTTGGCAAAGTAAAAAAGACACAACAATTTGAATCCGTGTACAACGCCATCTCTGATACATAACAGAAACATGATTTAAAATAAAGAAACAAAACGATTGTTTTAAATGCTCTTACAAATTTAGGCATCAATGTGACTACATGGGATGTTATTATCATACATATAGGTAGTTACTTTTAAGTTGAATAGTGAAACACGAAAACAATGGGAGCTCAGTGTTTGCAACGATTCCAATAACGACTTGCCAAGTTATAATCGATTTAAAGTTTTTATCGAAAATCGTTTCCGCCGATGAGAGATGCCGAGAGCCAATTTCAAAAAAGGGCACAGTTCATTGGGTCAGTAACATAAGTTCAAATGCTTATAGTTCAAAGGCAATGGTAGCAACTAGTTCATCAAAGAAAAGATGTGAGTTCTGCTCAGAGCAACACAAACTTTGTTTCTGCAAAAGATTCACTAAAGAACCTATTGAAACTAGACGTAAGTTTGTGTCGCAAAACAGCATCTGTTTCAAATGTTTAGGTGGCAATCAAACCTTACTTGATTGTAAAAAATCAACCACTTGTAGACTTTGCCAGAAGCGACATCACTCTCTCTTGCATCTTAACCAAGATCCAGAGAATAAAAGACAAGCCACAGCAAATCAAACTATCAATAGCGCTAGTTCAACAACTGAGTCTAATCCGATTGTTTCATGCTTGTCTACAGGTAAGGTCCCTAAACCTAGACAGGTTTTATTAGCTACACCGCTAATAAAAATCGAGTCGGGGTTAGGTGAGTATCAAACAGTCCGAGCCTTATTGGATAAAGGTTCGCAAGCGTGCTTCATTACGGAAGCCACAATCCAAGCCTTCAGACTGAAAAAGATACCAATTCAAGGTTTCGTTGACACGAAACCTTGAATTGGAACCTGACGGTCTGGGTGGTCAAAGTTCAATCATGATTAGGAACATGGTACATGTCAACACCCAATCTGGTATTCAGTCAGATTTTAAAATGAGTGTAAATGCTGATACACTAAGTAAGATCACCGGACAATTACTCATAGCATTCATACAAACTTGGATTGAATAGGTGTTACAGATTTACAGTTAGCAGAACCAGGTAACACAGCTAATAAAATTGACGTTCTATTCTATTAGGGGCTGACGTTTATTGTTGCATTATTAGGTCGGGTATGCTAAAAAGTCTATCTAATAATTTTATAGCACAGAACACTGCCTTGGGCTGAATCGTGTCTAGTATAGTGAATTCTGAAGCAAAAGACAGTTCAAATAGGATATATGTCATGCATGCTCAGGTAAAGATGAACTTTTGAGAAAGTTTTGGGAAATTGAAGAGGTCATTCGTTCCAAGAAAATACTTACATTTACAGTTCGACAACAAAGAGAGATAGCAATAGAAGGGATTTAGTCAGATTATCGTCTAGAGACGCAGATCCTCCTTCTACATCTACGTACACGATCGCACGCACTACATCTACATCTACGTCACGGAATTTATCTATGGAGAGAGAAAAAAAAGTCATACTATATTTTAAAGAGAAAGAAATTTAAAGCGTTGATTTCACATTTAGAAACGAATTAAAATAAAACCAATTATTATTACTTGTATACCTACTCAAACAAAGAATACGTACAGTCAAACAATCTAAATACAATTGAAGTCAATTCGAACGACAATAATTAACCAATTACATATAACTCTCAACAAACGCGTTAGCAACTAAGAACGCCTGACCAGCCACGATCTTGCAAAACCCATGTGTCATTTCAATAACGGCGAACACCGCAGAAAATGACGTCATATGTTCAGCGCCATCTATAGATATTAGGGATTGAGCTGCAGCTCTCTCGTATCTCAACGGCATCTACCAGTACTGCATTTCAGACTATTTTAGTTAACTTATATTTAATAGTAACTGTTAATAGTAACTTACCTACTTTTCTTTGTTACTTGACTCACGCCATCATTTAAATTAGAATAACTTTTGATAGAGTAAATCGATTTAAATGAAATACAGACTAAACGTAAGTTGGAGGGCTCGGACTCTTTGGCTTATCCCCTATTACGTGAGGGGGACCCACATTATAGTTGGCAAATATTAGGTTTATTTTTGTTTATATTGTTGTGTACTTTAGCAGTGATGCGTGGTCAAACAAACAGACAAACAGAGTTTCTAATGATAGTAATGTGTATAATTTTTATTTTTTAGTCCCTTAAAATAATTTTCATCAGTTGTTAAAGTGTGCAAATTAAAGTTGCCGTGAAAATCTTTTCGGAAACCCGAAATTAAAATAATTCAAAGCAAGAACGCAGTAGTACGAGTACATAAACCTAACATTTCGAACCCCAAAATTCAATTTTAAAATTTTGAAAATCTAAGCTAGAAACGGCCCTATAAAATTGGTGTTATTTATTGTTTTAGGTATTGGTTTGTACAACATAAAGTACTGTTTAGTATTGGCGCTATTTCTCATCGCTCCCATCGTAGAGACAGTGGGATATTCCTTCGTGCTGCCAGCTGCGATTTGCGACCTGAACATGACTACCAGTCAGAGAGGATTCGTTTCTTCTATACCTTACATAGGTAAGTTTAAATAAATGTCACCTTACCACCAGCCTTATTGTTGTAGATGGCATTAATATGTTTTGGAAAAATCGGAAATAAATTCTTACATAATTTTAATCTAGTGCTAGTTTAATCTAGTGTGGATGGATCCCTCCCTCTTGATTGGCTCTTCATCCACAATGTAATTAAAGTATATCTAGCTATTTATTTTGTCTCTATTTGGCAGATATATTTTTTCCATTTAGCAAAACCTTTTCTACATATCAAACTCTTATCTGTTAATATCAGACACAAACACAGTAATAACAAAGTATCAAAAGAACTTCTGGAGCTCAAAAGATACAAAACCTGTGCAGTAACACGAATCCTCACCGGGCACTACAAACTGAACAAACATAATATAATACGTTCAACTTAAAGTTGGGCGAGAACAATATGCAGATTCTGTCGAGGGGCAGAAGAAACTGCAATGCATATTCTATGCTTTTATGGCCCACTAATGCGGCAGCGAAGTATTAAATTAGGGTTGGACATGATGCAATCGCAGGAAATACAAACAATTAGTGCTGATAAGATCTGGAGATTTCTCGAAGCCATAAGTCTGAGTAGCGAACTATAAAGCAAGAGTGCGCTACAAGAGACCAGAAATGGTAGAGGCAGGACTAGTCCTGCCTCTACCATTTCTGGTCTCTTGTGCCTAGGCACCCAAAACAATAATAATACCAACAGACACCTGTTGACCTAAACCCAAGGGTCCTGAGCTTTGGTTATGTTGTTATAAGTATAATAATATATACTAGCTAATTATGGTGATGATGAAATCAATGATGAATGATGATGAATAAGCAATGGAACCAGAAATTTGTAAAAAACATTTTGAAAAAGAGTGTCCTTGGAGTTTATTGCCTGTTCTTCTCCATAGGAGCTACGTATTGGACTGTTCCAATACGTATACATACATATAATACAACTAGCTTAGACTTAGACTGAGTCTGACTGACTCCTACTCCTGACAATTCAAAAAACATATTATTGGTTTAATTGAAATAAATGGTTTTCACTTTGATTTTGATCCAGCAATAACCAAAGAGATTCCTTAGTCTATGATAGTAAGAAAATTTGATTGAAGATATCGACTCATTTTTGTAACAAAGTTACCCACTAGGTAAGAGCGTAAAAACAGGTCTAAGGATAATCAAAGAAAATTCTTATCGAATGGTAATATATCATGATAATACTCATTGTAAAAGAATTGCCGCTTACACCGCCGAACCAAAGTTACATAATTTGGATGAAATGAAGATAGACAACATATTACGGTTGTTTTTGGGTTTAGCTGAATGTTGATTGAGTTGAGTATTAGATTATCACGTTTAATAATTGAGTAATTATCAAGATTAATTAAATTAATCCTATGTCCATCATTTCGTTTAAGAATTATTAAGAGATTAATTAATAAAAGATGAAAATTAAAGAGATTTCGGAACACCGGGGTGGTTGTTAGTTAGTAAGAGTCCGACAAACCCCTTCGCCTTCCCAAGGGCGGAGGACATCCAAGAAATATCTTCCACATCCTCAACAAAAAAAAAGGTATTCGTAATAATAATATATGTAATCACTACATATTATAAAACAAAGTCCCCCGCCGCGTCTGTCTGTCTGTCTGTCTGTTCGTGATAAACTGAAAAACTACTGAACGGATAGAGTGATTCGTGAGGAAGGTTTAGGTGTATAATTTGTACCCGTGCGAAGCCGGGGCGGGTTACTAGTAATCTGTAACTGGTATTATTTATTATATTGTACCGTAGTGATATTAAATTATTTTTGTGTAGCTATGTGGACTGAGCACTGAAAGTTTTGCGTAACTCATTAATAAAACAATTTTCATGTAAAGTAATATATTTACTGCTTTTCGAAGTATTCTCCATTACATTTTAAACACTTTTCAATTCGGTCAAACCGTCATTGTGACGTCATATCATACCTCTCATCAAATCTTTAATTATTGGGAAAATAAAGAAATCGCGTGGTGTCAGGTCTGGACTATGTGCGAGATGTATTACTAGCTCTACCTTTTCAGAAGCCAAAAATGACTTTGTCTTGTTTGCGGTGTGCGCCGAAGCATTGTTATGCTGCAATAGGATGCGACTTCTTGGTCGTTTTTCCTATCTTTTTCAAAGACAAGTATATAAGTGCCTATAAAATTTGAGGGTTGTCCTCGATTTACCTGGGATCCCATCATCTGATCCTGAATTGGTGACAATGGGACTAAATTGGAAGTAAATCCAACCGAACAAAAGATTTTTTTTTGAAATCGATCCTCAGTTGGCTGAGAAATCGGTGAACATACATAAAAAAAATGTATGTAGTGGAACATAGAACCTCCTCTTTTTTTAAGTCGGTTAAAAATAAGGATTAGTGAATCATCAAATTACTAAAAGCACCTACATTTTAACTAATCCTCGTTGTCGTTATATATATTGTTGAAGACGTCTCTGCTACCCGTGCGAGGCCGGGGCGGGTTGCTGGTGTTACATAAAACATTTTCTGCCGCATAATTTAGAAGGTTCTGTCTGTACCTACAGAGTATGAAAATCTATCATATGATCTATGTTGTTGTAGACCAGAATAACAAAATTTTGCTACGTAATTAACAATATCCATCCCGACTGATAAGTCATATCGTATCATGTCATATGATGTGACATAAAAACTGGCGTCCCGCAAGGCTTCGTTCTATGCCCAATACCTACTGTTTACAACATGAAGTCCGCTAATGATATCATTGCTATGCTGACGTGCGTGACAAAGTGCCTGATATGAATCACAGTGGGGAAAAACCACAGACAACTTTTGTTTGGAATCAAGGAAGACTAAACTAGTTAGATGGTTCCATATTTTCTAATAGTCAATCAATTGCATAGAACTGAACAAAAAAAAATTACAAAACAACTAACTTTTAAAACTGATTGGTTGGATGATAATTTATGAATGCCATTAAAATTAAATAATGCAAGTTTTTCAATAACATGTTTTTATGTAATGTGTGGCTTATAATCCTTACATCCTTATAAAATACAATTCCCTTACTAGGAATAAATCCTGTGTCACGGGAGATTTCACAAACTTTTAAACAACGGTTCCAAAGAACACCGGTCAATACTCGGAACAATAATTTGTGCATCACACAAATATTGCGCAATCTGTGCATTTATCACAATTCATCACAATTAAAAAATTGCGTAAACATAAGTTTGTGCCTGCGCTGTTGACCGCTGAGAAGTTCTCCCGTTTGAAGACAATCCTGGGCGCAACGACTAGGTCATGGAGAATTTCAGAACAGTTTATCATATTACATTCCGTTGGCCGTTGAAGTCTTCGTCTGGCAGCCAAATCATGGTGAATTTTAGAACAGACTCCCATTATTCAATGCTTATATGTATAAAGTATTGTGTCTTTAATGTTGACCGTTCAGGAGTTTCATCGTCTGGGGCCTAGGTTAAAAAGCTATGCTTATGATAGGCGTAGCACCTCTTCCTGAAAGGGGGGAATCCTCCAGGCAGGATTTTTTATAATGTATAGGCGGTGAAACAACCGAAGAGCGAACAAACAATATTGTTTTGATTGTTTACACGCGAAATAACATGCTTTTCGCACGTACGTGGGAAAAGCATCCACTTTTTTTCGTGTGAAATTATTGAACATATTTATTGCTGGCGTTTGCTGGTTGTGAGGGGGCAAAATAGCTCGTTGGCATAGCCCAGAACCGGCTACCGGTCACTCTAGGATCACCAAACAATAAAAAAACCTTGCTGCTTCCACAATTACCACAGATAAGCACCATAATGCCTCCCTTCGGTCGGTCATATTGTCCTCTGTGCGATCATGCACTGGGTCTTCATGCACAGTCTGGGACTCAGACTACCACCTTGATATATATCCTTTTTTTATGCGGTGTGTCGGAATCGAACCGACTAAAGCTACACGGTGCGCCGTACTGCGCCTTAAATAGGAGGGATCCGGGAACAGCTTTTATTAAGACATCCGGAACCTTGATATATACCCTGCTCAACCTTTATTGGTACATCGCTTGCGCGCAATCTGCCAATATCCTGGACAGCGATGTACCATATTCCACTTGCAAAGACTTGTATCAATTTTATACAACTCTAACACTCTCAGAAGCCATGCATATGGAACCGAGTCATAGGCCTCCTTAGTCTATCCAATACGTCGACAGACTCTTATGGTTACGACGCACCTGTTGGCTAATGGCCGTATCCATGATAAGGAATTCTTTAGTGCTACGGGACCCGCTTCTATATCCATTCTAAGAAATAGAAAAGATAGAATTTTTATTAAATGTGTAGTCATTTTGAGTCTCAGCATAGATGTTAAAAGTTTATGCACGGTTTTTAGGCATGTAATAAGTATATAGTTTTTGGAATTCATGGCTGGCCGGATTTATAGAGTAAGTGGGTAATGCCAGTGGTCATAAAATAGCGCAATAACCCTGAATCTAAAGCTGTTTGGAATTAAAATGCCAAACGAGCATGCGAGCTTCGGAAACACTTAAGCCAAAAGTTGTACAGTTCGTCTGGTCCAGCTGATTTCCAATTTGATAATGAACGGACTGCACTACTTACGTCCTCTGTGGTTATGGTAACAGGTTCCATTTTTTGTATGCTTTTGCATGACCACTTAACATCTCGCATCCAATCACCTTCTGTATGAATGACAGGCACCGAGCAGATGTTACTGTAACTGTGTTACAGTAACTGTGATATGTCGTTAGTCACCAAACTCACAGTTTGCGGCGAAGAAGAGACAATCAAGCTATTCCGTACGTCAGAGCGTATCCTCTCAAGTACGGTATCATTCAGCAGGTGGCGCTGTATAACCCTTGCCTGATCCTACAGTCGTTGTGCTGACACGTTGACGGCTGGTTCAAGCTCCTGAAACATAGATACCAAACAAAATTAATATCATTATTACTGTTTTTATTAACACTTGATACCATTATACCAAGATTATCCGTTGAGTACGAATTGCACAATAAGATGGCAAACTAGATTTACGAATTTTCGTAAATTCGTAGTTAATTTAGCGTAGTTAAAAGATTTTTCTTTCAATAAATAAATATGTAGTCACAAAAATTGTTTTTCTACTTTATAAGTTTACCAACTCGCCTGCCATGCGCAAAAAAATTTATGACCCAAAAATTAAACACGCTGATAATACTCCCTGCTATTTTATTTTTCTGCAATGCTCATAAGGTTGCTGTAAACTTGTGTTTTACTAAAAACCATTATTTTATAGGTGTCGTCATAACAGCCTTCCCATGGGGTTACTTAGTGGACACTACAGGCCGAAAATGGGTTCTCGTATACAGCTCCTTGGCATCAGGCGTCTTAAGCATAGTATCCGGGTTCATGCCAAACCTGATAACCTTTGCACTTTTGAAATTTCTGACCTCACTTTGGTAAGTTTTGCTATATGTAAATATATATGTTTATACTATTATGGCATAATGTATTATACTATCCGTGGTAGGAAAGTGAATAATACGATTTTTTAATAGTATGTGTTATAATGATAAGTTGTATGTTTAATACTTTGCAAACTATTAACAAATTTTATAACCTCTTCCGGTTAGTCAAGAATTATAATAAAATAAATAACACTAAAACATTCACGTACGTTAAAGCTGGAAGTGATCAGGAATAATGCCATAAAGAAAATTATATAAGGTCTGCACATGGCATCTGTTGTAAAACTCAGGTCACAAGATACTCATGAAAGGACTCAGAACTCAATAAAATACATAAAATATATTATTTAGTCTGTGCGGTAAGAGAACCGTCGTAGGATTTAAAGTCGCAGCAGTGCTAAATTACCTTTTTACACTGTTAAGTCATTATTGCTTAGTGTATTATACAGTATTGTTTACTGTCGAACTATAATGAGGTAAAAGTGTTGTCAACATAACTAAAAAGGTAATTTAGCACTGCTGCGACCTCAAATCCTACAACCGTTCTCTTTCCGCACAGACTCTATTAGATTTTATTTCTAGGCACTACTTGTCAATTCTTAACACTATATTCTCAATAATATACATTTTCTCTATTGACTGTTAATTGTTATTCAAATTCTAATGAAAAGCCTAACGCTATTCGAATGTTATCTGGTCCCAACTGCGACGTAACGTAAAAACAAAACACCACTATTATCATTATCATTATATTAATATGTCAAGAGAATTCTTTGTACCCCTTTTTAAGAAAATTTCGCTAACGTAGTAACGTGAATTATGAAATATTTACAGTTTATGCATATAAGAAATGCAAAAAGTTAAAATTTTTAAACAATATGTCTTACAACTTTGAAAATTACGTGGACTCGGTTTAATGAAATTACACGCATCCAGGATATGTGATACCTGTCATGGTAAGTAAGTTTATACCATGACAGCTCAAGTTATACTGGCCAATTAAAAAACCATGGTTGAAATTTGACCATCAGGCGATCTCTAGTAATAATAATAACTTCAGACATCTCACCCACGGCCGTCTGATCACAAACTAAACAGAGCCTGTGCTAGGGTAACCAGACTGCTGACAAGCATTCTTATATATTTCTAAATACAAACATATTATAGATAAATTACACCCAGACACAGAACAAATGATCATGCTCATCACAAAATTATTTGTCCTGGGTCGGAATCGAACTCATGACCTCTGGCTCAGCAGTTAGGATCACTCATCACTTGACCAATAGGCCCGTCTGATTAAGAATAAGTTAATAATTAAGTTTAATGTACTATCGATGAATAAGTGTGTGGAGGAACGGGTGTTATGTCCCTCCAACACAAAGGGAGGATCTCATAGCGCGATGCAGGATTAGTAGTTACTTCGTAGTTCAGCTCGTCTTCGCTGGATGATGTTGGAGTATGTTTTTGCTAAATGTGGAAGTCGCCACAAGGGTACGCACTTTTACAAACAAATTTCTAATTTGGCATTTCACATTCTATTGATAAAAACCCTTAATAAATTGTTCGTAGTAAAAACGACCAGAGGTAAACATTTTTTTTTGTAAAACTTTTTTCCTTTTTTACGTTTTTTTTATTTTCAATCTTTTCCAATGAAACCCTAGAATTAATCAAAGCATCGTGTTGATCAATTAATCAATTTCGTTCGTAATGTATAGTACATTTTTGTTTAAAGGAGATAGATTATACAATGTTAGTATCTTGTATGTATGTAAATTTTTTTTACCCATTTAGCTATATTTCACGAGTTAACGGTATTTATTACTACTTACTAAGAAGGTTTTAATACATTTTTCTCTTGTTTCCTTGGTTAGCATAGGGTGCCCAGCAGCAGTACCCTACACATATATCGGCGAAATTGTTCCAGGAAAATACAGAGATCTCATACTATCCATCACTAATTCCATGCAGATATTGGGGTCAGCATTAGTCCCACGTGAGTATTTAATCACTAATAAGTGTTTACTTATAAATAAAACGTGGCTTTAATAAACAATTAAACATAATACATGTATACTATGTACACACACTGCAGTTCCCGAAATAACAATTCGTGGATCACACTGATTATACAGATTTGACTTATGCAAGCCGAATCGGAATTACCAGAAATCTAAAATCTGTGCCAGAAGGTATCTTGCTACTTTTGAAATAACCTGGACACATTAAAACCAATCACGCCTGAAATATAATCTTAAAATATCCGAAATGTGAGGCTGTCCCGAAATAATAAATATTATAAGTCCAGGATATGTCAAATAGATTACTGAATTTTTTATTAATTTACGACATTGTGTTGGTCGGTTAGGATGGGTGCGAGGTCCAGAGTAGACTAGAAAAATGGCAACAAAGACTGGGTAATGTTGGTTTGAGAATCTTTATTTACCAACCAAGTGTACATAAATGGTCTTATTATAAAATTTATCTCAAATTACAAGTGACACTCTATTTTAAACTAATTTCCCCTGCATGGTCTCTGTAACATAATAATATACTTTTTTTCAGTATTGGCTTGGGCAATACTTCCTTTAGACTTTCGAGTAGATTTCGGAGCATACATATTCCGACCATGGCGTCTTCTTACCATGGTGTATGGACTTTTATTTATAATAGCAGCTGGTATTTTAGCTTTCGGCCCTGAAAGTCCTAAATATTTGTTATCGCAAGGAAGATTTGAAGACGCCCTAAAAGTTTTACGTGCCATTTACACAGGAAATAAAAGGAAATCACCAGACAATTACCCCGTAAGTACATTTTAACATATAAATAAATATTTTATTACCTGTATATAATTAACAAGCAGTGAATCGCCACCGGACATTGAATTGTCCGAAGTTGAATTGGCTTGTTAGTGTAAGTGTAATATTTAAAAAAAAAAAATCCTCCCACTTTTTCACGGGAGAAATAGTGCTTGAAGAGACGTAAAAAAAGGAATATTTTGAGTCCAAATCACCATTCGCCGAAAATTGGCATGTTTGGACATTAAATTACAGGGCTTCCAATGGTCCTATTAACTTCTTTCTATGCTTAAACTGTAGGTATTAGTGATACCCAGCTGTGATAAAAATTTGGTTAAATTTTTTTTGTAAGTTTTGCTACAATTTGCAAAAATGAAAGTGCAAACAAATTTGCAATTAGAAAAATTGAATTTGGACTATTTTTGGCGATTCCGTCGCCATTTTCGCAAAACACCTTTTTTACGTTTTTCACGCAGTTCTCGGTTTGTACAATCAGTTCGCAATCTATATACAAGTAAGTATTAACCCATTTAAGCCCGCTGTGCCCAAATATGGAGGAAGTACCCTCAACTTTTTTATCTTTCTGCTTTTTCTTTTTCTAATGTAGATATTTGATGGTTAAAAAACAATTGACTCGTTATTAGATAAAATAGTGATCAGAAATAGATAAAAGAGATTTTACCAAGCATCTTATATAGCTGTTTCAAGCTCGGTGATTACAAAGAATAAGGAATTTTCATTTGTAACTTTTGTTTTCTCTAAATGTGCTAATTTTCTTAGATAAATACACACATATATTCCGTACAATAGGGTTTACGACGTTTTAATTTAAAATGTAAAATAGTTGAGTATTGTTTGTACTAGCAGCGTTTTACAATTGTGTCCTCAATTGGGGTCAGTGGAGACATCAGAGGCAAAATATTCGTATTATTATCACCATGTAATTTTTGAAAAGCAATGTCTACGCTAACATATAACAGTTATAATGACTATACTTGATGCTGTAATACTTGAAGAAGACGATGTTACAGAAATAGATTTAGTAGCAATACCTGCAGAACCAAGTGTGTTTACCTATGAAGAAGATAGGGATGTGGAACATATACAAAGCTACTATTCCGCGAGACATACCAAATAAGAGTTGAAGTATTCACGATTCGAAATGAAGAGGACTGAGAAAGTAGCAGAGACGAACTGTTCGCTGGAACTAAAGAACTAATTTTGCAGAACCTTGCTGGTGTAAAACAGAGGCCTTCGGTGAAATTACAAGCTTATAGTTTCACTTATGGTAATGTGCAAGCGCATCTTGATAAATTTATGGATGTGCTGAAAAAACAAAATAGTTGCTGTTAAAGATATAAAGAAGAAAACCCGCTGCTGATCTTGACTTTCGTTTCTACCAAAATTTATTCGTACGTTGGATGAGCAACTATGTCTGCGTCATGGGGTCAAACTAATCTAACCGTGACAAACTCCTACCACCTTGTAACTAATGATATCAAGTCAGAGCAGCTTTAATTTCGTCGCAACATTGCTCTTCACTATTTGAAACATACAAGCAGTGAAAATTTGCATCCAACAGCTTTTGTGGTGCCAATTTTGCAACATGGTGGAGCAGGTCACAATCCTCAAAAACTTTCCCAATAATTTCGATGTGCCGTGTGTCATAAAATTACATGTTTGAAATGCAAAAAGCAAGTGAAAACTTAATGCATTGAAAGAAAATGTTTTGAATATTTACACACCGCTTTAGCCCGTTGTCCCCATTCGAGGACGGCTTTTTTTTCCAAAGAAGGAAAATATTTTTTGGTATTTTCTTTAGGTTTTTGTTACAATAATACTAGTTTCTACCAATTAATAAAGAAATTTTGTTATTTCCACTGTAAATTTGTATTTTTTCTATTTGGGTTAATGCGTAACTACTAATCTCTCTTTTTAAAACTGTTTCATGCAAAACTATTTAAACGGCTGTATTTTAAGTGTAGATAATGCTATGTTAATTTTTCATGTGACATGAGTGAGAACTTATTTTGTTAACATTACTAGTTGTTTTACATAATTTTATTGTATTTTTAGTACAGTTTAATTTGAATGATAGAGAATACGTTTAGAGTTAAGTATAGAAAGGTATAAATAAAGTAAACAGTTAATTAAATAAATTAATAAAGAAGCAATCCCGAGTGCTCTGACACAGAGTGACAAGTTATTTGGCCCTTTTACACGCATAATATTTGTATGATCTGTATCTATCTATCCATGTAACGGCATTTTCGAATGTAGTTTTCACGAACTTCAAGCCGATGAACTTGAAAATTTTCACACGTATCAAGGACCGATGACAATACAAGACTATTATTATTATTTTAAGTGCCTCATGCTACCTCGACCATTTCTGGTCTTTTGTAGCGCTCTCTTGCTTTAAAGTTCATTGCTCAGACTTATGGCTTCGAGAAACCTCCAGATCCTATCAGTAGTGATTGTTTGTATTTCCTGCGGTTGCATGATATGCAACCCTAGGTTAATACTTCAGTGACGCATTAGTGGGCCACAAAAGCATAGAATATGCATTGCAGCTTCTTCTGCCTCTCGTCAGCATCTGCATATTGTGTTCTCGCCCAACTTCACGTTGAACATATGTTTGTTCAGTTAGCATTTACAAGACTACCAAATACCTAAGATTACCTAAGATACACGTAGTAATTGCAAACCGAACTAAAAAGTAGAAAATAGTATTTGATTGTAAAAGAGCGTGAAGTGCTTGACGTCAAATATTGTAAATACCTAGTTCATTGGTAGTAGCATAAATGTAGAGTTATTATAAAATGTTTGTACAACGCACCCCGATTTTTAACAATAAAAAATATTTTTACTTTTGAGTCCAGTTTGCTATCAAGGTTTTTTAGTTTTTTTTACAATAATTTATTGGGTTCCTCTTGTTTTTATTATTTAGTCTGTGATAAATTCAGTTATTTTATGAAAATAGATTTTTTACAATATAAGAATAAAAGAAATAATTATATATTGATAAATACTAATTGAGACGCTTCAAAGAAAACAATAAACTTGCGTAATTTATTTTTATGTAAGAAAATAAACGTTTATGAAAATAAAGGCTTATCATGGCTAATTCGCCTTTGGACACGTGTGAGAAAGAACCTCTAACAAATCGTATACATATACGCTTATTCATGACCAACGAAGTCCTCTACAAGGTTATCGGTAAGAGATCGCAGTCTGCGATAACACCACCTATTGTTCCCACAAAATCTATTTACATATACAAATAAATAACATTTATCTCACAAGTGTCTGTTTGTAATATCATAATTAAATGCATTCGAATATTTACTCGGTACAATATCCCAAAATCTATTTTTTTTTTTTGAATCTGTATCTGTCTGTTTGTTTGTTCGGTTAATGTCCACGGGACTTTCACTCTCAGCTGGTGATATAAGGAGTTCCAAAGCGTAAAATTAAATTAAAAACAAAATGCAAAAAACACTGGCTTACTATATTAAAAAATCTTGTAAAAATAAACGACTATTAAAAATACTTACATTAAAAACCAATATTCTAATTCTGATAAAATATTATAAACAATATAAGAAAATACTAAAAAATCTATTGCAATAGCAAAGAAACAACAGTACCTAAATAAAATAAAAATGAAAATAAAACAAAAACCTAAAGTACAAAAAAAATAACATAGTATTAAATATCGACAACCAACTCATAATTTCTTTGCTTCCATAGGCGAAAAGGTTGCTCCTCACAATGACATCCCTATGATAAATAACATTGATAATAGCATGTTTCTTAGCCCAGTAGAACCGTATGAAGTTAATAAAATAATAAAAACATTAAAAAACAAAAAAGTTTTGGAATAGACGAGCTACCGCTATTTCTTCTAAAGTATTGTGCAGACGAACTTACCCTACCGTTGTATCTACTGATAAACCAATAATTCCAAGAATGGATATTTCCGAACTATTTAAAAAAAATTAGTAATAAAACCCATTCATAGAAAGAACAGAAAAGACGATGTCAACTACTACCGCCCTATAGCCCTCTTACCCACTGCATCTATAACTTCTGTGGAAAATACAAAATATTTAATGAATGCCAAAACGGATTCCGGAACACCCGATCTACAAGGTTAGTTGTTTACAAATATATTCAAGATGCTTTAAACATGTAAACAAAAAATCGTATGCAGTCGGTATTTTGATGGACATGACAAAGGCTTATGATAAAGTCCAATATAAAACACTAGCAACCCGCCCCGGCTTCGCACGGGTACAAATTATACACCTAAACCTTCCTCATGAATCACTCTGTCTATTAGTGAAAACCGCATGAAAATCCGTTCAGTAGTTTTTCAGTTTATTGCGAACAGACAGACAGACGCGGCGGGGCACTTTGTTTTATAATATGTAGTGAAGATTTTTATAATATGATTTTTTTTCATCATTAGCTCAGCTACATGTTATGATGATGATTCTAAACGCAAAAACTACAATTCCTAAAATTTTCGAGGGTTTCTCTTAATTTTGTCAGGATCCCATCATCAGATCCTGACTTCCTTGACATGGGACCATCCTTGAGGTTCCCTATCTAACAAAAAAGAATAATCAAAACCGGTCCGGCCCGCCAGCCGCTCTGCCCCCGCTTTTTAAATCTCTGATATCTTCTAAGATATTCATTTTAATAATATGCTGGAAAGGGCAATTTTGATGTACATCAAATGCACAATGTATCTAATGTATTTAATTGGATAAGGAATAATACTGTATTGTTTAAAATAGTTTGATAAATAACCCATATTTTTTTTGTGATATGTAAAAGATAAAAATGGTTACTGTGGGTTATCCTTAGGAGATAAACATATACCATCGCGGACTTTTTTATTGATCTTTTTAATATATACAATTCCATAGTACTTTAATTTGATCTATCTCGTAAAGTTTAGCCAGCGTTTGCATTGTAAGCGCACAAAAATATGTTTGTTACGACATGACATTACAAATCTTTAAATTTCTCGACTTTTCTCTACAATAATATGCATGTATACTACATATAAACCTTCCTCTTGAATCACTCTGTCCATTGGTGAAAACCGCATGAAAATCCGTTCAGTAGTTTTTCCGTTTATCGCGAACACAAACAGACAGATAGACAGACAGACAGACGCGGCGGGGGACTTTGTTTTAGAATATGGAGTGATAATTGTTATTTTCCTCGCTAGATTAAATCTGTAATATCTTCGAAAATATTCATTTAAATTGCATGCTGGAAAGGGCCATATTGATCTATATTAAATGTACAATGTATTTAAGGTACTTAATTGGATAAGGATTAATGCAGTATTGCTTAAAATCGCTTCGTGAATAAGCCATTATTTCTCGTAAAAAGTAAAGGATATAAAATGGTTCTTGTGGGTTATCCCTAAGAGATAGACATAATCCATCGCGGACTTTTTTGTAGACCTTTTTTAGGTGTACAATACTGTAGTACATTTTTTCGATCTATCTCGTAGGGTTCAGCCAGCGTTTGCAATGTAAGCGCAAAAAAATGTGTTTATTTACGACATCACATTAGAAACCTCTAAAATGATCAGTGTTTCTCTACTATATTATGCATGTCTTATATTATATATAGGTATACTGAAGCCAAAAAACATAAGCGACTATTGCAAATATAAGCGACTCACTCGTCACATGCGAGCGAACGTTCGCCGCTGAAGTACGTCTCGAGTCGCTATTTATAATATTCAAAAATGCCTGGTTGTGCTGTCAAATCCTGTAAAAATTATACTAAAAAAAATCATATGTGTCCGAACATCACATTTCATATCTAAGTATTCTATTTGCTAATGTATTTATAAAAAATATAACAAAATTTCAAATTAATAAAATAGCGACGCCATTACTATAGATGTTGCCAGGGACGTGAATTCTATTTACCCATAACACATTCTAGTAGTATGTATGTTTTTGTTTGCCAAACTTGTTATTTATAGGAAGACGAGAAATTAATTTTAGTGAGTACATTGACATTTTGCTATATTCTAAAAAAATTACATTATTGACATAATTTTTCATGGGATTATGTTAATTTTTCTATTGCATCTCAGTTGTATCGTGCTCATAAATAATGTTATTTAAGTAGTGTTGTGTTATGTATATGTTTATGTGTAAGAAGTATCTACAAAATGTTAGCAAAAATAATACATGTTATTTTATATATTTGCCTGCCGGTGTTGCAAGTACCTAGAAACCGACTGTTTTTTTAGTTAATCCCAAAACAAACTAAGACGACCAAATTTAAAAATTAATAATTTTTAATTTGCCGTCTCGTCCTACAATTCCACAAAGCGTTAAAGCGTTACGCTGTCCTTCGATCACAAAATTTTTACTCTTCATATGTTTTTCATACCAAAATCGATTCTTTAGGAGTAAACTCGAAAAAAAACGTCTTGAAAAACGAACCAAAAAATATTGTTATAAATAAATTGTTAATACTAATTCGTTTCTTCTTTTCCTGGTGCCTCAAGCCGCTGAGAAATAATAGAATATCTATCGTGTCTCATTTATGACAGTGACTGAAATATAACGCATGTTATTTGATAAAATAAATTAATAATAAGAATAATTTGTTATCCTACTAAGCTTTAGAAAAAGTAAAAGAACACTTGTAACACATTTAAATATATTTAAAATGTCTTTATTTAATATTACATTTTTTTTTTTAATTTTTTAATAAAAAAGTCCCTCAATTTTAGGGTAACCTCTATGCGCTGGTAGTAAGACCGTCATGCACACAAGCACAAATATTGTACGTAGACACTCGCGTTGAGCGGGGTTCACTCACACAGCTCCAAAAAGTGGCTTCAAAGTAAACGGTGAGATTTGTACTGGTCACGGTATCTGGACCTATATATAATCTAAAATGCATGTATTATACATATAAACCTTCCCCTTGAATCACTCTATCTATTAAAAAAAAACGCATCTAAATCCGTTGCGTAGTTTTAAAAATCTAAGCATACATAGGGACAGACGGACAGCGGGAAGCGACTTTGTTTTATACTATGTAGTGATTATTAAAAAAGTTGTCAGGTGCAAGTATACGCGGAAAGGCTCACGATTGGCTTACTCTGCTAACTCGATTTGGCCACGTCTTGATTTTCTATTTTGTCCAAATTTACATCATTAACTGTTAGAAGGTAGAAACACCTACTTAGTGTACCTGTACCTCTAAAATAGATATCGCAGAGTCAAAAATGTTCGAAGACTGTCACAAACTGTACCGAATAAATTTTAAACAATCATTACAACATTAATGAGGCGGCCCAAGTTAGAGATAGTTAGCCATGTTTCAGCCTTATATCGGCTGCTAGGCCGATATTGAGTTTTGCTGCAATATACATATAATCCCAACCCTCGGCCAGGTGGATATTTCATATAATAAATAAATAAACGATAATATTTCTATCTAGACTATTAGTTGATTAAATAAATTAACCAAATTCATATTTATTAAGGATATATGGTTTTACTCACGTGGTTATTTCGGGGATGCCCGGTGCCAGGTGCGAAGCGTGGACGGCGAGTGGACCACTCAGTGACAACTGGCTGCTCGCAGGCTGCCTTGCGTTGACTGCGCATTACAAACCCATGGGTCCCGAGTGAACCAATAATATAATATCATTAATATATTATAATATACATGTTATAATATATATTTTTGTTCACCGTCTGTTTTTCTTTATTTAAACATTTCGTGCACCCAATAAGCTTTATTTTTTTGTTACGTCTTTCATTTTCTTCTTTATCAAGCATGACAGCTATTCATGGCTTATAAAATTTGACGTAACGAAACCCACGTGTAGAGTCTAGTGCCAATCGCTGACAGACTTCTCGAAAATTCGTGGACCACACGATGTCCACTCTTTTACCACGCAACGTTCACTGGTGTCAACGCGGCGTCCACCCGTGGACCACCTATCGACATCGAGTTGACGCCGAACGACGCGGCGGGGCGGTGCTGGTCGGGTGGCCAGTAATGAGCTTAACTCCCCAGTTACACATCTAATATGTAAAAGATCTTGATTTTGGAAGACCTTTTTAGTGATATAGAACTACACTCGATATAGGCTAGTGATATAACCTATGAAATAACTTTTTGCCATTTTGTAGGTATGTTGTAGCCTTAATTTAGGTGTATTTTAATAAACCTAACAAACCGTACCATTGTACAGTTTAGACCATATATGCATTCATACACGTCATCAATTAAAATGTTTTGAATATATGTACTTCGGATTTATAAAAAAATAATTTAAATTCTTAAAATCGTGAAAATCATAAATCCTTCTTTGATGTCGCGTCGAGGGGTAAAGTCAAATAAGAAAAGAAAGACTGGCCAGGTTAAATTAATCAGAGACTAATATGTTCTTGGCCACCCAAATCTATAACATTGTAAATGTGAAAAAGGAAACTAAAAACAGAAAATGAAATCAAGGAAATTATTCATAGACTAAAAAAAGTTAACGTTAAAAAACGTATCGCTGACTTCAATGCGCCTAAATCAGTTTAAATAGTTAATACTGCATTCTTAGAGGTGAAATATTTTCTTCAAATTGAAATGGGACCAACCGTGTATACAATCGCAAAAATGAAATCGCTTCTCAAATGGCCGAAGATATCGCAATACACACGAAAAAAATCAGTGAATTGAGAAAGCCTCTCCCCCCCTGATCCGTTTTGAAGTCTCTTGAAAAGCGTCTTGGAATATATAACGACTTGCTAGAAATGTTGGATATATTATGCAAGAAAAAAATTCTGACAATTAGTCTCCGATTTATAAAATAATTTTTCAATGGAATGGATGTCAATTCATTTCTTGCACCACTACCTCGACTTTTTTTCTTACTTAACCTGGGATTGGCTGGGATATGTTAGCAACAATTATCAGAGATAATAGTTAGTACATTTAGGTTTAAACTAAGAAAGTTTGTTTTCTCATTTTTATACTGTTTTCTTTTTGGTGTGAAAATAATAAATATTTTAAATTTGACGTATTGGTTTATTTTAAACAGAGAGCTTCTCAATCGTAATTCCTCTCATTCTTACTGTTTTTTGAATCAATAAGCTTTGATTATATACAAATATGTCCCAATAAAGCTCAGAGCTAAAGGATTTGTGAACGTAACTATTTAGTTATCTCCAAAAATCCTTGTATGGGAATGTTTGTACTTTACCTAAGTTTTGTTTTTGTTACTTCTGGCGTCGCTTAAGCCAGTTTGAGCTCTACAAAGTATATCATTACGTACCTATAGATTTTGAAATTGTGTTCTTCGTTCCAGATAAAAAGATTAGCAGTGCCACCTGACCAAATAAAGAAGGGAGGCTTTGTGAAATCTTTGAAAGAACAGAGTTGGCCCTTATTGAAACCGCCATATTTAAAATGGATGTGCCTGAATGGATTTTTGCTTTTTGGAGTATTCTCTGTGTAAGTATTTTTTCGATCTCTATCACAACATAAATAACGATAATATCGACTTGTACGATAACGTTCGTCCCGGGACCTCAATAATACCATGTTTTTTTAATTCTTTTGTCGGCAAGGGAAGCTCTCTTCACCCACCACAGATAGGGGTTCATAAAAAAAAAACAAACAGAGTCAGTAGCGTAACAATAGGGTGGCAGAGCGTGCAAAATTCCACGGGCCCCATGCCCGAGGGCCCCCATATTGATGTGGTAAGCACTGATGATCGCCGATAACTGATCCATTCTATCATCGATCGACGTGTGTGTTGGCACCCTACGGGCTCCATCCGATGAATAAGCCTCGGGCCTCTGATGGTATAGTTACGCCACTGAACAGAGTTAACCCAGTTAGCTTTTAATTTTAGCCAATATTCTCACGGCCGCCTCACATCTCAATACAAATACAGGATACCGGAATAATTAACTGGCCTGTTGGTCAAGTGGTTAGTAGTGGTTAGTGACCCTGACTGTGGAGCCAGAGGTCGTGGGTTCGATTCCCACCCAGGACAAATAATATATAGAAAAATATAAGTATGTTTATCAACAGTCTGGTTAGTATAGGCTCTGCCTAGTTTCGGATCAGACGGCCGTGTGTGAGATGTGTGAAGTTATTGTTATTATGAATTGCTACAACTTACTATTACAAAAAATCTGTTTCAGATTAAATGGCCTCTACATGTGGGTCCCTGACATATTGAACAGAGTATTAACAGCAGGCGGGGAGGGAAAGACTGCATGTCAAGTTATCTTAGACAGACTGAATCAGGTTAGTAATGGCTTTTCTCTAAGAAACTTGCTTTTACGTTCGATTCCGACATACCACTTCCAGTAGCCCCGGTGTGGTGATGATCCGTGGGGGTTTCCACAGGATAAAAAAGGAAAACTGTTAATAAACTTTACAATCTTAAATATGTCTACTTGCAAACACTTAAAATATGACCTTATGATTTGAAGATCTATTATTACAATTTAAGCAATAAATTTAAAAAAAAATAGAAAGAAACCAGCACAATAGACAGCTTTTTATGTATGATAAATTACAGAAGATACAGATGTGCTGCTCATAAGCTACCCTACGTACAAACTTACTCCAATCCAGAAATTAAACAAATTTGACCTGAAATTTCAGTGCAATTCGTCAAATAAGCCGTTTTTATAGCTCATTTAACTTAAAATATACTGTTTAATCTGTTTTAGACTGTTGCAGAAGACGCTGAATGCGATGACAGCATAGACCAAATAACATTCATTACAAACTCCGTAGCCAGTGTCAGTTGTGCTGTAATAGCTATTCTAGTCAGTAGTACGGTCAAAATGATTGGCAAGAAGTTACTACTTAATTTAATTTTCTTAGTAATTGGCATATTCTGCATACTAATCAACTTTATAACTCAAGATATGTTGTTTGCGGTGCTGCTGTCTTCGTTGCCTCTTATGGGTCTAGCCATTGGACCTATTAACGCTTACGCAGTAGAAATATTTCCCACAAATCTAAGGTAATAATAATTTATCTTAAACACAACCCACTAATAAACATTTGTGTTAATTCAATTTGGCCAAAAAACATTTGTTTAGCCTTTGCACAAATCAAATATCACTTGATTGTCATTATCAAAAAAAGCACTGGTTAACATGTGATTAGTAATGTTTAATTAGTTACTTAAATATTAATATTTTGTTCTTTTAGATCCTCCATAGGGCCATCTAAGAATATGTAGTTTGATAATACATAATATCGATACGGTAGTAGTTCCAGCAACAAATCCCTCTTTTCTTTCTTTCTCTTTTAAAATTGCATCGGATATCTAGACAACGAAACACACAGAGAGATGTACAGTCTCAGTAAGTATAAGAAAGCAGTCTTATCCCAAATACATTCGTTGGTTCCATTGTAATTTTTGAGCCTGACCTACGCACGACACTAATGATGGCTGTGTCTTTTATAACAAGATGATAAACAAGCATATGCCCCGCCTGACATTGTATATTTTCTATTAGTCATATATGGATTAGAGCTTATTGGAATTAGTTCAAGAGTCACGTTTCACTCAAAGACTAAAGTTCAATATCAAGGCCGTTTTTGTACCGGCCGCCTGTCTTGATGTTATCTCATGTGAGGCCAATCTCATAAAAAAGTAGTCATTGCTCCGTGTAATAGTGCACCACTACTTTACTCTGTTGATTACACCGAGTTTAAGTGATTACGGTACCGATACCATGGTATCCGGATACCACTTAAGATCTCAACACCAGAAAACCATAATTTTTGAGCTACGTGCGCTACATACGAGTACAAGGGGTTTTCTCAGTATTTCACAGAAATAATTGTATCTTGATTGGCCTAAGTCTTTCTCAGTCGGGTACTCTTAGTAGAAATCTTCATCACAGGTATTGTATTCATTACCAGACCAATAAGTCTCTCTTGTACTGTCATCCTTTAAGTAATAGATATCATCGACAGAGAGAGTATCTCATTGAAATACATCAAAAAACAGGATTGGCGCAGTACGAAAACTTTTGGGACTGCTACGGCTTTCCCATGAGCCTCAACGGCTTAAGACTTACGCTGTGTTAGAAACACAACAACAGGTCACCGATTGCGAAAGCCGTATCGAAATCGTAAGCCGGTCACCAATTTATATCGGTCGTGAACCTCAACACGTACTTATACACGGTACGCCTGGGGACATTGATTAACTGGCCGAAACATGACTATATATATAATTATTTAAACGGAAGTTAACGCAATCCATAGGTATTACATACCTTTGAATTGCCTGACGTTTCGACCAGGTTGCACTGGCCGTAATCACAGGCTGACTACAAGTTAGTATGACAATATATGTCTATCCTTCTTCCACTCCATCCTTCGATCATAGTACACTTGATCTATGAATACATCTATTAAGTTAAAAAAAGACGTACACCGTGTTTGATCTCGGTGACCATTATCGTCTCGTCTTCTCGTCATTATTTTTCCAAAGATTTCTTTTTTTTTTCTTTAAAAAAATACTGGTATTAACGTGTGTCAGAAATCACCAATATTCTTATAAACCCTTCCAGCTAAGCTAAATAGGGAAGGGTAAAAGTTGTTTTTTTTGTGATAATAATAAGGCAAGTTACAATTTATTTAGATGGTTCTTACCATATTATTCCGCGATAATGACAATCAGTTATAATCACATAATAAAGTTTTATAATAATCCTTAAATATTACTTACTCCTTCTTATACAGTTATTATCTATATCTTTATGATTAAACATAAATCGTCATGCGATAATATCTATTGTTATAAAATTTAAAGCGTTTGATACTTTCCATAAAGATAACGTGCAAATATACACATCATTAGCTCTTCTTTTAGAAATGAACGAGAATAAACCTAGTACACATAATAATTTATTTACCCATCGTTTACAGCAATAACAATAGTTATAGGGAAGTACCTAATCTGATTTAATAAAACATTATAGACCAACTCACTAGTGCATGTGTTTGACAGGGATTTTAATGTAAAACTAACAAAATCATAGTCTTTTTTTTCTGCATAACTACCTCTCAGGTGTACCAGGAACAGAAAGAAAATCGAAAAGTTAAAATTTGGTCAAATCTAAGTCTTAAATGGCCGTGTCTTTTGATTGCGTTGACTTAGAAGCTTGCTTAGAAGACAGCTTCAAGAGACCGCAGGCACAAGTATTTTGCATTCATTTCAACTTGATGCGTCCATGGATTCCTGAGAAAAAAGGTCTTGAAAGACAGACGGACAACAAAGTGATCCTATAAGGGTTCCTTTTTTCCTTTTGAGGAACGGAAAATTAAAATATAAAACTCGGTAATCTCGCTGCTCTAATCTAATCAACTCGCTGCTCGCATGCTCGTCTTGCTTCGACTGCGCATTGCAAACGCACGGGTCCCCAGTGGACCAATATTAATATATCCAGCAGTGGACGGTCATAGGCTGATGATTGATGTATTAATTTTATATTTATACCCTCGTACTTTCTTTGTTTAACTATATTTTGTGCACCAAATAACTAAGATTTTTTAGTCTAATAAACTATTTTGTAGCGTTATTCATTTTTTTTATCAAGCGTTACAGCTATAAAATATTCATAACGAAACACACGTGTAGACCTAGTACCTACTAGACTACTCGTGGACATGTGATGTCCACTCGTTGACTACGCGACGTTCACTGGTGGCAACGCGGCGTCCACACGTGGTGCTGGTCTGGTGCCGGGTGGCTCTAATGAACTATGACTTTTTAGCTACCTTACCAGATTTTTTTTATTCCAGGGGCATGGCAGTGAGCTTATCCATGATGGTGGGTCGAACTGGCTCCATTTTTGGCACTAACGTAGCAGGTATTCTTATAAATGCGGTGTGTGAAGTAACATTTTATTCGTTTGGAGGTTTACTTCTCTGTAAGTATTAATCATAGCAATGTAATAATATGTAGGTACTCGTTCTAGTATGGAACCCACCGCCACCCTGTGTACAGTTTGAGTATGTGGTCTCTTTAGAAATATAGGTACTTGTACTGCTTGTACAAACCCAGTGTATTTACTTTGTAAAATATTTGTGATACCCGAACTCTGTCACACAATCCATAATGTTATCTTAACTCTCGTGGTCATTACATATGCACTCAGTTACGTACCTAGCCAGATAACTCAGTGCATGTATTTTGTTTAGTGTTTTATCTATATACGTTGAATGTATAGATTCAAATCGGACTGATTGAGTATCAACGGAAAAATAATAGGTAGTAAGAATAAAAAACTGAGGAAGTAGAAATGTTCCTGTTATAAGTTATATAATATAGTTACCTACAGTGGCGTAACAATAGGGTGGCAGAGCGGGCAAAATGCCACGGGCCCATGGCTCTAGGGGGCCTTCGGCCCCAACCCCAAGGCCCTAAGCACACGAAGCACCAAGAGTGAACTTGTGCCCCATGCCGATAAATCCGATAAATTAGCCACGAGCCTCAGATGGTATAACTACGCCACTGGTTACCTACCTAAGCAGCCGATATTTTATAGTCTTCAAATGCCAAATCTGCTGGATTATAAAATACCAAATGAGATACAAGCTTTGTTAATCTATTTCATTTCCGTTTGAGAATGCATTGCATTTTTTTGTTTTTTTCCATTTATATTGTAATTTTATGCATTATAAATTATGTTCATGACCTCAGGTACTGTTCATGTCATAAAAGGGCCACATATGCGTTGTGAATTATAGTTTGAAGTCCGTTGCGTATTTTGCCCTAAGCATTTATAGACAAACTTTAACTTTTAAAAGAAGAATCTGATCATAGCTTCTTCTACATCCTACTAATATTATAAACATGAAAGTTTGTGAGGATGTATGGATGTATGGATGTTTGTAACTCTTTCACGTTAAAACTATTGAACCAATTGCGATGAAACTTGGTATGTAGATAGCTGGAGAGCTGGATTAACACATAAGTTACTTTTTATCCAGATATTCCCACGGCAAGGCACCGGTGCCTTACTAGCTAGCAATATATACGCCAAACTTTTTACAATAGTAGTTAAATTTGTAGGTGGCAGTTGGTAGATGGGGACTCATAATTTTAAAATGTATGAAATAGCAGTTTTATGAATAATATGTTATTGTATTGTTTATGAGTATATATTATGTATTTTCTTTTTTCAGTTTGCGGCCTGCTTTCATTGATATTACCAGGATCCAAAAAAACTCCTAAGAAAAAATCTGGCAATGAAATTATAACTAAATTATAAAAACGTCACTTGCTTTTTTGCGTTAGGTAGGTACTGTGTAAGTAAGTAAATCTAAAAAAAATAATAAATAAATTATTATTCTTATATTTTCTTTTCATTCTAGCCTTATATTCATAGCAACGAATATTTTTGTGTTAGTTTACTTAGGTCTGAACTACCACCGCCCTCTCTTTCCTCCTAACTTGGAACTAAACCGTAAGAGTTAAGCCATTATGTAGTCTGTGGTTAAGCTAAGGTAATAAAATTATGCAAATTAAATATTATATTAAATTACTAGCAATTCCTCGCTTCGCTTCGCTCGCATGTACATATTTATATATTTTGCGCGGAATCCTAATTTTTTTCCAAAATAAAAGTAGCCTAAGTTACTACTTATGACACCTGCTATCTGCTAGTGAAAGTCCCGTGGAAATCGGTACACCCGTTCCGAAGATTAGCCGAAACAAACAGACAGACAGACGGACAGACAGACAGACAAAAATTTAAAAAACTGATTTTTAGGCATACCTAGGTATCGTGCAAATAATTGTATAAGCTTAAAAAATCTATTATTTTGACATAACAAACAGACACTTCAATTTTATTTGTTTGTATTAAAATAGTAATTATTAAAGTAGTACCTAGTATTGATAAATAATTTTTAAGTAATTTAGGAATGAAGGCTATTCTCTGATCCCAAACTAGGCCGAACCTGTACAATGGTAACCAGACTGCTGATAAACATACTTAAATATTTCTAAATACATACATATAATGGATAAATTACACCCAGACACAGAACAAATGATCGTGCTCATCACAAAATAATTTGTCCTGAGACAAGTCGAACCCACGACCTCTGGCAGCAGCCAGGGTCACTAACCACTAGACCAATAGGCCAGTCAACACAAATAAACACTGCCTATGAACATGTGCAACAACCCATGACTGCCTATTTTTTTTTTTTTTTTTGTTAACTAGGGTATACCTCAAGAGTGGCCTAAGTCAAGGAAGTCAGGATCTGATGGTGGGATCTTGATAAAATTGAAAGAAACCCTCGAAAATTGTGGGCACGAATAGTGTTTCTGTTTACTTTTCATAACTTAATCAGGTACTGAAGCTGAGCTAATGATGGAAACCATACCTTTCCTAAACATTAAGATGTTAGATATAAAAACTGTGGTTTCAGAGACAGAAACTTAATATGCTTTGAAGAAAAGCCGTCTTCCCACATCTTTACAATATTCGAGGTAACCTCAATTGGTCAATATCCTGGGAACTTCAAGGAAGGATGGTTTCATCATAAGCTCAGTGACAAGAAGAATAATGAACGATTAGAAATTAGGTGATAATAATACTGTGATTTAGCCAAAGAAACTAATTAATAGTTCGCTCGAAGTTATCTGTACAAAGTAGAGTAATTAGTATTTAATACGTCCCTTGTACACAATTGTACCTTGTAAACAATCTACCCGTAAATCAATGCAAATCGTTTACAAGTTGAGGAAATCATAGCTTTTTAAACTATTTAGTATTCAATGTATTAAAAGATAGTAGTTATAATAATAATAACTTCACACATCTCACACACGGCCGTCTGATTCCAAACTAGGCAGAGCCTGTACTATGGTAACCAGACTGCTGATAAACATACTTACATATTTCTAAATACAAACATATTATACATAAATTACACCCAGACACAGGACAAATTATCGTGCTCATCACACAAACATTTGTCCTGGGTGGGAATCGAACCCACAGCCTCTGGCTCAGCAGTCAGGATCACTAACCACTAGACGAACAGGCCAGTCAGTTGTCAGTGTATTAAAAGATGATGCGAGCTACAAAAATCATTAAATAAAAAATTAAGCCCACGAAAATGACCTAAAAAGCAAAAAAAAAAAACACCTTTTAAGTCTTGAGTATTGGGCTTATTTACATAAACTATCGAATTTTATATTAACAAATTTTGAGTCAGCGCCAAATAATAAAATGATTAGATATATCTAAATAGTATAATAATAATTGTCATCAAAATTATGTGGGAGAGCCATGCTTCGGCACGACTCCGCTCGTTACCACGGCCTCACAGAAAACCGGCCGTGAAGCAATGCTTGCATTGCATTTCGCCGCGTGAGTGAGGTTACCGGAGGCCCTAACCCTTCCCTCTCCCTTATTCCCGTCCTTCCCCTTTCCCCCCTCTTCCCACTCTTCCCCCCTCACCCTCTACTCCTACTCCCACCTTAAAGGGCGGCAATGCACTTATGACTCTCGAGTTGCAGGTGCCCATGGGCGGCGGTAGTCATTTACCATCAGGTGACCCGTCTGCTCGTTTGCCCCCTATACCATAAAAAAAAAAAATAACTTTATACTTTTTTTTCGATTAAAACTTATTTTTACATGAAAATGATTATTATTTCTAATTGAATCGGCAATGAAGCAATGAACGATAAATGATCATGCCCTGGCAACTCGGGAACAAATTTTTATTTTTTTAAAAGAGCCATCTTCACCTGATACATAAAACTATTATTCTAGGTTACCATATTTTACCGTCACACATTTAAGGTATTTTATATAACTTGTCAAGTTTGTATATTCATTTCACCAGGTTTGCCATTCTTAATAATTCCGTGATTAATATTAAGTAAAAGAAGTTTAAATCTTTTATTCATTTATGTTTAAAATAATAAATCATTGTTTTGAAATAAAAAAATTGGTTGCCTGTAAAGTCGGTATACGGGCGAAAGTTTTACGTGACAACGACTTTGAGTGGTAAAATAATTTTAATGTGAATATTCATTCGTATAGTAGGAAGAAGGATGAAATAATAGTAACAATTTAAAACATTTATTTATACAAAGAATTATATTTAAAACGCGTGCCTCTCACTCGCTCTCATTGTGAGCGCATAACGTGAGCGGAGCGTAACGCAGTTTCTTGAAGTGTCACCCGGCAAACCAATTTATAAGACGTTGTCACGTCAATAAATTATTACTCGAGACAATAAAGTAGTTAACCAGTATAACATGCTGGCAACTCTGGTCTCTGTCTAAATGTCAAATGTCAGAAAAAAAAATCGACGGTTTTATTTTCCACAAAGCCACAAACCAAAAGTTGAAGTTGTTATTTATTAAATAATTTAAATTATTTCTTGTTTGTGATAAAAGTGATAAGATTTATTGTAACAGTAAAGTATTTTTCGTTATGAATTGGTGCAAATAAGCGAACAATGTTCTCACAGTCAAAAGGAGTTCTACATTTTATAAAAATGTAGAACTCCTTTTGACCTTACTAATACCTTATAAAGTCTTGTAAATTAAATGATAATAAAATATGTTATTAATAAACCAATTAAATTAGACTTTTGTGTTATTTATTCCGTTCTCATAATTATACATTATAGCTATAGCTTTAGTAATAATACATCTTTACACCTGTAGTCAGCCTCTATAGGTGAAATAGGGAACTAAAGTTCCCGTGCTTTGCGGTCAGAGGCGCTGACCTACACAAAACGAGTTGCCAGTCTATTTCAGTATAATATATTTTAGTTTATGTTAAATGATCATTGAACTGTCAAAAAGAAAATAAAAGAATAGACCATGGATAAAAGAAAAAGAGTAGATAGGAAATATTGTCACGCGCTAGCAGCGTTCATCCATCACATATCACGCCCTCTTCCGCGGTCTATTCCTATGTCTATGGTCCCGCATTTATATTCTATCTAACAGCTGTCTTAAGTTGGCGAAGGGAAGTAATTTTTTTACACTTTTATTGAAGTGAAAACTTCTTTAGGTACGTTTATGCACTTTTGCTATGGGGAAAAAGCACTGAACTCGTGACCGTCACGCTAATAATACAGATATAGATCCACTAGAGGGCGCTAATCTAAACATTGAGTTCTGTCAGCTCTTTATTAATTAATGTTACCAACCTATTAATGTGACGTTTTAAGTTCGTTGTATCGTTTAAGTTTGCACTTCTGTCGGCAGTCCCATGACTGCCTCTTTTTTTTTATATTATTATTACAGAACAATGAAGAACAATTAACGAACAATTGAAATAGCAAAAAAAAATTAAAAAAAACGACTTCCTCCGCCAACTTAAGACAGCTGGCATGGTCCGGCATGGAGCGTTACGAGTGTATCGTATACTATAATTATAGTTGACTCGGGTCGGAACCATATCGATGACGAGTAATAACCACCGAAAGTCATCGAGATGTTTGGACAATCGAAACAATCGACTTAAACATCTCGCCATCGCCCATTGCTACTGTCAGCTGCAGGGCTTTTGGATTGGATACAAAATTCGTATAATTCGTACATACACAGGCACAGAGATACTTAAAACAAATATTGTCTGTCGTAAACTGTTAAATCCTTATACTTTAAAGTTAACACACCTTTTTTTGAAAACCCCAAAGTACAACACTGATTTACGTGATTTTGTATAAGTTCTGAAACTCGGTGGTATAAAATAAGTTGTCCTTACTGGCAGCCCTGGTCAGCTGTCTTCAACAAGGCAAGCCAAAAAACTACCTACGTGCTACAAGGCTACAAGCAGTAAACAAATAAATTATAAATTTGTCAAAAATTTAAAGACAAAAGTGTTGTATTTACTTTTTCAAAAACATAGTGTATCGAAAACCACTATTTGTGTAAAATTTGTAGGTCCCAAAATATGCACAACGTTGAGTCAGATAGTGAAGACGAACTGCCGCCAGGGTGGGAAGAAAAATCAACTGAAGATGGAAACGTGTATTTTGTGAAGTAAGTATATAATAATTTTAACATTACAGTATTTTTTTACACATCTAATAAATATATCATTTAATCATTTTATTCCAGTACATGTTCAAATAAAACTCAATGGACACATCCAAGAACAGGCTGTAAAAAAGTAATTCCTAAGGATTTACCCTTCGGTTGGTCGAAAACTGTAGACGATGAAGGGAAGACACTCTATATTCAGAAGGAAACCGGCAGTAAAACATATGTCGATCCTAGATTAGCATTTGCTAAAGAAGAGAAGAAGCATGTGCATGATTTCCGTCAGAGGTTTGATGGATCATCTACAGCTTTTCAGGTCAGAAAGAATATTTCACTGTAGTAAAACTAGCATTCCTTCATTTCTATTATAGATATTTTTGTTAGCTGTAAGCTTCATGCAGCCCTTGAGCACTATATTGTGTCACAGTGCCTTTAAAACTTGCAGTAGTAATGGAAATATTTCAGTACAATAAAATATTAGGATATGCTAACTAATATTATAAATGCAAAAGTGAATTTGTTTGGTTTTTATGCCATGAGCCAACTACTCAATTGGTATACTAGTACTCAATTACTAGGAGTACAGAAAAGGATGTTATGTACACTTAAAAAAAATACTTTTCCCAAGAGATAAAAAAATGACTTATATTTAAGCGAAGCCAAGCTTCTTAATAATGTTAAATAATGGATCAGTCAACTCATTAGTTTTTAAATTTTTTTCTATATTATTTCTTTAATCTTTAATTAGTTTTATAAATTCTATGACCGTGTTCCGTCACGGGTGTCTATGGCTGGGGACTCAGGCATAACCTAGAAAGGAACTCCCTGAACCCCCACGAGTTCCCTAAAGTCCTAATAAAAAGGAATAAACTAAAGACAACTGAGTTATCTATGTTGTTAAAGTTTTTTGTACATGAATGAAGGTTTTTAAATGTTATTTCAGGTATTACACGGTGTGGATTTGTCAGGAAAATATGCACTTGTCACTGGTTCTAATGTAGGCATTGGCTATGAAACTGCAAAATCTTTGGCAAGGCATGGCTGTAATGTTTTATTTGCAAACCGTAATATGGAATCTACTCAAAACGCAATAGAAGACATTGTCAAAGAAACAAATGCCGCTGAAGATGCTTTAAAAGCCATTCACTTAGATTTATCCTCCTTGCAAAGTGTTAAGAAATGTGCAGCTGCAGTAAAAACATTGTTTTCAGAGTATGTAGTGAACTTTTACTTTAGTTTATGACAAAGTTAAAAGAAATAGTGTTCTTGTCAATAAGTCATAGTTATACTCATTATTACTTAGTATGTTCTTGTGAATGACAGTCACTGCATATAAAATGTATTGAAGATATAATTTCCTGATGTGATTCCTTATCGAAAAGTCAGATAAAATTTTTTGTTACACTACTTTTTTGAATAATAGGCACTAGGAATAAATCCTTTCCAGAGATCTTTACAAAAACACTCCGATTTAGAAAACTTTCTTTAGAGGTTTCTTCACCTCAGATTTAGTAAAGTTTCTACAAATGCAACACAAATAATATATTGCAGGTGAAGATAATACCCCTCCAGTAGCTGCATTCCTTGCAAAGTTCCCATACTCCTGCTATTTCTTTGTTTGTGTCTAATACATATTTAAAGAAAATTGCTTTTGGTATTTCAGTCACCTGGACATAGTCATACTGAATGCAGGAGTATTTGGCCTACCATATACGGAAACAGAAGATAACATAGAAACCACATTCCAAGTGAATCATCTCAGCCACATGTACTTAGCTCTATTGCTAAAACCTCTTCTGAAAAAGGGTTCAAGAGTTATCTTTGTATCGTCAGAGTCACACAGGTACTATTACTTTTTTCTCTTAGTTATAATAGTTATACAATTAAACATTAGCTGTTTTTATTTTAATGGAATACTGATTCTAGTTATGGTGTTAGAAATTCACTTAACTGTAGCCTTAAAATTCTGCAGAATCTAATTATAAATAGGCAAGACAAAACAGTTAAAAACTATTTTCTCTTGTTTGTATCAGCATTAATTTTGATGAAAAAAATGTAAAAAATTAAATAAATAAAAGAAGAAATGGTGATACAATGTACTGAGACTAATGTGTTTACCACAATATGCCAACATGAGCTGTTATGCTGCTTTGTGATGCTATGTTTTAATTAACAGATTTGCAAGTCTCAAGAACATGTTTACCCAACACAATATTACATCTACGAAGGACTTGTATAGTTCAATGATGACGTATAACAATTCGAAGCTATTTAACGTTATAACAGCTAAGGTAATTAAAGGTTTCAGTAACCCAATTAAAATTATTGTGCTTTTTTAATCTTTAAGAAAACTCCTTAAGAGTAAAAAAATCTCGAAAATAAAATAGTTAGTCCTTAAAATTCATTGTTGTTAAGGCACTATGACAGTAAACCATGAGTTGGCAGACCGGTCACTATGCTAGTTACACTGTAACTGTGTATTTATGTAGTATATATATCTAGTGTGCAAAATTGTGGTAACTCCACAAAGCCACAAACCAATAGTTGAAGTTGAAGTTGACTGGTAGAGGATGCCCTGATACCCTATATAAGTAAACAACATACAGTAAAAAAATATATGTGAATAATTCCAGGTGTTAAGCGAAGAATGGCGAAGCGATGGCATTTGTGTGAATTCTGTACATCCCGGGAACATGGTATACAGCAATCTAAGCAAGTCATGGTGGTTATTTAGATTAGCCTTCTACATAATTAGACCTTTTACTAAATCATTGGTGAGAAATATTTATTAATATAACAGCTCTGTATAGAAACTATTCCACAGCTGGGAAATGGGCACGGACATTCTTCCAGCAACGCAGTTGTGACTTTTGAGTTGCAGGTGTTCATGGGCGGCGACCCGTCTGCTCGTTTGCCCCCTACCCCTTAATAAAAAAAAAATTATTATGACGTATTATGGTGAACTACTCTTGTGAATGGATGTTATTGGACTATAGATGGTAGTATTTATTCACTTTTTTTTTTACAGCAACAAGCTGCTGCAACGACAATATATGCCGCAACTGCAGCTGAATTAGAAGGTGTCACTGGTCTATATTTCAACAATTGTTTCTACTGCGAAGAATCGGCCTTAGCTCGAGATAGAGATATAGCTCTTGAAGTGTTTGCAATGTCTCTCAAAATGATAACCGAACGAATGGGAACTGAAAATATTCAAAAATATGTACAAACATATTCTGTTAGGCAAACTGAATCATGACTATTGAAACGCACCTACCCTAAAAGTGCTGCGCTGTTTGTAAATACAAATGTTTTATCTGCAATCTGTTTTATTAATATTTCAATTACAGTAGTTGTATATGTATTGTTTTTTTAGTACTAATTACGTCACATGATTTGAAATTATTTTGTTCACACAAATATTCGTTCGGTCAAGTTAGCTCAAAAATAGTGGTATTGTTAAAAAAAAAGTTTGTACGAATTTTGGGCACACCATTATAAATGAAATGTGAAAGGTCCCCATCGATCTACGAAATCAATATTCAAGGTCAATTCGCATGTATGCGTTTTTCGCTGTTGTCAGCCAAACGATAAGTTTTATAAATGGATCATATAAAATTTATAGATCATCATAATATGCACACGTTTCCACGCCACCTGTACTTGGCGCGTTTTTTTAACGTCGTTTTTCCGATAAGCCTATTACACTATCTATAATTATTGTGCTCTATAATTATTGTTATATAATAAAATAATATTGTATTAAATTAGGGATGTTATGGATGTGATATTTCGGATATGGATAAAGGAATAAAATTATATAGGTTTCGGATACGGTTACGGATATGTAATTATTTCGGATTATCCGTTAGTTTCGGTTACGGATATTAGATTGAAGTAAAATATAAACAAAAATAGTATGTAATAATTTTTATTGCTTATTTTGTTCCAGCAATAAAAGTTCTTTGTACATATCACTGTGTTTTGATTTGAGATGAAGTTTCAGTGAAGTAGTGCCACCTCCTTTCCGGGAAAAGTTTTTATCACACTGTTTACATTTTGCAGAATCTACATTAACTTGATAAAAAAATGTCATAATTAAACTTGACTTTGGTCGCATTTCGTCTATAGAAATCAATTTAATACTTAACACAAGACTTTCTTAAATTAAGTATCAACTGTTAAATAAAAACTAACTAGTTATGAAAGAGGTTATGTTGTGACTAGAAATAGGCTTGTGTAGTTCACGAACTAAGTACCTACTACATATTAGGAATTCATTCCTGGCATGGAACTAGAACGAACTATTCTGTAAGCTGATGTAATGAACGAAGTCCTATAGACTTCATTCATTTAGTACACTAGTACTGTCAAGAAACATGGAACGACTGAAACTGTATTAATATTGTACTGTATTAAATAAAAATTGTACCATTGGAAATTATGTAAATGGTGCAAATTATGAGTAATTCGGGAAAATGATTAGTCTGATTGATAATTTAATGGAACTTCAAGTGCAATATCTTCTCCATCTTCCTGCTGGATACAAATTGTAGAGATTTGAGGATTTCTTTGAAATAAATCTAGTGTTTCTTCTTCGTCTCCAGATGGATGGACACATAGTCGGCCCAAATCGCTTTGTGCTGCAAAACGTCCAGTTTTATGGACGCCTCGATACGTCCCCGAAAACACGCATACGTACTCATCGATCAGGAAATCGCACTATTTACTCTCTCCGAGCTGCTGTAGCGTCAAACAGAGTGCCTGCGTATTCTTCATTACTGAATGCAGCCATTCTAGGACCGGTCAATGTTCAAAAATGTTATCGACTTCAACGATAGATCGGTACTTAGAAGATAGGTAGTTGATTCTAACTGACCCATTGGCAATTTGAGGAAATTGTCGTTCGTTTCATTGCTTCCTATTGTCATTATAGAGCAAGGCAGCGTCATAAAACAAACAAGAAACCACACATGTGCATTATAAAACTTTGTAGAGCATACTTTATCGTTATATCTCCGAAATGGTAACTCAGAAAAAAGCGTGAAGACAATTTTTGAAGTGAAAACTTCTTTAGGCACGTTTGTGCACTTTTGCACTTTTGGGGAAAAAAGCACTGAACTCGTGACCGTCACGCTAATAATACATATATAGATCCACTAGAGGGCACTAATCTAAACATTGCGGTCTGTCAGCTTTTTATTAATTAATGTCACCAACCTGCTAATATGACGTTTTAAGTTCGTCGTTTCGTTAAAGTTTTCACTTCTGTCGGCAGTCCCATGACTGCCTATTTTTTTATAGATGACTAGCCGTTCGCCACAATGTCATCTGCGTTTATGGTCACTGCTCCACTCCTAAGGGTTGTAGCGTTATGTTAGGTAGCCTATAACCTTTCTCAATTAATACTCTATCCAATACAAAAAGAATCTGACTGGTTTAAACAAACAATTTTTTTTAACTTTATCAATTTATCATATTGGTATAGATTGCATGATCTAAATTTTTGTCTGACCTGTTTTACCTATTTTATGACAAAACTTACAGTTTGGCTTAAAAATTCAAAAATCCCATATTTGCGAACTTTGCCCTTGAATAACTTTTTTTGCAGATGTGGGATCTGACATTTAATTTATAATGGTGATCCCGATCGTACCAATACAGATACAGATATTTATAATTTTCAGCTGTAAAAAAAGATCTCTTAGTTGTAATTTTGTCACTATTTCTGAACATTGCTCTGAGAATCTATTTTATGCATGACTGCAAAATTGATCTAGATCAAGCTCTTTCCTGGTTGAATTAATGGCGACTTGCCTGTTGGTCTAATGGCTAGTGACCCTGACTGCTAAACCAGAGGTCGTGGGTTCGATTCCCACCCAGGACAAATAATTGTGTGATGAGCATGATCATTTGTTCTGTGTCTGGGTGTAATTTATCTATAATATGTATGTATTTAAAAATATATAAGTATGTTTATCAGCAGACTGGTTACCATAGTACAGGCTCTGCCTAGTTTGGGATCAGACGGCCGTGTGTGAGATGTGTGAAGTTACTATTACTGAATGTTTCAGTTACATTTTCAAGTTGTCCACAAAAAAAGTGGTCTTCTCGTAGCTCGGCTTCTCCACAACTAACTACCAATGCTACTGTCATCCAAGTTACGAGAGTACCCTTAACAGAGAGTTCAGTGCAAGACAAAACCGTAAAGGGTATACCCCGCTCAATCTTGCTGGGTAGACTATTCCTAAGAATTAGACTACAAGTTAGTGAGAAACAATAATGTTTACAAGAAAATCGCTCTATCTTGTCCCAAACATACATGACATCAAAAAAAAACGAGTAGGTATATTCAATGAAAGTTGTATTAATTGTATACAATAACAGCACCTTTGACTATAAATCTATCTATAAAAACAAGAGGCCGTGTAGAACGGCGCTAATAAAGTCTACTAATTTAGTGGTTTGGTTTACTCGCATGCCGTCCAGCCGACGTCAACGGTAAGTGTCATTTCAAGCACTAAACGGCGATATCCATAACAAAAATAATAAATCATTCTGGTTTGTGTTGTTAAAGTCGTAATTATGTTGGAAAACCTTATACCAACATAAAGATTCCTTTTTATTTTTACTTATTTTATTAGATTAGATTTCTTTTAATTTATTTGTGCAATTCACACATGGCAGAAGTGAAACTTCAGAAAAATAGTCTACGAGAGATTGAGAAATAAAAAGTAAAATTAACAAATAATTTAATTTTACATTATTTATATAAAAGTTATTGGTCAAATTAACACATGCGTTAAATTATTAATATAAATTAATTAACCAACGATTTTTTTTATACGCAAATGCACGATGGTTCTGCTGCCTGGTGGCGCAAATCGGAATATTTCACGTATAAAATACTTGACATTGGCATTTCACGTTATTACATTATCACATTATAGAAGTGAAAAATAACGTTTAACTAAGTGAAAATGTATTGTTGCATTTCTGGACGCTCGAACTCTTAAAAAAAAAAAAAAAAAACAAATGGCATAAAATTCTATTAATTTCATATGAACAGTACTCACTTTCCCTTATTATGTGATAAACGACATAAGAGGATAAATGCAGTAAAAAAACATATTTAAGTACGAGTTTCAAAAACATTTAGAAATTATTAACAATTTTATTTGTAAGAATAGCTATTTGTATGTAGTAGTACTATTCAATACAAACAAATCTGGAAGGAAACATAACTTCAAATAATTTTGTTTCAGTAAACAGTTCGAGCATCAAAAAAATTGTACCACACAATTCAATACCACAAAGAAATTAAAGACCCTTTATTGTATAAGAAAATCGAGTTTTATTTTTATTCCCTGAATAAAAAAAAAATATTGTCATCCTACCCACATATTATGCGCGATAAAAATAGTCGATTTCGATTATCTATTAAGATTTGTAGCTTTTATCGTAACTCTTAACAGTAACAAATAACACAAATGCACAATTTTTTTTCACAAAATGGGACAATTTTGTGTTTGTCTTATCTTTCACAGGTTAACCGTAATAAAAGGAAAACGAAAAAAATGGAGGACTGAGGGCCCAAAATTTAACAAGGTTAAAACATTTAAACAACAAGAAGTGGTGACCTGTTCTTGCTTTCACAAATTTTCACAATTTATTTAGTAGCATATAGAATTTCAAACAGAAGCTGTAAGGTAATGGTTTCATTTTATTAGCGTAATTAGCTTTTACGTGTATGAGAATTGAGGGCCCATTTTGAAGGAAGTAATACAAAATACGACAGCGTTTGCGATAATATCTTGTTTTTACAAATTTTGTTTGGCATTAGCTTAGATTTTGGTCTAAACATTTTTGACGTGACAACGTCTTATAAATTGGTTTGCCGGGTGACACTTCAAGAAACTGCGTTACGCTCCGCTCACGTTATGCGCTCACAATGAGAGCGAGTGAGAGGCACGCGTTTTAAATATAATTCTTTGTATAAATAAATGTTTTAAATTGTTACTATTATTTCATCTTTCTTCCTACTATACGAATGAATATTCACATTAAAATTATTTTACCACTCAAAGTCGTTGTCACGTAAAACTTTCGCCCGTATACCGACTTTACAGGCAACCAATTTTTTCTATAGTATCCATAGTTTATGCGATACAGATGGGCCCCCAAAACTCTATGGACTATGTGAGAACTGAGGGCCCAACCTTACCGTCCATAACTCGCTTATTTACTTTCACAAATTCTGATTCCAACTTTCACAATTCTTTGGGAATGTTCACTAAATCCTAAGGACATTTTCAGAGTTTTAACATAGTGGCCCTCACACCACACGCACACTCAGAATCATGTATTAAAAGTAAACAAGGCACAGTTAGTCGATTGATGTTGGTGCGTTTAATCACATTGAATGAACTACATAAAGGAGTTTGTATAAAACTATAAAAATTTATTATATATATTATCTGTGGAAGAAAACATGGCGACTTTGACATTTTTATGTGTCAAGGTAAATTGTCAAGTAAATTATAATTATTGTACGTGTTATTTAAGCAATTTTTGAAAAGAATATCCTCTATTTCATGAAAATAACATTCCAGTTTATAGCATTTATACATAAAATCTAATACTAACTGTAAATTAGTGTCATTAATTAGTGATGAAATTAAACAATGCTCGTTCGGACGCTCCTATAACGGTCAAAGGATTTCCTATAAATAATGAAAAAATGTTTGGAGTAATGATATTAATAAAATGTTAATGTTCGCAATGATTGTGTGTGTATTTCAAACTTTGTACAGTTAGTGAATATCGTTAAAATGGGGGATAAGATGAACAGAGAATACTTCGAACCTGGAGCTACAGCCTTCAACTACAATAATGTGGTGAGTAATTATTATTACTACACTTTTACCTCTACGTTCTATGAATACTAATTCAATGAGGTTTATCAATTTCTCATTTCAATTTCACCTGTACCCTCTTATCTTTCGTTTGTATTGCATTGAAGAGATTACAAAATAAAAAGCTGACATTTGTATTACTTACACTAAACAATTTAGAACTGTATTAACCTTGGAATATGTTTAACTTAGCTTAAACAAAGATGTCTGTAATTGTGAGTAGGTATATAATAAGTGCTGTATGTGAACACCTTTAAGTGTAACATTAACCCCAGGAGACAAATATCATTACTATACAAAGTGGATAGTGCTATGGATTATTTTCCACACCCTAATGTTGTTTATTGTTTATTTTTGAACTTTGTTACTGAATTTCAATGAATAACTTATTTTAAAAGTGTGATATTTGTGTGTATGACACAATATCACACTTTTATTTAGGCCCTGAATGGTCTTTTTAAAATTGCATACATTTTAAAACAAAACTTTTATATATATTATTACATTATGAACTCTATCCCGAACAATTAGCGCAGGAATTCCACCAATGTCAAGTGTTTTATAATAAAATAATACAAGTAAAATAACAAAAACGTAAAAAATGGATGTCTATTCGTCCATCTTGAAAAAAATCCCAAGACAAAACTATAAGACATAAATAGGATTCATCCAAATATACCTTTATGTAAACACCTAGATGAATATATACTTGTGTAAATGTGACATTAAGCTATGCACTTCTTTGAGCAAATTCATGAAATTTACTTTCTCTAAAATATGTATGAGAACTATTGATACTATTAATCAATTTATTTGGTTCTGTGTTACATATAAAAAAGTGAGGTTGAAATCTTGTTACAAATTTGTAAACTTTTACTATAGCTCAGAAGTAACTATAGGTAACTTGTAATTTTTTTGTAGTTACTTTCCCTGGATTTACTATCCCTTATTTTAATATTTTTTAACAAGTAAGAAATTAATGCATTCACAGAAAGGTAACAGTAAAGGTAAAATATTAATGTCTTTAATTATTATTGTCTTGGTCCCTGTACCCGATGTCGGTGGTATACTATTTTTTATATTTTTAAATAAATATTTTGTTTTGTAGGTATTTAAAAATGTAATTGATAAGTTTTAAGATGAATATAGAAAATAATAATAACAAAGGTAAAATATTTCTATTAAGCATTGTACCCAAATTTCGGAAATAAATGGCTATATTATTTATTCTTTAATAAACTTTATTGTCAGACCATAGTCCATACGCAATATTATACAATGTAATATTGTAGATGTCAAAATCTGCAACAAACGGAGCGCATGAAAACTGTCATCTTTTGTATCAAACAGCTGTTTATTCAATACTAGCTGCTACCCTGCGGTTTCACCTGCGTAAGTCCCGATCCCGTAGGAATATCGGGACAAAAGAAGCCTGTGTTAATAGCGGTCTCCAGCTATCTGTTTCATCGCAATCTGTTCAGTAGTTTTTGCGTGAATGAGTAACAAACACACACCATCACAAACTTTCACATTTATAATGTATATTAGCAGGATAAAAATATAAATATATTTAATGAAGTTGTATTTTATTTGTCAAACATATCACAACATGTTCCTACCGAATGACATATGGAACATATTTTGCCTTAAAACAACTTCTGCAGTGGTCAAACTCAAGTGACGATATGCTATCTGCTTTTAATCAGTTGAATTGAAAATTCTAAATACCTTATTGTTATTTCTCCTTGTCTTTTTGGTGATGTACTGGAATTGTGCCAATGTCAGTGTCAGTGGCAATGACTAGTGTTGTATATCCACCCTACAGACTGCTGTTACCACAGTGCTATTATTTTATTGCTTCATAGAGTCACTATGATGGTGTTCTCATGATCATTATTTCCCATGGTATTTCAATTTTTTTTTAGGCACCAAAAACCACTTACCTACCATTAGATAGGATGTATATAGTATAAAAAACAATAAAAATTTGCATCAACATCAACTAATTTAGTTTAAAAATCATGACAGTTTAAACAAAACATTGCTAACATTATATAGGTATACAATTTATTTTGTTTTGCAGGTAATCACTGTTTACGTAACCTTAATTAGAACTGTAATGTGCTTAATAACTAAACTACATATTTCCAAGTACTCAATAATTATACTTCAAAGTTCTATCCAGGCAGGTGGATGTTTATTTGTATTAAGATGCATTTATAGAATGTCATTTAAGAAACTGTATTATAATAATAAACATATCATATCAAGCTTCAAATGAAGATAAGCATGTCTGCAACCAAACAAGTAGAGTTTTAGGTGTGATTTACTGAGATAGATAAGTAATATAGATTGGCAGACTGCATTAACATCCATTATATTTACAGATTTGAAAGTAATAAACCATTTTCAAAATAGTATATGAGAAAGACTGAGGTTTAATTCTATCTTCTTTATTAATTATGCTGCTTTTTTATTTTGAAAGCTTTGAATACAATACACTATTCTATAAATACAATCATATTAAGTATTACAATTGTTTTGCTGAACCTTGAAGACTGTTTCAATAAATACATACTTTGCTAATGGCAAGCTAGTTGGTGCAGGGGTTGAGCATTCAAGTGCAATATTAAGGATGTCGGCTCATTCGGTTCAGTTTTATTTATGTATATATATGCTCAAACATTACCTTTGTTCAAAAAAATGCTTAAAGAATGGTTAAAGAAAAAATGGAGAAAGAATTACTTGCATGACAAATGTGTTTCCATTTCTTATTAATAATAGATAATTATAATGTATGTATATGTATAAATATGTATGTATGCTCTTTTTTTTTTGTTTCTTTGGGTAAATCAACAGTAATACGATACAGAGTTTGTATACAGTTTTCTTATAAATGTAATTTAATCAATGTGTCACCAACACCATTTACCACAATTTGAGTAAGTTCTGTTAAAATTTGCGCCAGAAATAAGAATGGCAGATCCATCCACCCCACTGCGCAAGGGGGATTATGATTTTTGGCTCGTATGTTTTCAAAATAACAATAATAATTGTTTTACAGAGATATTTTCCGATTACAGAGATACATTATATATATATACACACATATACACGCATCAAAACAAATTGTTGACTTATACTATATGACTAGACTATATGAGGGTACCAAATTAACAATTATTGTTTAATAATTTAATTACATTACCTTTAAAGGTGCTAGGATGCAATGCTGCAATGTCTAAACTATTGAAGTTTTGGTTATACGATTTAACCAGCCGGTACAATGGTGAACGTTTGCCTGCGTTAGTTCGACAACGTGTAGTGGCGAATAATTGACAGGGGTTACGGCAGTGTGTCCTAGTAGGTATTCTATAAGCAATTTTATTAATAAGAGATACACAATCGTATTTGTTATGGAAAATATCATATAGTAAGATTGTTTCGAGCAATTTACGTCTATTTTCTAATGTTAGCATATTATAATTATCCAATAATTCTGTATAACTTAAACGGTTGTGGTAACATCTGTACTGCACAGTGTACATTAACTTTCTGCACAGACTCCAGACTCTCCTTGTATTTATTATAGTAGGGGTTCCAAATAGATACCGCATACTCCAGCTGTGACTGAACCAATGATTTATATAGATGAAGATAGGTGGATATTTGCGTGAATTCTTTGGCTGATCTCTCTTATTTATATATGTATATATTATGTATTTGTATGTGTGCTATATATAGACGTATATAAGTACTAAATATAACATATTAGGTATACATTTAATATATGAATGTATTAATATTTATGCAACCCATTGTATAACTTGTTTGTGTATATTTGTTTCCTTTTTTGCTGTACAATAAAACGTATTTATTATTTTTCTTAAAATGACGTCTAAGAGCTATGCTTAGTTTGAGTATAACTTTGTAGTATTTCCCAAATTATTAGTTCTGCACTGTTTTGTGGCAGTAGTTCTTGAAAAGATAACACCATATCATAAACAATAATTATATCTAGAATTTTACACATATTGGCAAACTATTTCATATGTTGAGTTGTTTGAAAACTGGACTAAATCTAAGGTTCGACTCCATACATAAACATTTTATATTTCTGGCATTGCGCACTCGCACATATCTCTCATATCATATTAAGAATTAACACTTATGCGGAATACTTGTCAAACAAATTACACGTCAAAACACAGCAGCAGAAAACTATAATCCATGCACGTGTTTATGACTTAAAGAAACCTAAAAAAATCAGACAGTGCTAACTTTAGGCAGTTGTTTACCTAACTGACCACTATGTGACCTGTGCTCAGGTTATATCGTGGTCATATTTCATTATGTAAACTTTCTAGTAACAAATGCAAGTATCGCAAGCATTAAATTTAAATATGTATATATGTACAAAGAAGAAATAGAAGATAATATATATAAAAAGAAATTGAAGAAAACTTCTTGAAAGAGCTCGTATAATTTTCCTTGCTGCACTTTAAGATGCAAAAACTTTTCTTTGCAATTGACGTTGTAGCTTTCGGCTACTGTTCTGTGTAAGGCGTAATTAACTCACAAATTGTTTTACTTGTACTTTTACTGGCGTCCCTCTGATTAGCAAAAGGTATAGTGGAGAAAGAATTAGGAGGCCGAAGTATTCGTTGTTTCTGATTTGAATCGGATGGGCTAACTTGGGACGACCCAGATATAACCCTAACGGGTTATTAACCGGAACGGTTGCTCTTTAGATCTGCTAGGGAGAAAACCTATGAAAAAATTACGCAAAGGTTGGTTCCATATTCCATATTTTCTGTGACTTAGGCTCGTTTCTTATGAACGATACCTTACCGTCAAACGGACCGTGTGTTGCTTAGAGTTAAACACGTTACATCTACAAGAAGTTATAGAAGTGAATTCCTATAGCTAATATAGCAGTAAGTGACGTATATTGTAACATTGGGCATCATAATGCAAATGCAATCTGTAACAAGGAGCTATAATAATCAAGTAAATAATAAAAAAACGACCTTTATTTTCAACGAGCAGAACGCAGGCATACTGCCTGCGTTCTGCTCGTGTGTGTGTAAATGAATTTTACATTACCTAAACTTGCAAATTGCTTTCAAACTTATTGACTAGTTTTGTATGCGACTGTGCCGGACGAAGTTTAAATTTTTTAGAAAACGTGAAATCACTGAATTAAACAGCAGATATAATAGTAAAACAATATTATTATATAAAAAAAACTTTTAATAAAGTTAAACAGACTTCAAAACGCACTAACAAAAGGCACTGAAAAGAAACAAATAATCGATTTCAAACTTAATTGAAAAGACTACATCAAGTCACATTTTTTAAATAATAGGTAACATTATAAAGGCACTAGGGTACCTTCTGGTTTTTTGAAGTCGGTGTTAAACCCGAAACGCAAAAAGTAATATAAACAGGTCAATGAGGTACGGAAAACATATCTGAACTTTTTTTTAAATTTAATAAAGTAAAGCCGATAAACTTACTAGTAGCTACTTATGCGCAATACTCAAATTATGCAAATTTATCAAAGACGTAATAAAGCATTCAAAAGTCAATTTCATTTGAGACGTGACGAGACGACAACAACGTCGACCCGTTTGAAGCCCCTCGCAACCTCCGCAGTGGACCTAGCCTATTTATCAAGTAGTATATTGGGCTTGGCACCGACTTCAACCAGGCCAGTAGGTACCTAGTGCCTTTTATCGTGTTACCTATTATATTGAAAGTGTCACGTGTATTGTAGTATTTCCAATTAAGTTTAAAATCGATTATGGTTCACTTTTCGGTGCCCTTTGTTAGTGGTTTTTGAAGTCGGTTTAACTTTTTTAAAGTGTTTATTTTTTCATTTTTAGTGTAAGGTTCCACGTACTGAGTGGATACGCTATTTAGAACAGTACTTACTTACTGTGATGTAAGTTACCGAACTACAGTACGTTAGATTATATTAACTTTAGTTTTATAAGCCTGATACTTTATTTAGATAAGGTGGTAAGATTTTTCGTTTTTCTAGCAACTAACTGCACTAGATTAAAAAAGTTATAAAAAAAGATACATAAAGCCGAACATAGAACCTTAGAACCCCTTTTAAGTCTATTAATACCAACAATATTCATCATTTTAAAAGTCAATATTCCTTATTTTCAAGAAAAATCTACAAACACACCAAATCTGTCCTTGATTTCTGAGAGTTTCCCCCATTTTCCCTGAGACACCATCATCAACTTTGGACTTGTGACAATGAGACCACTTTATAATACTTTATATATCATTATATTCATTCAAACAAAAAGAAAATTGAAATCGGTCCATAGATGATGGAAATAGCGATGAACATATATAAAATAAAATACATACAGTCGAACTTAGAACCTCCTCCTTTTTTTGAAGTCGTTAAAAAGAGAACTAGTTCACATTAAATTATCACTACATATTATAAAACAAAGTCCCCCGCCGCGTCTGTCTGTCTGTCTGTTAACGACAAACTGAAAAACTACTGAACGGATTTTCATGCGGTTTTCACTAATAGACAAAGTGATTCATGAGGAGGGTTTAGGTGTATAATTTGTTAAGATTTTGTGTAAATTGATTGAAATATGTTGATAATTGTTGAAGATGTCTCTGCTACCCGTGCGATGTCGGGGCTGGTTGCTAGTATAAATATTTGATACATTTCATGCGCTACCTTCAAAACGAGTAAGAGGCGGTTTCACTACATTAAACACATCAAAGTAATGCTCATGTTGTAACCAACTCACATGCTTACCAAATATGCTACTTGAATATATGAATTAAATGTCTACATAAACTTGTTTCAAGCGAAACAGTCGTCTCCACATTTACTGCCAGATTCCTTAAGATTTCACCATGACACATTTATAAACGCTGTTTATGTAGAATTATTGTGACAAAATATGAACTTATCTTCGGGATGGACCGTAAGCGTTACGTTTCACGAAGTCTGTCTAAGATGCACTATCAGCACTGACATCATCTTTATGCATAGGCGAATGCATCCGCATCAAGACAAGAAAGCGGAGTGAAACTTTAGATTTACAATTGTCTACAAACACTGAACTCAGGAACGGATTCTATATATTTTAATTATAAACTATTATTATGCATTCTGAAGTGGTGTGTCGTGAAAGTTAGAAGTAGACAAACAAAAATTGCAGATGATACTTAAGTCGCATGGTCTTACGTAGGTAAAGCATTATTCTTCGCCTGATTTCAAGTGCTTCGGCGCGGGAAGTAAAAAAAAACACACTATTGTTCACAATTTTCTATTTTACCAACTTACAACAATTTGCCGATGAACAATAATAGTTACTTGATCCCACGACGAGACAATGCGAAGTGGGCCAAGCAACTGACACAATTTAATTTGCGCGAAATACGCCTCTGGTGTATTTAATAAATGCAGTAAAATAAACTTTTTAGTCCCACGCTTCCACCTGTGCGATCCGATCATTTTTAGCCATATAAGTAGTGGTGGGTTGTTCTGTGTAAATAACTCATTTACATATGGACGTATGATGCTGTACAAAGAAACCGCAGCATCTGCCACCGCACAGCTGTCGCCGTCTTGTTTTGCAAGGAGCAATATATTTCGATGCCTCGTAAGCTATAGCCAAGATCATTTATCAAACTTAAAATTTAAATTGAAGAAGTAATGGCTTAATAATTAGTTTGGTATCGTTCCGTACTATCTTTAAACATGTCATTTTGTAACAATATTTTGATTAAGAACATTTATTTAACCTTCAATGTAATTCGTACCGCCTAGCCTTTCTGTCGAGTCTCAATTGATTCTTACCAATATCAATTCAAGAAAAACATCTGTGCATAGATACCTACATATTTGAATGGATTTATTTTGTTCTATCGGTAACAAGTAAAAAACGAATGCAGTCTTCGTCAAGTTCATAATTATACTAAAGTACGATAAAAGGTTGTATTTTATATAACCGTCGAAGGTCGCAAGTTGGACGAGCTGCTCGGTGCCAGGTGCCAGGGTACCGCGGACGGCCTGTTCGCGTGAATCTTCCCCTCACTACTATAGTCGTTTCTTTGTATCTTTACCGCGAGCTGCCTATGGCTACGATTTTCTGATACTTTTACCTGTGAAAGTTACACATTTAATTTTAGTGGTAAAATGATTTCTACTGAAAACACAAACATGTAGCATACTATGTTCCTGTCATATCTAGAATATGTAAATTTACAGGCTACCGAAAATCAATCGCCAAAAAAATGTACAGCGGTTATGATTATGGATCATAGACATTGTTTCGTGCACATTCGATATTAGCATTGTATAAGGTACGTAACCACAGATCGCGTGTTAGAGGTAAAACCTATCTACCTAGTTGGCAATATTCAGTGTTCGGTATTGTCAGCCAGTTCATTTTCGGCTTGCGAAATATTCGTTGTCTCGCGACCTCCATGCCTGCCATTGTTCCTTTTCTGTACGTTTAATCCACAAAATGTGTGTAAAAAGTTTTATTTATTAGTGTGTCGTGAAATGACTACAATGAAAAAGGTCCTATTTCAAAAAAAGAAAGTGAGAAAAACGGTGCGTGTTATAATATCATGTTATAGATAACGTGTAGTGGTGCACTTAGCGAGAACATTGCACGGGTAAGCTAATCAGATACATTATCTCATTATACACCTCTATACTTACCATTTACAAAGTACCATTTTTTTACTCTATTAAGAAACAGTTTCCTTGTTCATGATCCAAGTAATAATTGTAAGAGAGTAGTTAAGAGAAACAAAAAAAGCCAGTACTTGCACAAATTTTGGCATTTAGTTGCTGATAAAAAGTGAATACAGGAAAACTGTTTCAAGAAACAGTTTTCTACCATTTGGTCACGAATCACTGACGTGCGTAAATTACTGGCTTCTGTGATATACCATCATTCATCCAGCTTGCGTCATTCGCTCGTTCTAGTCCAATCGCTTTTTTACCTTATTTCGATTACATCAACTAATTTTGCGTTACATCGATACCAGAAGCTCTGTAAAGATGGAAAAATTTCCATTAAAACGTAATGTTGAATTTGCGCAACGTTTTATTACCTATAGAATGTTTAAGGCGCTTTGTCATCTAATCAGCTGTCAATCTTTGTCTTTTGATTTTGATATCGCAACTGATAGTTTCAAGTACAATGAATGACATTTACCACCTTTTAGTGTAAAATTCGTAAATTGTTTGTCAATACGAAAAAAATATCGTTTCCACATTAATAAAATGTATTAAAAGTTTTATTATAAAGTATTGCGAATTAGTTATTTCTCAAAGTTTAGCCTAAAGAAATAAACGTTATAGTGTAATATGGACAGTAATGGACACTTATATTTATTAGATGACATTTAATTAATTTAGATGAACAATCAATTTGGCTATCAACCACGAAACCAGATGTAAAAAGTAAGGACAAAATTGCAGATCTTAAACTCTAAATTACTGTCATTGCTAGATAATACAATAATTAATCATTATTATTTTTATAAAAAAGTATAACCGACTTCAGTGCGTCTCAAACAAGCCTTTTCACCCTTATGGTTTTAATTTTTTAACTATCGGGATTTCAATCGTTTGAAAGTACATAGGTATTCTTTCCCTAATTCTATTTTTGTTTTTTATTATTCTAAAAAAACTAATTATTGATTTACATAATCTACACTACCGCGTGGGAAACTGCGGGAAAAGCTAGTAATGATTGCACCTAAAAATTTATGTTCCAGTTTGTGCCATGCTGTGTAATCGATTTATCTGGTGCAGTACATATACATTAGAGGCCGTGTCCAACATAAAGATGAAAGCTTTACCACTCATATTTTGCTTGCGTGTCTGCTTGACTACATTATTCGCTTTACAGCGGTAATTAGTAACTTTCTCGATTACGTTGTAGAGCTACTAATAAATTGTACTGACAGTAAAACAGTCTTGACTGCTTTGACCCCCGTTTGCATCAAAATGAAGATTAATAATCTTTTGACAGGCCGTTTAGAAATTAATTTTCTTGATGATTAGACATTTGATGGATAAGTAAATAAATTGATACAAATTCTTTGACTTTAACGCCTGCATAGAAACGAAAATACAGTTACAGAATTTTGAGGTTTTTTTATGCTTAAAAACACCAGTTTAACCTTAACCATTGGTACTTCGGGAAGTCATATTACAGGAAAACTAAGATTTACATTTTGTAAGCATGTTTTTATTAAATATAGGTATGTATGTATTAACAAACACTTCATTAGTTTCTGTGGAATCTGGAGGCAGTCTAATAAGATCGATAACAGTTATAAAAGTATATAAATCATTCCCCTTTTATAACAATCTAGCTTACATAAGGTATAATTTCAATCTCTGCACTTGTGTGGCTTGCCTATATTGAAACCTTACATTTAAATGTTATGTCGCCAACTGTAACCTTCGTAGTAACTTCGTAACTAGTAGCATATATCAGTCATGTAAATAAATGGATTTTATAACTACCTGGTTTTCGAATGAAACTCTCAGACCTTTTGAATAGCAAGTGCGTGGAATGGAGTAGACAGATTAACTATGAATGACTACAACGCCGATTCGTTGCAATCAAAATATGAGTATGGTGATGAAATAATTTAATTAATGAATCGACATAATGGTGATTTAGTTCGAGATCCATAATCGAGTTAAACGCGTGGACAGAACTTGATATACTTAACAATAATACTTTGGTTGTATAGATACCGAGGTTGTAGTACCAGCAAAAGTCCAACCAAGCGTCTTATAGATAAAAAAAAGGCAGTCATGGGACTGCCGACAGAAGTGCAAACTTAAACGATACGACGAAGTTCAAACGTCACATTAACAGGTTGGTGACATTAATTAATAAGGAGCTGACAGAACTCAAAGTTTAGATTAGCGCCCTCTAGTGGATGTATATATGTATTATTACGGTCACGAGTTCAGCAATTTGCAAAAGTGCACAAACGTGGCTAAAGAAGTTTACACTTAAAAAAAAAGTGTGTTTCAGCTCTGACGCACGACCCACTCACCCACTCACCCACTCTCCCACTCTCCCCACTATCCCCACTCTCCCCACTCTCCCCACTCGCCCCACTCGCCCCACTGTTCCCACTCTCAACACTGCCCACTCTCCCCATTCTCCCCACTCTCCCCATTCTCCCCACTCTCAACACTCTCCCCACTTGCCCCACTCGCCCCACTCTCAACACTCACCACTCGCCCCACTCGCCCTACTATCCCAACTCGCCCCACTCGCCCCACTCTCCCGACTCGCCTCACTCTCCCCACTCGCCCCACTTTCCCCACGCTCCCCACTCTCCATTTTTCTCTGACGCTGTACATGTAAGTATAAAAAACTCACCTTCGTCTTAAGAATTTTCGATCTCGTCATAAAAATATTTTTTTTTTAAATATATTACACTCGGACACATTTTCGATCTGGATCCACGTGACCCTGAATTCTGACGCGAGTTTAACATTTTTTACCCATCTCAAAAAGTGCCCAACGCCGCTAAAGAAGTTTTCACTTCAAAAATCTATTTGATCAACATTTCTGGTATCACCTACTCAGAAAGAAAGTAGAAAAATCAGATTTTCTTTTCTGACAGTTTGACTGAATTGGTAGCAATTTAATGTTGACCATATATTCCCGTGTTCGGTTATACATATATCGTCAAAGGGGCTCTGAATAGAGATCGACTTAGTCAAGCTTTAGCATAATATATTCAATAAACAGTGTAATATTTGATGAAGTGCGTCCATTTCAGGAAATGGTCCACCACTTTATGATATGATTAATTCTATCATCTGGCCACGACACACTCGTCTACATATGTAAGTGTACGCATAAATAATGAAACTGCTTTCTAAACGTAACCCGCATTTCCGTGTCGTCATGGTTGTTGCTCGCTATTGTCACCAGCCGTTGGTAACAGTGATAACTAGTCAAACGCATGCTATGTGCATGATTAATGCGTTCGTAGGCACCGCGACCGTTCTAAATATTTGTAATAACTATAATACCAGATTAAATTTTACGTACCTAATACTTGCCTTAAAAATAGTAAATATGCTAAATGTATAGAATAATAAATACATTTGCGCTGCTTAACAATCAGCGTGGTCATGATAGTTTGTGTCACTGATATTGGGAAATTTCATACGCCAAACTCTGACTTCAAGATACAGCAAGCCTTATTTAATCGTAGGTTTACTACATCGTACCAAAATATACTTTTATTAAATGATATCAAATGACGCAGAAATCCTAAGAAATCCTTCTTCCTTAAAAAATTAGTTCCGTTATCACGTCTTAAATGTTTTATGCAAAGTAAGTTGTATTTTAATTAATGGTGAATATATTAGAGTGCGTTCAGATGACGGGCGTTGGCCGTGTGTCAAACGCGTGTTGGGTTTTTGTATAATGTTAATTAACATGGCGAGCGTTTCTCGGGCGTTGACTGCGCGTTGTTGTAGCTTAGTTCGAGATTTGTATTCGTTAAGAATGGCCTTAATAACATAAAATTTTAAATAGTTTTTTTATTTCTGTATCAATTTGGGTTCTTTATTTCTGTATCAATTCGGGTTCATTTCTCTATTTAACATTTTTATTTTATACCAATTAAAGTTCGTGAAATGTATGAAATGGAGTGTTACCGAACTGATGCTATATGAAAAATGGCATACGGACTTTTATTTAAATGGGCGAATCTTTTTATTAAAATCACGTGTTGTCGCGTTGAAAACAAGCAGGCTTCAAGGCGTTGGTACCGCGTCGAGCGCGCGTCGTCGGATCAAAACGCGCCTTAGCATGTGAACGACTTGAACAAAATGCGTGTTCTTGTTGATGCGTGTCAACGCGCGTTAGCAAAACGCCCGTCATCTGAACGTGGCCTAAAGCACAAGGCTTCAATACAGGTTATGTCAATCTATTCAGATATTCCTGGTGAAAAGAACTTTTTGCTGGACGAAAGGTACCCTACGGTCCCCACACGTCCTCTTCGGTACCCCTGGATAACAAGTCTGCAAAATATCATGATGATCGGTTGAGTAGTTAGTCGTAAAATCGTATCAAACAAACAAACTCACTTTTGCATTAGTTAAAATGTATGTCTATACTAAAACATATTATAAAGCTAAGTTTGATTCTTTGCATGAACGCGCTAATTGTAGGTTCTACAAATCCGATTTATAAAATCCTTTTTTGTTAAATAACCTGTATAATTAAGGAAGGTTAGAACATCACGCTACGTCGAAGCATAGCAATGAGTTAAACTGCTAGGAACGGTTACTATGTACAAATTTACATATTACTAGCGTAACGAACGTAAAAAATATTAAAAAATTTCGGTCCAGCCGTTTAGGAGGAGTTCAGTGACATACAGACGCACAAAAGAAATGTATATAAAGATATATAAGCTACTTAAAAGACATTATGTAATATTAGTGTTGAATAAATACAGAAATTCACAGTTAACTCCTGGTTTTTATTTTTGTTGATCATCGAATATAATATTAAAATTGTTATACCTTAACATTTGTAAAATGTTTGCACTATTTACTACTTGAAGGTGTACAATAAAGAGAAATAAATAAATAAAATAAATAAATAAAAGTGAAAGTTTGGACAAGAATGAATTATGAAGTTACAATAAAAAAAATGCGTTGATATTTATTAAAAATAAACTAAATTGACTTTTCAGTCAATTTCCACATTTAGGTATTTATTATTCGACTTTTATGACAAAAGGTGCGTGTATTTCTTTCTACTGGTTTAATATTTTGTTTTCAACCTCGAGACACAACTTAGGCTAGGTATTTAGTTTTAGATATTTGATCCTTCCTACACACTTGCATTTCAATATTTGTTGAAGGTTGCGGTTGTGCTATAAATGTATTAAAATGAACGGACCACTGTTATTATTCAAGAGAATGTATATTGGAAACATATATTAAGTATATTTTTATATTTCTATATTCATCTATACAAATTAATAAAATTGAAGTGTCTGTTCGTAATCTCATAATAACAGCATTTTAATAAATGCAACCGAATGTTTACACGGTACATATACCAAAAAATCTTTTTATTTTATTTTTGTCAGTTTGGACGTCTGTCTGTTTGTTCCGGTTAATCTCCGGTACGGGTGTACCAATTTCCACGGGACTGTCACTGACAGATAGCTGATGTTATAAGAAGTAACTAGGCTACTTTTATTTTGTAAAAAGAATTAGGGTCCCACGCAAAATATATAAGTTTAAAGTTTTTACACAAGAAGTGCAGAAACTTCAAGTAAGTATTTCAAATTTCACGCTCCTCTACTGGCGATATTTTTTTAAATGCGTTCAAATAAGTCTCTTCACGTATTATTGTACATCACTACATAGTATAAAACAAAGTCGCTTCCCGCTGTCCGTCTGTCCCTATGTATTCTTAGATTTTTAAAACTACGCAACGGATTTTGATGCGGTTTTCTTTAATAGATAGAGTGATTCAAGGGGAAGGTTTATATGTATAATACATGCATAATATAGTAGAGAAACACTGATAATTTTAGAGGTTTCTAATGTGATGTCGTAAATAAACACATTTTTTGCGCTTACATTGCAAACGCTGGCTGAACCCTACGTGATAGATCAAAATAATGTACTACAGTATTGTACACCTGAAAAAGTTCTATAAAAAAGTCCGCGATGCTATATGTCTATCTCTTAGGGATAACCCACAATAACCATTTTATATCCTTTACTTTTTACGAGAAATAATGGCTTATTCACGAAGCGACTTTAAGCAATACTGCATTAATCCTTATCCAATTAAGTACCTTAAATACATTGTAAATTAAATATAGATCAATATGGCCCTTTACAGCATGCAATTTAAATGAATATTTTCAAAGATATTACAGATTCAATCTAGCGAGGCAAATAACAATTATCACCACATATAAAACATAGTCCCCCGCTACGTCTGTCTGTTCGCGATAAACGGAAAAACTACTGAACGGATTTTTATGCGGTTTGCACCAATGGACAGAGTGATTCAAGAGGAAGGTTTATATATAGTATACATGCATATTATTGTAGAGAAAGTCGAGAAATTTAAAGATTTGTAATGTCATGTCGTAACAAACATATTTTTGTGCGCTTACATTGCTGGCTGGCTAAACCTTACGAGATAGATCAAATTAATGTACTACGGAATTGTATATCTTAATAAGATCAATAAAAAAGTCCGCGATTTCATATGTTTATATCCTAAGGATAACCCACAGTAACCATTTTTATCTTTTACATATTACAAAAAAATTATGGGTTATTTATCAAACTATTTTAAACAATACTGTATTATTCCATCTAATTAAATATATTAGATACGTTGTGCATTTCATGTACATCAAAATTGCCCTTTACAGCATATTATTAAAATGAATATCATAGAAGATATCAGAGATTTAAAAAGCGGGGGCAGAGCAGCTGGCGGGCCGAACCGATTTTGATTATTCTTTTTTGTTAGATAGGGAACCTCAAGGGTGGTCCCATGTCAAGGAAGTCAGGATCTGATGATGAGATCCTGATAAAATTGAGAGAAATCCTCGAAAATTGTAGGAACGAATAGTGTTTCTTTTTGTTTTGTATTACTTTATAAGTTTTTTGCGTTTAGAATCATCATCACATCATGTAGCTGAGCTAATGATGAAAAAAAATCATATTATAAAAATCTTCACTACAAATCACTACATACTATAAAACAAAGTCCCGGGCCGCGTCTGTCTGTCTGTTCGCGATAAGCTGAAAAACTACTGAACGGATTTTCAAACGGTTTTCACTAATAGACAGAGTGATTCATGAGGAAGGTTTACCCGTGCGAAGCCGGGGCGGGTTGCTAGTATATTATATATATAAACAAAATATCATACAGCTTAAGAAATTACATTATACATAATTGGTTGTAATAAACCAACAAAACAGTAAATGTATTTTATGAGTAAATTTCTAAGTCAATTTTGAACTTATCCCATATTATTGAAAATAAAATAAAATCTAGGAGTTACATCATTTTCATATTTACGTAAAAAATGGATAGTAGATAATCTTCAATAATAACTGTTACTAGTATTAACTACAAAGAGAAAGCATTGGTCAATTGTACTCTTTACATACTATCCCAAATATGAATAGCGTTTAAAGATAAACGTCAACAATTATCTGGTGTACCTACTCTTTGAGAGACTTAATGGAAAAATATCGAATGGATACTGTTACTTTACCAGCAGTCATCAAGATTTTCGCGATAATATGCCAATATAATATATAGGTGTAATCTCGTACTCATCGGTTGATAACCATACGTCATGGGTTTGGGAAGGCCCGCGATAGCTGCAACGCATTATTATTATATACTCCTTAAATGTACCTCTTAGATCTTATATTTAATATACCATAGATAAACGATCTCTTAATCACAGTTTAGTTGGTGCCATTTTTTAAACACCACCGATCAAACATCTATGATATATGTATTTGATCGAAGATGTACCTATTTAAATAAGGCTTTCTTGAGTATCAGTATGTTTTCGTAATTTCGAAAGGGATGTTATCGGTATAAGTTTTATGTGCTTCTTAGTCACAAATTTTAGGTAAGTCTTATATTTCTCTTAGTTGTTGACGCTTACATGCTATCGATATCGAGGTGTTAAAACAATACAATGATAACATGAGCAGAGATAACCTATAGACATTCAATAAAACTTATAATGGCGTTTGTCATAATGAATACACGGGTCGGTTTCATACAATAGATTAAATAATGGACGTTATGTAATCCACTTATAATTAAGTTTATCTATCATCAATATTTCCGATCACATGAACGGTTACTAATGCTATCATAAGTATTTGATGCCTATCATTTGTATTGATTTAATCGCTCTTCATTCCATTACTGTGAAAGATATCGGTCATATTGATTGACTAGTGACTGTTGCAAATGTTATGATGTAATTATTTCGTCTGTTTTAGCTGGATATTGATATAACATCTTTGTTTTGCATCTTCTATATATATATATGTGTGTATGTATGTGTGTACCTATGTCTATATTTATGCTAAGATCTTATATATTATTATTTTCTTTTCCATAGGCTTCGTATATATGACCTGAATGCAGATCTTCTCGATAAATTAGACCGTCTTCTTAATAACTGCATTCGATTTATTTTTAATCATCGTAAATATGACCATATTTTCACCTTTCGGTCTCAGCTTAGATGGTTGCCTATTCGTCAACGCCGAAAAATGCGCGCACTCACTACCCTATTCACTATCCTCAATTCCCCATTTCCCCCTACTTATTTAACACCACACTTCCAACTATTGTGTAATAACCATGACAGAAACCTTCGGTCGTCAAGGAACCTACTTCTGCTTTGTCCCTCTCACACCTCTGGGTTTATCGGTTCTTCTTTTTCGGTTGACTGGTAAAGAATGCCTTAGGCATTAAGTCCGCCAATGTATCAAATGTGCATAAAGTTATAAAAAAATAAATATATTGTACATGCAGCCCTTCAATTCACCTATGTTTTCTCTATCCATCCAATGGTTGCCTGGAAGAGAAGCGATAAGGTCGCCAATTGTACATAACATTAGCTAGTAAGTAAATATATGAAAAATATTGTAATCTATTGCTTTGTGTACCATAAAGAGTACATCTATCTATCTTCTAAAGTTTCTCTAAATAATATCTTTTTGGTTTCTCGTGAAATACGTTAGTTACTTTGGCCTTCTTTTAAACGAGCTAATTAACTTTACGTTGGTAAATCTACACATGTCTAAAAAACTTTCGCATTTATAATAGGAGGAAACCCTGAGAGCTCAGTTCCATAAATAGCGTTGCTCTCTCATCGATTGCGTCCAAGTATGTCGCATTGAGTGAAGCATCAAAGAAAGCAGTCATAGTTATAAGACCGGTAGGCAGTTTATTAGATGCACCTAAACCTGGGATTTCTGTGTGAGATTATCATTACCTACAAATAAACCATATAGAGTAGGTATATTGACGAAGAAAACATATGGAGCTTAAATTTGATTTGTGTTTCTACTATTCTTGTACATACGGGCAAACGCTAGCTCGCTCTCACCCAAAACCAAAGCTATTTTGGTGTAATCCGTAGGTTTATACACTTTCTATACTAGGGTAAACTATTTTTAAATGTTGTTTACTTAATTCAAATAAGTTTGTTGCACTCACACTTGACGGTGCTTCAAATACCATTAAATTTGTTTCACTTAAAGTTCTATTTCTTGTCTGCATCTTTATTTAATCATCGAACACTTGTTCCATATAAAACAATATTTTAACTAAAATATCTAATAGCAGAATAGAAGCCGTAAGATATGTGAGGCAGGTTGTGTAAATATAATCTACGTTTTACTGCCATTCTAGACCGAGAAGAAAACTTTACTGTTAAGGTCGCTGTATTTTATTTAGTTTATCTTTCTCAACAATTTACCGCAATCACAAGCCATGGTGGGTGCTTGTGAGCTTAAATAGTGTAAGCGTAACCAATATGCATCGAGGTGTATACCTTACCCACCACAGTTTTCTAATGTGATATCGGCGATCGCGTCCGGTCGCCCGATCGCCCGGTCTGGGTTTCATTTCGCCGCAACGACATCAATGTTACGAAGTTGTGACCAGTTTTTAAATAGGACACCGCTGTCACTATTATTATCAGACGATAAATAGCAAAAACTTGAACTACAGTCTTTGTAGGTGTACAGACTATTTTATCATTATTTGACTATATTCGCAATTGAGAGTTTAAGTGTTTTAGATTTGAAAACGAGTGATTCAAGTATTTGTGGTTTCTATTATTGATAACTATTGGAAATGTAACTTATTAAGGTTAGAACTTTCATGTTCAAGTTGACATTCCTGTTTGTGTTTCTTTGAATTAACGACGATCAAATGGAGAAATCTCTTAAGTGCCTGCAGCCGTTTAGTTTACTATATTTCTCTGTAAATTGAAATCACTGACCTAGCATAATAAATATTTTGCTATGAACATTTCGTCTTTCCTTGGACTACATGTCTTCTGGCTCTGTTTTAATAATTCAATGCAATCTGGTCACACTACTCCGTTCAATGTTAATCTAACAGAGTGTTATTAATAGTAATTGTAGTGCATACAAGTAATAGTATGCTATGGAAGTACTTGACTTATATCCTGTCATTTCAAACCATGTATTAAGCTCTTTAAATAATATTTCGCCTTTCTCCATTTATGATTGATACTTTTTACGCAACCGAGTATGTTTTCCCAAATAGAAGTCGAAAGGTGAACGAAAGTGAAACTGAAATCTTTATAATATGTTCAACTAGATGTTTTTAATACATTCTTAATTATTTATACCAATATCCGTCTATGACGTGAGCCCTGCTGAAGCACAACGATGCTTATAATACCGCCAATTATTTTCAGAGTTCGTGTCAAAGGTGATTGCACGGTTTTTATGAAATATTCGTTATGACACGTTGTTAACCTACTTATCAGAAACATAGTAGGTCACGGTGTTATAGCCACACCTGGCATATCCCTGGACAGACCAACCCCTTTTGTCACACGCGAGAAAGGGGTGGGAGAGCTTGAAAACTAAATAAAACTGAAAGTATCTCATCTAACTGCAAACAATAAGCACTTCAAGCCTTGCTTTATGTTAACTGAAATGATATCAGGTAAGAGTTAGTTCGTTAGGCATATAGAAAATATCAAAATAGTTAATGTAAGTATACAACAAAGTCTGAACAAATAAAGTGTCTGCTACATCAAATGAAAATATGGCGGTATAACTAGAAATAATGACAGAGTTATGATTTTGCTTCAGGCAAATACCTGTTTAGGTATTATGAGGATTGCATTACTTGAGATACTTAGATGTAAAGAAAGTATACCATTTAACTAAGTAAAAATATGTAAATTTTCTTCTGCGATTTTTATTATAGTTATTTTCGTCAAACATTTTTTTGCCGATACAGAACACTATCACGCAACTACGATATAAATGTATTTACTTATTGTTTAATAGTTTTTATTCTTAACTAGGTTTAATAATGTAAAGATCATAAATGAATAACTGATGAAAACAGACTTTCCATCGAGAAGGTAATTGGTGGAAAGTGTTTTCTGAACAGAAAGTTACATGAAACTAAGAAAAAGTTTTGAAAATAAAACCAAACCGTCGATCGGTTGATTGACAGCTGCTGCAATAGACGTTTTTTTATTTTGTATCAAACGCGATGCGCTCTATTTATTATAAAGACGTAGTACGCTAATTTTAAGACAAATTCGTGACAATTAACTAGAACGGTGGTGGCAATGCAACAAAGTCGTGACAGTATTGTTATTTATGGTTAGTTTATTTATTGACAGGCCTTTGTATCGTGACACGAGGAAATATTCAATTTTTTCAATGGAATGTGTTGGTCGCCCCTATACTTTCGCTGGGTTACACAATGTTACCTATTACTAACATAACTTTATTATGTGCGCACGAGCATACATTAATGTTCACGACTCGATCGCTAAGACCAATTTCGGAGATAATATCACTGTAGCTAATATTATGTATGTATTAGCCAATATCATTGTTTCTAAGTTCTGTAATTGATTTAGTGGATTCATATAGCGATTTTATAATTTACTGCCGGATATTTCTCACCGTTCACATCACTCTCAGTTTATAAAATTATTAATTATATGAGAAGAAATGGCTTTTAAATTTTTATACGATATTATTAAAATTGTGGAAAAATCGTAAATCAACAATAAATACTACCAATAAATCACATGACCTACCCTATCACTGTACAAATCCTGAGTAAACATTTCTTGGAAGGTTCTGGTAATGGTAGCTTCCATCTAGAACCAGTGACTAAGGACATAGTTCTCAAGATTATTAAAAGGCTAAAGTCAAATGCGTTAGGCTCTGATGGCATCTTTTTGGAAATGCTATTGCTGACACTACCGCAATGCCTTGGGGCTATAACCAGGCCTATGCCACTCGATGTACTTACGTGCGCTAAACACCTCTCGGCCGCTCGACCGCTGGCGGACCTAATACGCAGTCTCGCGCAGTGGGTTGCCGACAGCTGCATCGAGCGCTCACGTTTTTATTTTTAAATTTTAAAGTAAAAAAACGTAATTCGATATCGTATTGATATACTTATATATACTTTAAATACAGTCAAATTCACGGTGAAAATTGACATGGTTTCTGATAGTTTAGTGCTGTATATGGATGTAGATCCAGTAATGTATGATGATATGATATAGTAGTATAATGATGTAGTTTTTTCTTGTCTATTTTCTTTGCTATTTTGGTTTCTTGAGACTGTGAATTTAACTATTTTAATAATTTATTGATGTTTCTTGTTAGAGGTTTGGTTAAGCGAGGTTTTGGTGATAAATTTTTCGTAGAAGCGCGCATTTGTTGTTAAGTGATTCGAATTGGTGAATTAGAGATTTGGTTATACGAGATCGCATGGCTACGTCGTTAAGTTTTTCGTGGTAGCGTGCATTCGTTGTTAAATGTTTCGTATTAGTAAACTTACGGGGACGTGGTATTCAGTGTTACATTTTTCTAAGTCAGTAATAAAACTTTACTTAATTACCATAGGCTTTTTTATAACCCTAAACTCACTTACGGCAATGCAACCATGCGCTATTGCGAGGCAATAATAATCGTGTTTTAAGAACATTTATGATCATTTTCGCATGCAGCGGTCGGCACTCGGAAAGAGTAGGTAATTAAAACGGTAGGTATGGACGTTTTTGTAGGGAGTGATTTATCTGTTACGTAGTAACTACTTAGTAATCTGTGCTATAACTAGCATCATTAATAGATCAATCGCTACATAAATATTTCCAGATGAATGGAAAACAGCTGCGGTCAGACCAATACCCAAAAAGACCAATCCAGGAAGTGCCTAAGATCTACGGTCTATTAGCCTTCTGCCTTACATCTCAAAAGTTTTGGAGAGGGTGGTCAGTGATCAGTTCAGGTTATACTTAGAGAAATGTAGGATTCTTCCTATCAATCTGGTTTCCGTAAGGGTCACAGTACCTCTACGGCTCTGGTAGTTGTTATCGATAATATTCTGGAAGCCAGGGACAATGACATGGGAACTGGGAACTTAGCCTACTAGATTTTTCGAGCGCGTTCGCTTGTTTTAGTGTTCCACTGCTTTTATTGTAGCTTGCATATTATGGATGTGACACAGGAACATTACAATGGTTCCATAGTTACCTTAGCGACAGGTACCAGGTTATTCAGCTTCTTGATGACAATACAGGCAGTAGTATCTCATCTTCTCTTTCCCCTGTAATCCATAGTGTTCCCCAGGGCTCCATACTGGGTCCTCTAATCTTTATTGTCTACACAGCCGACATCACAAGTTGCATTGAGCACTGCAAATTTCATCTTTACGCTGATGAGCTTCAGATGTACCTTTCCTTCAAACCACATGAATATTATGAATCTGTAAAAAAAAAACAAATCGGATTTAAATAGAATAGCATCATAGGCTCAGAAGAACTGCTTGGTGCTTAACTCTAGCAAATCAAAGTTTCTTATAATTGGGTCAAAAGATACAAGCTTTAAGATTAAGAATTATGGACCAGACATATGTATTGATGAAAGTCCAACCTGAGACTAGTTTTTGACAGTCTATTGCAGTGTAATACTCGTGTACTGGAAACTGTGCGCAACTGTTTTTATCGCTTGAAGCTAATTTACCGGGTTCGACCTTACATCACCGTAGATATGCGAGTCATGTTCTGTGAATCTCTTGTCCTGTCAAAGCTGAACTATGCAGACAAAGCATATGGAACATGTCTCTCTAAGAAACCAGAAACACTGATTCAAAGAGTGCAGAATGCTTGCACTCGTTTCTGCCTGAACATACCACCACGCTGACATAACTTCTTACTTCAACAGTAACAACATGTTAAACATGCAGTCACGCAGGAGGCTCCACCTGGCTACCTTGATTTTTTATACCATCAAGAGTCAAAGCCCAGAATACCTTTATAAGAAACTTGCCTGGTCAAAGGAATATAAAAAACAAAACTAGCGCTTCTGCTTATCTCCTGGCCACCCCTAGACATCAGTCTGGTGCCTTTCGCGGGAGCTTCAGATTTTCAGCCACTAAATGTTGGAATGATTTGCCACCGCCATTCCCTGCCCTAAAAACAGTACAAAGTTTCAATGCGACTTTCAAAAAGTACTTAATGGATTGTCAAATTGGAAACGTTTTAACTCACCGTTAGCATATACATTGTATATATCTAGAAGGTAGCACATAAATTCCAAGTAATTTCCAATTATGTAATATCTATCAACCTTGGAACACTAAACCCCAGCATGGATTGATAACATCGTAACATCGCGAAGTAACACAAAAACCCTTCACGCTTCATAAAAATATTTAAACATTGTATACTTACCAAATATGTATATCATAGTAAAGTTTGTATGTAATAATGTATGTATTTATTTTAATCTGTGCATGGATTTCAAAATGCATAAATCCTGTTTATGTTATAATTTATTATTTTAAGTAAAGATACATTATTAAATAAACTAAAGTTATTTAAATTATATTTATTAAAGGCATTTTAAATTTTTGTTTTATAACTCACTGAGCGTATACTATACATAAATAAATATGAACTTTAGTAGCAATATTTTGATTATTTTATATAACGTGTACGCACCCGTAACGTCGTCTTGGCTACAGTTGGGCGCCATACCGGTATGGCAATAAACTTCCATTTTTTCCCATTTACTTCCAGGCAAAAATATTTCGTACCGGAAAGAAATTTCGAAAAGTTCGACAAAAATTTATATTTACATGATTTTAATAAGTCTTTTCAATTAGAATTAAGTATATACATACACCAACGCATCCAGGCGTTTGAATTAACAGGTTTAAATAAAACAAATAATGCTAAAAAGGAAATATTATAAATCAATGACATGTTCATTGTCGTATTATAATATTGCCAATCAACTGGACGAGATTTACAATTGGTTTTTATAACAATTAATCCCACTAATATTATAAATGTGAAAGTTTGGATGGATGGATGGATGTTTTGCTACTCTTTCACGCAAAATCCACTGAACCGATTTCGATGAAACGTGGTATGTGTATGTAAGATTTTATTTTACAAAAAGCTCGTTTATCTAGTAGTCCAGTCGGGATAGACATAAAAAATAGCCTTAAATACAAAAAAAAAATTGTAATATTTTTTTTTAACTATTATTATTATTTGCGATTCTACATTTCGATTTTCGAGGCAAGCCCGCCATTGGATTCGCCGCCATCTTGATTTGAAGTAAATTTTTTTTCGTTTTTCTGAAATAACTCGTTAATTTGCAACTTTAGGGCAAAATGGTAGTTTCCAAAGTTGTTGGAAATTTGATTTCCCACAAGTTTGGTCATTATCATTTTTACGCTAGGATCAATATTTGCAGAGTTATACCATCAAGTTATCAAAAAAATCGTAATTGATCGTGGAGTAAAAAAAGTGCGAGAACCAAAGTTGAAGGAAATAAAATTCCACCCATTACGATATTTTTGGCCAATGGCGGGCTTGCACCGAAAATCGAAATGTAGACTTCATACCACCACCCCGACGTTTATAAAAAAAAATCTCGCCCCCTAATTTTTTCTATTTAAATGTCTATCCCGACTGGACTATAAGCTGTCTTAAGTTGGCGGGGAGAAGTCGTTTTTTTACAATTTTTTTTTGCTCTATCAACTGTTCTTCATTGTTCGATCAAAATTTTTCTTTGTTCGATCTTAGTTTTTTTTTTTAAATAAAATAAAAAAATATCCTCAAGTTATCTTAGATTTCAATAAAAATTCCAACATATATTTTAATATTAAAAAAAAAATACAAAAAAATCTGTCTTACTTGCCCTAATAATGATATTTTTACATTTTTCTCGATATTTCTAATAAATTCCCACCCATTTGAATAAATTACCGGTAAGAAATGGGAAAAAATGGAAGTTATTTCCATATTTCCATTTATTTCCTTCCAATATTTTCCCGTCGCCCAACTCTAGTCTTGGCGCTTGCCTGAAAATCAGCGCTTTTGCAATACTTGTATTGTAGAAGCATTATGCTGAGGCGTGGGCATTTTCTGTCTGGCACAATTCATTTTTTTTATTAGGTTAAGTGCGTGTAAATCCTTTTTTTTTGTTTATCAAGGCTATTTATTTTCACCTATCATTTATATGTACTTATTGTGTTGGAGAAATAAACATCTTTTCTTTCTTCTTTCTATAACCTTTATCACAAAAAAAAGTAATTCATAAGCTCTGGAAGGTCTATTTTTTTATAAGCTGGATTTATACAAGCAATGCCCACTTCGTTTAGATTAGCCAACTTAACAAATAAATAGTGTTTCACTGTGTAGTACCTACAGAAATCGTACTCTACAACATTCATGCCTACATGATTTCAAAATTGATAACCTAGTCGTAGCTTGAACACTTGCACGACCAGGAGTAGAACATCTAAGCACAGTTTTTGAAGACCACCATTTTAATCTGCTATTTTGTTCCGACGTAATGCTCGATCACGCAATTTTAGTGGAAAATATGTGATTCTTGTTAATGTTTTACAAGGCTATTACAACATCGCCAAAGCGTCGTTGATGACTGTATTCTTGTTTCCAGCTTAGATAAAAAGATTAGCTATCATCTTATGAGTAAATATAAGGAATTTAAATCTACTAATAATAGTCAGTGTTTAACCGTTAAGATTACTGCTTTATTACAGTATATGTTTAGCAGAATGGCATCGACATCTTAAGGTCAACATCTTTAGTTTTCTTAACCTCCAATCTAATCTCAAAAGATACTATCCGTAATTTACTTTGATTATACTTTGCACGAACACTGTATTAAGAGTTTGTAATCATTTTCGACTTGAAATGTGTTAGATTTTTTGCATTTAATAAGCTGCTAAAGCAGCTCTTCTTTTAAAAGACAGCTACAGTCATAAATATTTGAACTTTTTTTTAACATCTTGGGTAAATGCAGATTATAACAAAAAGCGCATTGCTATTCACTTCGTGGTTCGCATGATCCGAACTTCAGTAGCACAGGCGCTTATCGAAAGAGCCTCTTTAACAATGTAAGGACATACTTATCAATACAAGGGAGGATATCGCTTTCTTTTAAATACATACTACTTATGTCGTGCTCTAGTTATGGTAAAGGGCTGGTCAGAGCTCCTTAGCTTGGCACGATTTTTTTCGTGGAGAAATGATTTTCGACCTTATTTCAATGGGTTTAGCACTGACATTATTTTATTTTAATACGTACGTACGTTAACGTCTCGCGTGATGAAGCGACTTATCGCGGCATGCCGAGGAACGTCACGTCATTCCTCGAGATTCTGTGACACGTCGCGTTATTAGTTTTAGTTTTGTTTATGAGTGGTTTCAGCAAATCAGACAACTTTTCAAATTTTTCATACTCCATTCTGTAGCAATCATAAAATTTTCGCATGACGTATATCAAATCATTAAACAAGTTGCTGAATTCACCATTTGTACATCTTCTCCACAATTTATATACCCACAACTATCTTTTCTTGTACTTGGCAGCACGCATTTGTCGCTATTCTTCCTCAGCAAAAATTGCTGTTAATACTAAGTCCCAATCAGTCATTTTAACAAAATACACAACCAATTTTACATAGCACAGTACTGAACTAAAGGAGTGATCGCCAGATTGTGCTTGCTTTCGTCTCGACGTGGTATACCATAAGATCGTGCGGGATTCTTCAGTATGCTGCGAGACGCCATAGGATGATTTGGTATGCCGTGTGCCGTCGCCATGCTATGCCGTACCGTCAGTGGGTGCCGGCCCTTACAGTGGGGATATAGGCATCGCATCGGTTATACCTCTAAAGATGCAATTTTTAACAGGTACCAATAGCCCTAGAAGCAGCCTGATTGTGTGCTTATATGCCACCTTATTATCAAAATGTGATTGTGTATGTAGTCGTCAGCTTATAACTAACGACATATAAACATTCGTTTTGAGTGTACATAAGATACGCAACCAGTAATCAGACAGTCGTTGCAGTTACATTTTTTATGGTTTCATATTTTATAGCAATGTTTAATAATCATGTTACATGGAACGTAAAAACCAATGCGGTTTTGTCTTCACCACAACTCGGAAGTACACATAATCAGGAGTGCAGTATCAATAAAATTATTCTTTTATTGCCAATATATATGGATTGTGGAATAAGACATCAGCTTTCGAAATTGCCTTAAACCACATCGTAGACAAGTACCGATTTCTTTTCAATGTTCCGGTTCAATTTCACTCGGGCGCCGATTACACTTAATACATGTATAAATTTTGTTCATATATAAATATATATGTCATATATTGCCGCTAGCTACAATTTATTTGTTATAGTTGATTTGGAGGTTGAGTTTTTATCGGTATTAAAGGAGAAAGCTGCATCATCGCACTAATCCTTTACCATATTTCACGGCTGTCATCAATCTGTCTCCAAACCAGTTTTTTTATGTTTCAAACTAGATAATGCCTATTGAATGTTTATGACAGTTTCAATTTGCCAGGTGCGGCTAGGAACTTGAATGTAATTTAGACAAATATCAATAGTATTATATAGTACTCAACTAGTATAATAACAGCTTTCATTGAATTTTTTGATCAAAGTCAAATTCAATTTATTTACAATGGACAATGTCAGTCACAATGGACGGTTGGTGCATTTGGAAAGAAATCAACAATACAGAGAATACGTAGTTCGGTTATATCTGCGAATTAAACCAATTTTTTTTATACGCTTTATTTTAACTTGACTACAACTCTCTTGCAATTATATTTTCATCAGTTGTCTCTACATTTGTCTCTGCACTACATACCTACTACATATTTTTGTTTTTAGCTAATTGTTGTATTCAAAAGTATTAAAACCCTTTCAAATCTGATTTATTATTGATGATCTGATGTCTTATTTTGAAAAACTTAGTTTAAAATAAAACCTTTATTAAAAATAAAAAAAATATATACATATAAATTGCATGTATTATGGTAAGTACCTACATAAATGTTAAACAAAAAGTATAGTACTTACCGAAAATTCAGAGAAAGAGCAATTCTTGGATCATGGACAAGTCAGCATTTTTACTGGACCCCTATAACTTTTTGTAGCTGTTTTCACAATAATAAAATCATATTAGTTATATACATAATGATTAAAAATTATAGCTTTCTATACTTCTACATTTAACTTAACTTTAAGAATTCCAAATATGACATTCCTCCGTGCTTGATATTTACTTAAAAAGCGGTAAAAAAATCTATTCACGTATAAATATAATGATAATTAAGAAGTATAAACTGAAACTTTTAAATAAATTGAATAGAACTAAAGAGTTGTTCTAGTGTTTCGCAATGCAAATAAATGTTCTCCAATTTTCCGTATCCTTACTTATAAATTTACTGACTTAGATATAAATGGCTTGAAAGGACTTTCATTAACTGCCCACAGACCACAGACGTCCAAATTGTAGAATGACCTCTTTGTATAATATTTTTTCTTAGATTACGCTGTGAAGTTCTGCAAAAAAGTTTTTAAAAATACATAAAAGTTTATAGAGGTTTGGCTAGCGTCGCTAGGTTAGACATATTTATAGCCTATATGTATGTATAACCTAGCGACGCTTGCCAAACCTGTAAAAACTTAATATGAAAAATACAGAATAATTTTTTTTGCAGAACTTTACATCGAATTCTTTTATATCCCTATATAGGGTATATTAGTGGTATTATAAAAAAACCTGGAATACAGTTCAGCATCGTAGATGATACATACGGGGGGTCACACTGAAAGTTTTTAGAAAATAAAAAACGGAATGATATAAAAGCCTGTTAATGTATTTATTGCTTTTCGAAGTAGTCTCCGTTCCTTGGTAAACACCGTCGCATGCGATGGAACCATTGACTGAAGCAGTGAGCCCACTCTTCTTTAGGGATCTCTTCCACGCCTTTTTCACACGCAGCCGGCATCTTCAGGGTTATATTTCGAATAAGTTAATAAACGATTTCCTTTAAGCTTATCTTTTATTTTTTGGAAATAAATAAAAGTCACAAGGTGCGTGTACTGTAAGGAGGATGACTCACTAGCTCCACACCTTCGATAGACAAATATTAGATAGTCCGTCTGGCGGAGTGAGCTGGGGCGTTGTTGGTGGAGGAGGATCCTGCTTCTTGGACGCTGCTGTCTAACATTTTCCAAGACTACTGGTAGGCAATGGCTGACATACCAATCTGCAGTAACAGTGCTTTTATCTTCTAGAATGATTGTTGCAAAATGACCTGTCCGTCCAAAGAATGAGGCAATCATCTTTTTCCCTTGACTATCATTAGCCGCCTCGCCCTTCATCAGTGAGTTTGCTTCAACCACGTTTAAACTCGTTAAACTAGTTGTAAACAGTGGCACGAGATGGGGCTTCGTAATGAAATACCAATCAATGTAACATTGTTGTTCAGTAAGACCGCAACGAAACTCGTAATAAAACATTGAGCGAAAATTTTCTCTAGTCTAATCCATTTCGATGCAAACCAGACACTTTTTAAATTGCCGCCAATTTGTAATAACAAACGACATATAGAATCATTAAACATCTGCCGATTCCCAAAGAGTTCCTAATTCGAAATTTAAATACATTTTTAATCGGCTGCTTTAACTATCAGTGTCACCCACGTATACCGTGAGCGTGAGTATTTATATGAATCGTGACGTACTCTCGTAACATAATACATACGCGTTAAACGTCTGTCACGTACGAAATCTCTGACGGCCACGGATTTTAATCGGGGAAAGTAGCTGTATTGCGAGCGCGTGCACTGAAGTTTGATAGCGGCCTAGTCGTCGCCGTCAACAACACTATTATACTACTTGTACATCAAAGCGTGATTTTGTAGTAATAGACGCAATAAATGCTTTCAATTTACATGTTTTAGTGTTAAACTACCGCTTCTATTTTGGTGTATAATAGTGCTTTTATGGAAAGTAACATTTTTGTGCGATGCGATGTAAGGAGAAGTTAGGGATACAAAAAAAAAATACTGAAAGGTTTTTTTCAATAAAGACTAGATACAACGAAAATCTATGTTGATTGCAACTGAATCCAAATTGTGAGTTAATTTCAAATTCTTGCCAATATGAAAACGTGATACAATTAAGGTGTGTATCTAATTCATAGACTATTACTGCAAAGATTAGTAATTTTAAAATAACTTTAATTTCTTTGTATTGAAATCAATTATTTGTAAAAATTTAATTCGAAATAATGAAATGTTCCTATTACCTGTATTATTTGCGACCAAATGCATAATTGTCCTGATTGATTCGGTACTGTAATTCGTTTGGAGTTGCGGCTTAGAATAGGTAACGCTCCTATTATTACATTCTACACAATTGTACTTCGTCAGTTTGTATTGCGAAACTAGATCGACGTTAAATTGCTTTTCGCGATATGATTTAGCAAATAACCGCCAAACTTGACAGGTGTGCTGTGCAGAGGCGTAATAACATAAATTTGGACTTCATGTTACGTGTACTCCCATTGTCAGTAATTGTGTTATTACCTTCAATATATGATAACAATTTTTTCTGTACGTTTTCGCGATGACCGCTGTATGGCGTGACTGGCGGACGTTCATTAAATTAATGAAATACCTACCAAATTCGACCTCACCTAATTTTATTAAATATTCTAGGGAGACATTACAATGCATTGTTATTAGAATTACGGTTCCGTTAATATACAACTGCAGGGCATTTTTTTTTTCTAAACCTTTAAGTGTTGAAAATTTATGTAATCCCACTAATATTATAAATGTGAAAGTTTGAAGGATCGGGACTTATGCGGGTGAAACTGCGCGGCGCTGCTAGTATTACAATATTCCAAAAATAAATGTAATCAAAAATACTATTGTGAAAAAAAAAAATCTGTAGTGAACACTACGTGTAACCTTAAGAATAGGGCTTAGGGTCACCACACCCTATGTGTGTCGGCAGATCTTAGCTAAATACTTTCGCTCTTTTGGTTTTGAACTCAAGCAGGTTATTGTGTACCTTTCTTCGTTTACTGCCACTGATTCTATCTATAGATTGTTACATGTCATCAAATATGCCAAGTGACTCTTAAATATAAAAAATGAAAGAAGAGCAAGGACAGGTAAAGGTAGGCACGCTACCACGTTGTGGCCTCGATTGGAATCCCAGTGTTAAAGGCATTATTAAAATCTCATACAAAAGAACTGTCAGAATTCCTTTCATTGAGAAGGAATTCTTGCCTAATCTGATGTCATCTATAACATTGACTAGGCCTGTAACAACTATAACCAGATCGGAAGGCAAATTGAAAAGAATTAAGAAGAGTGTCGAGAGTTTTTACAGAGGACAGCACTAAGCTGAAAGGGACAAGGAGCTTTGTGAATGACTCTTTATTTCCAGTATTGACATTTCAAATTCGTTACGTACATGGGAATTTCATATTGGTATTAAAGGGGTTCCAAAAATTAATTTACTGTTTCAGTCCGTATTAAAATGTTTTATTATGGTTAGTTAATGTGCGCAACAAACACGTTTCGTTTGTTTTAATCACGCTCTTATGACATAAAACTTTCTTAATAAGTGCATTTTCAAATTTCTCTTCGCAACAACGAGTACTCTCAATTTTCACAATGAACGAATTAGTACGCGTCCATTGACTATTGTTAAATAACAACCAAGAAGAGAACTTTGTTAATTATTACTTTTAACAAACAATTTGAAATGCTGAGAGTGTAAATGAACCTACACTAAGTAAAAATAACTAAAGTCTCAGTTTCTGAAGACGGAGGTTTCTTTTAAGAAGTTGTATGGTAGACTAGCTACCTTGGTGGTCCAATTTAATTGTCCTGTAACGTAAAACAGAAATTTCTTCTACAATAAGAACATAGTTTTATTTTAAATTTAATATTTTAAGATATTACCTTTACCTTTTTGTGGAAGTACATATATATGGATGTTATTCCATTGCTCAGTAGGGGTCGTCCCATGGCTAAGATGGTATTATTTTGTTCCCTAATTATTTATTACTAAGTTTAACAAATGGTTTCTATTGGCAATGCATATTATACTCTTGTGGCCCACTAATGTGGTACCGAAGTATCAACCTAGGGTTGCACATCATGTAACCGCAGGAAATACAAACAAAAATATAATATCTAATAATAACTTCGCACATCTCACACACGGCCGTCTGATCCAAAACTAGGCAGAGCCTGTACTATGGTAACCAGACTGCTGATAAACATACTTAAATATTTCTAAATACATACATTTTATAGATAAATTACACCCAGACACAGAACAAATGATCATGCTCATCACACAATTAATTGTTCAGGGTGTTCAGAACCGAGAATGAAGTAAAAAATAAGCTTTATTAAGTGTAATATATATGTCCTTTAGCATATAGATGTATTGACCTTGCGACCAAATGCCGTGCACACTTGACCTAGCTAAACCTTACCGTTTCTAGCAATGATTGGCGTTGGATAGACGTTTAATGTATTTTTAATAGGGCTTGTCAATTAAGCGAGAATTATCACAGACAATACTTGGCGTAGGTAACGTTGATTCTGAAGGATTTACGTACGAAGCATGTTTTCTTTTAAATGTTCTGTGACTTACTCATCTCTTTTTTTCTAATTGATTGATGATTATAATTCATCATAAGTTAAATGAATTGATCTATTAAAATCCATATAGGTACAAGCGTATGTTTTGTAATTTATTTGACAATATTAGCAAATAACCGCAGGTATTGTTATTAGATCCTTTGTGTATATTTCAACAGAACAAAGTCAATATAATAACCATCTATCACATAGTTAGAATCCAATCGGTTACATAAATTTATTAGTCGCTTAAGAAATGTATTGACTAAATCTTGTTGGCGCAATATATACATGCTCATTAAAATTATGATTCGAGTTGAAATGTCGCTGCAATTGCAAGGTAATGTATGTCAATGTTAAAAACAGCACCCACTCTACAAGTTAAGGTCGAAGTTTATGTGTGCGTATTTGAAAGCACTGACGTTGATTTACGCATCTCCGCAGTACATAGATCCTATTGTAAATTAAATTTTAGTGAATACAGTTTCTACCCACTTGTATAAATGTATTCACTTAAATATCATTTTAAACAACGGTTATGTTTCATACACAATTACATTATTTGCAATAACAATCTATTTAAAACAATATTTTGATTGCGATTTACAAAAAAACAAAATACTCTACACCTTTATATCTACTGTGAACAACTTCGAGATAAAAAGGACAACCTTCCGTAACAAACTAAGGAGTAGATTAACTCGTAATCCTTCAAATACCATTTTTATAACAGCATTTTTCACCGAGAAGCAATGTGTTTAACTTTCACATTATTGTTATATCACAGAAGCCCCATGAGGTTCCCATAAAACAGGGAAAGTATGCAATCGAGCTTTGTTGGAGGCGGCCAAGCCATCGTTACGCCCATCCTACGCTGTCTGTGGTCAAAAGAAAGTGAAATTATGTTTTGGCGGACATCTCTCAGCCTTGCGTAATGACCACGCAGGAGGACACTTTGACTTAGCGCTCTATAGTTAAACGTAGTTGTGTTCTGTTTATTTTCTTAAAACTTAGATATTATTCAAATTCACTGACAGGTACTTCGGACTTCACGGTCGGACGACAGCGTCCTCGTGTATGAGGCCTCTAGAAACATTCGTACGTGCACCATCAGAAACGGCAAAAAACCTTACACGATACCAAATTGTTATTACTAGGAAGTAATTACCATCCCGTAGGCTGGCTCCCGCGGGTTATTTGACTCTAACTTAAAAATTTAGTTGTCCGTTTAGAATCTCAAGGTGATACACGAAGCTATAGCTAATTTAGTATAATTTTTATTAAGTATATGATTATGTAAGCTATTATTTTTCACAATGAATTTGTTCAAATATCAGATAATTGGAACAAAACAATATAGCGACTTATGAAATTAACATTTTCCATAAAGCCAAAACACTGATGCTAAGTCACGTAGACTTCCAAAGTACTCAATCATATTTCGAAACAGACTTAGTAAAGAGGTTTTCAAGGTTTTCAAATAGATCTATTAGTTGCATAGACCTGGTTGAACCTACTACTGAAGCTTCAATAACCATAAAGCGGTTTAATGTACATAACTATTCTTTTGAATAATCTATAAAGGTTTACACGAAAATATCGTAATATTCGTAGGCGGTGACGTTGGTGGCTGGTACCGATGCGCCATAATTCACAATGCCATCAGATAACCTCACGACGATGACTGTTTTCGTCAAATATTGATTGTCTCATGTATTCCCAGCCTTACCAACTACATGTAACAATAAATACGACCAACACACCTGCATGCCTATTGATCATTGACAGCAGAAACAGTGTGGGATTGAGGAAGACAGTCAATCGAGGACTGCTAATGTGCTAATTACCATTCCATATTGTATTCTAGAATCTATTGTAAATGTTCGTTATTACTGGTAATTTTTCTTGTAAGTGTGCACAAGCATTGTTAAATTTTCTTTACGACATTATATAACATTGACAAAGCGGCATTAGGCATATTTCCATTGAGTTGTCTATTACTACCGAAGTACATACAGGTCCTGAGTACCAGACTCTGAATACATATATTAGAAGTACGTATACTTATGAGACAGCCACGTAACTTTTTACTAAGTAGTACGTCCTAATAATGATGCTGACAAAGTCACGCGATGTCGCGAGATCATTTTTGTCTCTTTTTTTTTTCCTGCGGTATAAAGTAAAAATTATAAAAATAAACTTATTAGCTTGGTATATTTCATGGAATGTCGACTTGGACGAAACGGATGTAAAAAGCATAATATTATCTATTTTCAGATGGTACTCAAATTTTAACTGCGTTTTATTTGTCAGTCTAAATCTGTAATGTAGGTTTTTACTATAAGAATGATCAAGTGCTGCCTATATGTTCTGTGCAGAAGTTCAAATCATCTTCTTTTCATATCAGGTTTTAGTTAATACATGTTTCAACGACTTCTGTTTAGTAAACTAACAAAACCTACACTCAATGTTATGATTTACGCGTATTATAGAGAATTCATGTTGACTAATACCAGTCAATATTTTTGCTTAGTTTCGCATAACAAGTGCAAATGCAATTATCTAAAACTAGAGCATAACTGGCTTGCAAATGTCCGTTGATGGATTGAATACCGTTGTTTTTGTACTTTCTGTAACGACGGGTAATGTGTTATACCGTGCATACAAGTTTTTTAGAACACACGCATATAAATCATCTTAAAGAAGTAATCACTTGACGGTAGTTATATTATTCTCTTATAGCTTCCATATTCCTTTCTCAGAGAAAATTTTTCAAAACTCAGATGAAAGTTATTCCTAAAATAAAGAACTGGTTTTTTTTTGGGAATAATATTATTTCATGTCATTTCATTTTTAGTCGGGTAGATTTATTTAAGCAAAAACTTTTTATCTGATTAGCTCTAAGGTGTAAACGGCCAACCAATGGTATGGTAATCGTTACCGGTTCCTACACTTGCTGTTCTTGCTACCCCTTTCTTCTTTACGTGGAATTATAAAGATCCTCCTCCGCACATACACAGTTGTACCTAGAAGTAAAGTGCTTCTGCATTGGGACGACTTCTAGCAAAAATCATCTAGGCCCTGGAAGGTACCGTAAGCATATTAATATAGACTAGAAATCGCCTGGCGGTTGAATTTCGACTGTTTGAAATGTCTTGTTTCATTTCATTGACCAGTAAAACTTGAACTGTCATTGGATAGATTTTTGTACCATGACAGGTCAAAATATATACTGGACGTCTATAGCTTTATGTAGCCGTTTTTGCATAATTTTTAACTTTATAGCACAAATTGTTTAAGAATTTTAGCTTTGTGCACTTCTTAAGTATTCCAAATTTCACATTCCGTTCTGTGCGCCTTTGCTGAAAAACGCGTACAAATATTTCTCCTCGCGTATTGATATATAGCTAATGTACACTAAAAACAGAATTGGTATTTTAACAGAAGAATAAAAACACGAAGATATGCCACGTAGCGCAATTAAGAAGAGATCCACTACATTTACTCTATCGCGATGTGCATCAGATAGAGCGCTTCCACTAGTTACGTCATTATTTTCTTTGTGCATTGGAATAAAACAATTCATTTTTAAATATAAGAGTTAAGCTATAAATACATATGCAGAAACAAATAACATAAAACGTAACCTCGTTTTTTAATAGAACTAGTGTTGTAACTTTTAGTGTCGTCTCATATATTAGAAACACGAATATTATCATTCACCACGCGTTATTAAACTCCGCCACGCCATGTTAAACCATCATCAAGTTGGGCCATCATCTCGATACAAATACCAAGTTAAGTTTTGGTTTATTTTGCTACTTTTTAAACACTAGTTGTTTCTTGTTTTGCAAGTTTTATAGCCGATCGTGCTCTACATTTGTGTCAATATTGATACAATACTAAGTGACGCATGAAAATACTTGCTTTGCTTAGGATTTTATTTGCTAGCGCATACGTCTCATACGTCACCATTTTCACAGGTGCAACACAGACACGATAAGACACAAATTACATAAAATGAGAAGTGTAACAGTAGTTCTGTCTGATCTAACAAACGATGAGCTACATAGTTCGGCGGGAGTGCTCATACTTGTATAATTACACAATCAAATTGTGATGTAACATTGTGCTTGACAGAATAATTGTATGTTCTGCACGATATTATATCGTAAAAAAAAATGGAAATAATGTTGATTAATGGACTCCTATATCATCGCTTCCATTCATCAACACTATACCTTCAATAGTCTCGATCGTAACTCCCAAGTTTGATAGACATAATAGTGGTATCATGTCATCATTAATCGAACACTATGAAATGAATCTACCTTGTCATTCAGCACTCGGAAAAATGTGTTACACATCTAATAATTACTTCCTACCTCGGTGTAGCCCAGTTTTTAATGAACTGGAAATTATGATTGCGATTTGCTAATATTTATTGCAACGCGAATCTTATATTTTATTGAGTAAACTCTTTAAACATTATAATTAGATACAGGCGAGCTTTTATTGTGAGGTTAAGACACCGGCGCACGTTTTATTGCCCTGCTTCCTATGCGCATTCAAAGTGTGTTGTTCATTAATAAACAATGTCGTGCATCAAAGCGCGTTTCTGAGGATCGTTTCATTTTAACCGGTGCACGTGTAGCTCTGTAATGTAATATGTAGTATCGTAGAGCTTGAGAACTCACAGCAACTCCAACATTTTACTAAAGCAAAAAAATTGAGCAATGAGTCACCGTAACCTTATAATTTTTTACTTCCTATAAGCCAGATACCAATAAAAAAAGGCAAATTATATCTTGGAGTAACTTGTATGTCGTCATTGTAGAAATATGTATGTGTTATAGTAATGTTTACGAGGTTAGGTTTATTGTTATGTGAGGTGTGGCGAATGAGCGTCGTCGTGACGAAAGGATGTTTGCAGTTTTGCATCACAAATTACATGTAGTCGTGCACGGTGCACATCGTTAGTTGGCGGGTCAGTGGCTGCTATCAATTGTGTTCGACATTGTCAATTCAACTCATTGCCTCCAACGCTGTGGCAATAGCACTTGTGCGCACTTAGCGTCGTAACAAACGTCAGAGGTTCGGTTTGATTGGATTTCAATTGAGACGAGGCCGTTGTTGTCTACTGTATTCGATTTGTTGTCTTTAAATGTTTTACAAAATGTTAACCGACGAACGTGCTCGAAGTCATGCAGTCAATACTCTTATAATGTATCTGAGAATATATGTAATTCTCTTTATTAGTATTGATATGCGTATTCGATACGCTCGAACAGCGCGAATTGTAATTCATTGCTTCTGTCCATCTTAACTCTGTAAAAAATAGCATCTACTTAGGGGCCGTTTGTGCAAATGTCTGTTTTTATCTCCATTTTTTATACTATAGTAAAAACTAGTATTGTATGTAAAGATTAATATTTTGGTGATTTATTTTTAATCATTCCAATGTTTACCAAGTAAAATTAGGATTATTTTTGTCTCTCCCTCTGATGCAAATATACAACGTTAGGTTCAAATTCGTTATTAATGTTTATAATTTCATGTTATAAAACAGCTATACAAATAGACACGAAGATATATATATAGTATACCTACTTTAATAAAATACATTTAGTAGCTACAATAAACGCTAGGTGGCAGTCAAAACAACACCTTTTCTTCCAAGTTAAATGTAGAAGCATTTTTTTACGTTACAACAATTCCATGCATTCTTTTCTCGACACCGTAGTACATGTTCGTTAGGGAATACTTTACTTAATTGACTTCTACATAAAGGTCATTATAGAAGCTTTATTAGTTGAGGCATCTGTAAGGATCGCTAAATTTAATTCGCAGCTTTCATAATAACACCAGAGGCAGTTGTCGATTAAAAAATTCATCGCAACCGGTTCGACAGCATTCAATGACATTTACATTAATGCTAACAAACTGGACGAGTCACCTCTGCCTCGGGATGTAAAAAGAAAGTAGCTCCACTTGGATAAGCTATAAGCTAACTTAAACGTGTATTTTATACTTGTATGTCCTGACTTAGAGTAACAATTTATCTCCTAGATACTTATTATTAATACTCACCCACCAAAACTCCAATTTGGAAGGTAATTGCACTTTCATTACAAGAGATGAGTCTAAAAAGAAACTGTTTTGCGGAAGATGGAAATCATTATTGAAGGAATATTATTCCATCGAAGATTATATTATACACGTTCTATTATTAAATAACAGTAGGCGGAGAATTAGTCGACTCAGACATATTAAATTCCCCCAAATGGTTTGATTACGTCGTGGACAATTTCGGTTAATTAGTCATCAATGTAGAAGAAAACGATATTAGCAATTTTAAGTGATCAGGCTGTATAGGGAACTACGATTACTATCCAATTTAGACAGTAGCCATGGGTCAAAAACCCTCTTTGAATACCAATAAAGTAACTATTCCAACAAATCCTTTGAATGAGTGGAAACAGAGAGCTTTGCCTTTCGTAATAAGAGTTATAAAATAGATATTTAAGTTTGTACAATGATTATTATCATGACTGACTCCTAAAATTGAAATGCACAATTAATTACTTGGTACGATTTACTTCTTCAAATTAATTTGAAATAAGGTGATAATAACATAATTGGGTGTTTCTGTATCCTACCCACACTTTTAACATACGAATTTTATTCCGATTTCAACCTAAAACTAATTCCGTTTTCAATCTACAGTTACTTTTTTCCGTATTCTAAATATATTTCGGTTCTAAATATAATCCTAAAATATATTCCGGTTGCAACCCATTGCAATTTACTATGGTGTTTGGCGCAGATATTAAAATAATCTTAAACTATTCAAAATTATGAAACTACATAATATACCTTTTGCTTGGTTGGTGGTTTATTAGTAGGTACCTACTTATTATAATTCTTACGAAACTGTTATTTTGCTTAAGTTTAAGATACAAAGTTGTCCAAGTTGAAAATAAAACATTGCTCTAATTGACATTGTGATACTGATATTGGTTCAGAAAAATATTATTACTCAAGTTCAATTTTTGTGGTTATTTTAGACTTTTTTTGTGCAAAATTTGCATGTTTTTATAAATTTGTGATTTTGAAATTTTTAAAATATATAAACTTTAGGAGCGTTATGCGTAGCCGACAAATAGTTGATATAGCTGAAAAAAAAAAATAGATTAGAAAAAAATAACTGTTTGGAAAATGCTTTTCCTAATGTAGGTGAACAGTTCTAAACAACACATTATGAATTTTCATGTCAATTTCTATGATTTTGTTTTTTTTATTTTTTTATGCAGACATTTTATGAAAAAGCTGAACTATCCATCAACATCCTTGGTATTAAATACCTGAATGAATAAAACTATTTATTCATGTTAGCCCACAGACATACGAAATATTAGCTTTATCGGTATATTTTCAAGTTATTTTTTTTTTTAATTATACAGAAATTTCCTGTATTAAATATCGCAAATTTTCATGAAATTGTTAGCGTTTCACGTTATTCACGGGGTCTACTATACGACCCTAAAATATGTTCACACCTTTCTGTAACACCTTTATCACAGGATATTAATAATAAAGATTAAGAAAATTATTTTCTCCTGTGTCCAATATCCTGTAGCTTCAGTAGATACCATTCATTAGGGTCAGCTCAGAGAACGAAATCAATTTTATGCGGTAGTCAAAAATTATAGCTTTCTGCTCTTCTTTACATAAACTATTAAGTGTTCCAAATTTTACGTTACTGCTTACCCGAAAATTTCTTTAAAAAATACGCACAAAGAATTCTCTTCACGTTTTAATATATTTTAGAAGATTACAGTTATCAATGATCCTAAAAATATAAATAGTTGCTTTCCGTAGTATTTTTAATAAACAGGTTTTTTTATATTCTGGTCTATGTGTAGTTTAGGAGGTCAAATTTGAATATGAGCTTGGTAGTAGAGAGATAGTATAAAAACTATTCCTATCTTATTTAAACACTAGCGTAAAAAACAGATGATTAGAAAACAGAGTGGTCCCAAATATAAAGACAGAAGTACTGACGAAACTACACTACTAGGTCTTTCTCGCTTTCTTTCAGTATTTCGGCTCTATGATTATAGTATTACCATTGTCGGTCTTCAGCTAAAGTTCTAATGACAAACTGAACAATCGATGTAGGTAAGTGAATCCTTAAAACAATGTGAAGGTAACCGATTGGGGTGGTACCGAATTTTCGGATAACTTCTATCAAATAGGTAGTTGGAAAGTTAACTGCGGTCGAAGCAAGCTTTTTCGGGTGAAACCAAAACCAGACGTTATCTGCAGTTGGTCATTGTAGGACTTTTGATGTATAGGACGATCAACACCAAATTAAACCAATAAGTTTTCACCTCATCTCTGACGCTTGTGACTTGCGGGCAGTACTCAAGTAATAAAGCACGCGAAAGCGTCAAATAAATTGTTATTTAACGTGCGCGTACATATGTCATGTTATTTTCGGATAGTAAGTTAACCAGACCATTACGTAATGTTGGTATCAATTAAACCTATATAATACTCTTAAATCTTAGTAAATCCATTAGAATTTAATATTTATACTGCTGTACCATATTTTATCGGGTTTATGTTGTTATGTTATTATACTTGAGACTGTCACCTATATCTCGTTTTTCTTTCGCGATTGGGAACAAGGTGAACAAATAATCATATCGACCTAAACATTATCTTGAGTAAATATTTGTTGGATTGGCGGATTTCGTGAACCGGAACGGAACCCGTAGATTTAAGTGATAATCGGTATTCCTGATGTATCTTGCGGGCAGTAATTAACCAGAAGTTAACATTTATACTACGAAATTCACTAGGTTTTTTCAGGAATCTACAAATTGGTCCTGTTAGTTATTACAAGTGGGTGGAGGATAGCATTGTGCACATATTTTCGTATAACATTCACGTCTGTAAACTCTAATTGGTAATACTGATGACTCATAAGAATCAGTTGTACCATGTAACGAAGAAAATCAAGTTTAGTGAAAGTAATTCATTTAAATGTCTTTTTACCTATGCTTTGTAGTAACGCTTAGGAGATTTTCAAAACTGATTCGTCATTTATTGTGTAATAGTAAATCAAATGGTTGCCTGCTTCAATCAAATTCAGCAGTTTATTTAGCAAACAACATTAAGATGGTGTTGAAATAAGTCACTTATCGTTAATAGGAAAGGGTCTTATTCCCCCTTGTACAATTAAGGGAATTTATGAACAAAAATAAAAAGGTACCTTTCACTATTTAAAATTATAACTATTAAATAAAATAAATATAAGCATTAAGACCAATTTACATTACCTATCCAATGTGCAGAGCGCTAAATCAATAAACTAGCCAGTGCATTAGCTAGAGAGCCAATAGGATCGCACAAGATTAGAGCATTGCCTAACACAATACAGGATAAGTACACTTAGCGCTCTGCGAATTGGATAATGTTGATCGGGTTTTACTCTTGTTGAGATTTTTAAAATAAATCATTTATTTAAATGATGAGGTAACTTTAAAGAAGGACCTTATGTTTTTTTTGCATTCTATCTACTTAAATAGTTAAACTCATAATAAAGTTCAAGCACTGCTTGGCAAAATACATGCTTTGCTTTAATTAAAAAGCGAATTACAAAATACCTTTTGCACAAAATACACACATCAAAAGTGTCTAGGAATCAAGTACGTTTTAGAGTATCGCCGCAATTGAGGATTATTATTTTAACTTTTTTGGATCGTTAATACGTTACTGATTCTTTTTAGTGAATTTCACTATTTGTATAAAGAATTTTCGTTAAATTTTGATTAAACATAGAAAATCAACTGTCAATCAGGATTCCTACAAAAGTGTGCAATAGCGTTTTTACAAAACTATTACAATTTCTGCACTGAAACTGAAAAAAATTGCATGGATATGGAGCAATGAAATCATTTGTCACGGGAAGAGATGATAAGAGCAGTTGCAAGCTGGTTCCAGGCAATGTACTCTGGCTGTCGTCGCTCTTGGCACTACACAGAGCGTCATAAGCCGCCTCTGGACACGCTAGCGTATCACGGGCAGCGTGGCCGAGCAACATGGAGGACGATCTTGCATCACCACTCGCAGACAGGACCGGTACATGCAAAATACTGCTCGACGGAATCGTACCATGACCGCCATGATGTTGGTTACATGGCTGGACAGCTCTTCAGGCTAGCTGATAGACGACCAAACCACCCGAAATCCTTTACGTGAAGTGGGTCTGCGTTTCCGAAGGCCGCTGAGAGTTCCACCTATAGCACCCCGCAATCGTAGGGCCCGTTTACAACGGGCTCGCGATCACAGAAATTGGGAGGAAAAAGACTGGCGTTGTGTTTGCTTTTCCGATGAATCTCGTTTCAGTATAAGGCCGGATACAAGACGCACTCGTGTTTGGAGTACCTCTGGACGTCAAGAACGTTTGAAATTTTGTCAGGAAGTTCATTCATATGGAGGGGGAACAATAATGGTTTGGGCCGGTTTTTGGATCGGTGGAAGAACCGATCTCATTTGGATCAGGGGCAACCTCAATGCTCATATTTATGCGGAGAGGATTGTTTCAGACACGATCATCCGTTTGCGAAGCCGGTTGGGTGATTCATTTCGACTAATGCACGTCCACACACGGCTAGAGTCGTAACACGCACTCTTGCCGATGCTCGCATTCTGCCGTGGCCTGCTCAATCGCCAGACGTCAACCCAATTGAGCACGCATGGGATATGGTCCAAAGGAGAGAACTGCCGAGTATGGATGCCGTGCACACTGCACAACAACTTTTTGACTTGTTAGAAAGAACGTGGGCGGCCATTCGTAGGCTTCTTTGCCACCGACGGTGGTCGAAAAGATTAAAAAACTTCTGTGAAATAAAAAAAAATGATTTTTCTATCAGACTTTTTCTTATAACTAAAGAATTAGCACAAACACTTCTTATCAATACTAATCAGTTAATGTAAATATTTATATTATCTGTCAACAACAAGTGATAAGTTTACTGTAACTACTTCTCCACAACCGACTTAAGTTGATTAGATTTTTAATATGATTAGTATTGTTAAAAAAAATCATATAATTGAAAGTGCAATAAACTACAATCTTGTTCAAACCTATTGTATACAAGGAGGCGCGTCTAGTCTCGTGAAACGTGACGTGAGGCGGCCTTGGCGGTCGGGTTCCAATCGGCAAACTTCGCTACAATTCGATTTATGCCTTTATCTCTTTTACACCCAATGACTACCCTGTTCAATCCGTCTCGAATTTTCATATGCAACAGTCGAGGAAACTGACACAGCTGTGTTATCCGCTAACAGTAAATTGAACGTTATGCTAAAGCATTAAGGTGCGTATCCGAAGAGACAATACTGCCGGTTACGGACCAGTGAATCATGTACGTCATAGTAGTTCTTTCTCTTTTTCTCCGAGTTCACACAACAGCCATCCAGCCAGTACGGTAAAAGCTTTTATAAGACGCGGTCTATCACGTAGTAACGTTTAGCAGAAACCGTAGCCGAAAAATATCGAATATTATAAGACCTGATCTTTCGAAAATGATTATCTGTTCCAGTTATATTTTTGTGCCTTCAATGATAATTATGAATCTTAGATAGCAAAGTTGAATCAGGTTTATAAAACTTGTAACTTATACGATTAATACGACACCATCGACAGTTGTTTTCAAAACATATGATTTGCCGTCATGTCACCTGAAGTTAAGTGACTGAATCCTGAGGAGCGGTAACAATTTTTAGTGAGTGCGTGTGTTAAAAACGGCCCAGTGATCCGCCGGGCCCCTCTCGTGTGTCTAGTGTTGAGTTACTGCTTGCGGTATTAATACTGTCGGAGTAAGTGACTGATGGAGCATTGTGCATATCGTATCACTAAGGTGACTGTGAAGAGCGGGCGACATGCTGGCCCGCAAGCTTGCAACTAGTATATTCAAACACCGGCAAAACGGCGGCAACAGAGACAGCCACGGCGGTACTTGCACCACAGGTTCGCTTTCTTTATTGCATATTTACTTAATACTTGTTTACTAGCAAAGCTTGATTTTCTAACTTTGGATAGATAGTTGATTGTCAAATACTACTCTGTTCGATCGTGCATAACCAAACAATTTATAGACTAGTTTCCAAGGTAAATTGTGAAGGGTTTTAAGGTTTAACTGTTAAGCTGACAGAATTGATAATGGATACGGGTGCAAGCTCGAGTTGTGTTTGTAATAAGATGACGATTATCTTGCTTTGTTCACTTTAAGTAAACTACTATGTTTAGATCATTAATGTTATCGTAAGAAGCGATAAGCCAGACGAAGAGTTTCAACACCGACAATAATATGTTCTCTTTTAAGTTCACAGTACTTACGCAAAACAAAAATAACCTGAATTTAACTACTTAAACATACTGCACGTCGTATTTTGCCACAGCTCAACAGCTCGTTATAACTAGACAATGTTGGCATGACGCTACTAGAAAGTAGTTTTCGTAATTATCATTTGTCATGAGTAGGTACATGTTTTAGACTGTTTTTGTGAGTACTTTTCACGGAACAAAATGTGCGTAACACACCAATACAATACGACTTATTTTTTCTAACCAAGTGTTCGCGAACTATGAAATTGAAACACTCAATAGATGTTGTCAAATATTACAGGAGAATAGAAGAGACCCTATAACTGATTTTCTAGTTGAAGCATCTGTAATCCCAGTACTTTTATACACCACAGTAACTTTTTACTCTGGTTTCCATACAGTCATTAACTTACTAAAAGCTTTATTGTACATTTGATTGCATAAGAGCCTTATTATAGTGAAAATGTAGGTTACTGGACATGTGTATTGTCCAAAAACGTTACAAACTACGAAATCATGAACATTAGTGGTTTGCCGAGTTAAACTTAACATCACGCATTGCGCTTCAAAGTGAGCAATGGAATTATTATCTTAAATTTAGCGTATTTCTTGTGTTGTAAATCGCTTACTTAATCGACACGGGCACGTAAACATGATTATACTTAAACAACTTCATCTTAGGCGATCTTATCTTAAAGTTCTTCATTGAGAATCTTCCTTAACCATTCTGCTTATCCATTTGCTTAGGTCGTCTTCCTAAGTTATTGAGATTTCTGTCAGTGCCCGCTTCTTTTACACACGTTTATATGTTCTTAGTATACAATATTTATGTATATTATATGAAAATATACACAAATTTGACTATAAATTATGTGCATATATATAGTCAAATTTATGTATTTACATATAACTAGAGATCGCGTGGTGGTCGAATTTCGACCATGGTTTATTTCATTTGCCAATATTACTTAACCTGTCATTGTATAGACTTTTGTACCATGACCGGTCAAAATGTATACTGGACACTCATGGCTGTATGAACCCGTTTTTACATTTTTTTTTACTTTGTAGTAAATATTGTTCAAACATTTTAGCATTCGTCACTTCTCTGGATAAACTATAAGTGTGCGAAATTTCATACTCCTCCGTCCGCCCAATTTTTGTAAAAAGGGATCCAAAGTTTTCGCTTCACGTATTAATATATAGATATTATGTATTTATGTATCTATCCTCATTTCATTTCTTTTCCCAACTTTTAATTTTTGATAGTATGGCTATCGTCATCCATCTCATATTAAAACGAACGTCTATACAATATATTTCATCTACAAGCTTAAGTAATACTAGTTTCTTGGACCATAAATTACGATGACCACGCTTAGGTTTCCAAACACAAAATTATTTAAGAGAGTGTCGCTAGTCGTCATGATCCTGACCGTTGAACACCCTGTTAGACACTGCTAAATCAATAATATAATTCGGCTAGTTAAATGATGTGTTTTAAAGACATTTTTTTTAAACATAAATGTGTATTGCAGATACTGCATATATGAGCTAGGGAAACATGCTCAAAATTCACATGATTATATTGTTTGCTAACATTTTTTATTTAGAAATCACTTTACAAACATTCATTCTGTAAGTAACACGTGTAAACTGCATTTTAGTTTTTCTTTTTCTACATCTACGCAGCACACAATACATCTGAATCACTCTCAGATAAGACTGATTTGTCTGGAAAACGTAGGATAAAATATTTAGGAAGTACATTCCTAGTAGTCGTCTATACCGTTCATTGATGAATTTTTTAAGGTATTTTGTAATTGTGATTTTTGTTATAATTACATAGGGCCTAGGTACCTTCAAACATACTTCCGAAATGCATTAATGAACATGACATTCATGAACATGAACTAGGACCGGTACGGTATCGCACCTACATTTTCTTGAAACCTCGAGCGAATGTTAGTAACTTTTGTTCAAAATCCATAAATAAAGCTAAGAATCTTTTTCAAGAGATGGTTTTCTTATTTTATGACATTATTGAATGATAATATAATATAGTTGCACGATCAGCATACGACGACGCTAGACTCGCTGTTGATTCCCCTGGCGGTACGGCTTCCTCAGGCGTGCTAGACGGAAGTATGACTTTTCTCCGCAATCAACCAAATAGTGCTAGTGACATTCACTAGAAGTACCAGAGGAGTGCTAGTAATTAAAATATTGGGGTTTGCTATATTTGGGGTGAACAACGCCCTAAATGTTTTGCTATGTAGTTAATTAATTTAACAAAATTAAACATAATGCAAAACTATATTTCTTTTTTAAATGTTAAAATATTATCTAAATTATTCCTTTTTATTTACAAGCTTTCATTTATTCATTTATTTTTATTTATTGTTTTATTTTTTTAGTTTCACTTGTCCCGTTGTCTATCTGTAATCAAATCTTGCAAGTTAAATTTGACACTTCCCGGTTTCCGATTGAGCTGAAATTTTCCACGCAGATGTATATCGCGTGACAATGTAATATTATGATGACATGGAGCTGATCTGATGATGGCGCTGGAAGGTGGCCATAGGAACTCTATAATGAAATGACGCAACCCCATCGAGTCTGGACTCGTTTGATTCGTCTTGACGAGTACTTTGGTCCTAGATAATATCCATATCCAACCCCATCAGATTTGGGAAAATAAGTTCGTTCTATTTGTTATGAATGTGAATTCTATTTGATTAGATGGATGACCTAATGCCAAGGTGAGTATGTGCTGAAGGCTGAATAGTATGAGGGTGTATAAACATGTCATATCGCTAACGTTGCGCCTCAGGGTACCAGGGTGAACGCTGTTGTACTGAAGCCCTTATCATGTTGTTCCTACGAGTATAGGACATAAACGGTCCATCCCACCCAGAGGACCATTGTACCCCTACGATGACGAAGAGATAAGAAAACAACGAATTACAAGAAGAACACTTGGCCAGGCTCGAAAGGAACAGAATGTTCAGGCAAGCAAGTCAGTTAACACAAACTATAGAGGAACGCATTGTAACAGCAGAGAATGAACGCTAGATAAAGACTAACCAGAGGGATACGGTGGTAGCGGAGTATTAAACATAATATTTGCACGAGTAGTAAATCCCGAATCATAAATACTAAAAAGTTAAAAATAAAAACTTGTTAATAAAAAGAAATATAAAAATAATATAATTATGATAAGAAATAGACCATTTTATAGGTATATTATATCCCATTTTTTTTTAACAAAAGCGTGTTACATTTTGACGGCAAGTGAAATAAAGGTGTAACGCGCTTTTTTTTATTTCTATTGGGTTTTTTTTTTAAATCTCGTCTCATCTATCATCTATGATTTGAAATATTCTTACCTTCTGTTTGACAGGAATTGCGGATTTGTCTGGTGGAATGGCCAAAATAAATTAGGATCTAACAGCTATCGTAAGTTAGCCTAAAAAATCAAGTCAATGAGCAGACAAAACATGTGTACCTGTTCAATACTTACTCATGACGAATACCCAAACTAAAAAATCGTTTAGAGACGGGCGTCACCTTAACATGTAGCTCATCTCAATTTCAAAATCCTTTAAAATTCGATACTCAATCGGTGTTTGTAACTAATGTAGCGTCTTCTTATCTCTATACCTATCCAAGAGTCCGATGCCACAGATCAGATAGTGTAGATAGATAGATAAAGTATCCAGTCACTTGACGGTGCAGTACAAATTTCAAATACCACATGATGCGGTCCACAGCACCAAAATTAAATTTAAAAACCTTTTGTCTGCAGATTCGCTCGCGTGCCTTTAGAAAACTAAATTGGGAAGCCTAAGCCACTCTCTAATCTATAAGTATTTTTTTTAAATGTCGTTAATGGAGTAATCAACACATATTGAAATTTAGAAATAGTATTAAAATTTCACTTGATTCACACAGTAGTAATTTTATTAACATCTATGTGGGTGACTTGTGAGCGATAGCCTAGTTAGTTAACTTAAAGTTGAAATCGTGATAGCTAGCAACGTTTTCATGAGTGTATTAGGGGTCGTCCATTAATTACGTAAGTTTTTAGCAACCTTTAACCCCCCCCTTTTCAGTCTGAGGTTTGAGACTACCCTCCTCCTCCTCCTTTAAATTCAGAATCACACGTATTTTTTGGTACAAATTATCTTCAGAATATTATCTTTAAATACAAATAATCAAATTTAATTCTGGAAAATTAAGCACCGTGATAAAAGTATCCAGACAAACATTACGGTTGCCGATTGTTTCTGACTGGCGTAAAATTACAGGAAAGGTGTAATCATGTGAAAATCACAGACATTTACTGGTGACTGACAAGCCGAGCCGGATGGCTGTTGGGGCCGGCGGGGAAATCGTTGCCTGGCAACAGCGAGTCAAGGTCATTCGTGGCTTTTCGGTTTAGAAATCAAGCGTTCAACGAAAAATTAAAATAAATATCGAAATAAATACCCGTGATATCATACTATTATATATATATATTGTTATTTTTCCGATACCCTGCCTCCCCTTCGAGCCTCACGTGGTTAATAGATGGTCCCTTATTTTCACTATGTTTGTTTAACTATCTGTCGCAGCTAACTAGTCACACCCATTGTGTTACATAAAGGCTTAGTCATATTTTAGGGTATACCGGTTGATCTTCTGAAAAATGAAACCTTCGAACTTTTTAACCTGACCGAGTTATCTTAAGCTAAAATGTATAAAAACTAACATGATTGAAGATAAGTGTTTCTACTACTACCTTGGATTCCAAAGTTTAAAATAAATTAATACATTATTTATTTATACCTTCTGCAAATACATTGCATAAGGCGGATTTAATGCCGTAAGCTTTTTCAACTTTGGGTTTAATTTAATTTAAAATATATTATAGCTGTTCACTAACTAACGCTATTATGGATTAATGGCCCGTCAGCTTAGAAGATAAGTACATGTTTAAGGCATTGTTCACAAATAATAATAATGTATAGATTATTTTATTTTATTAGGAGTTATAATAAATGTGTTGGTGATTTATTTTTTAAAAGTAGGTTATTTTGGGAAGAGAACACGTAAAAACACATGATTCTCAAAAAGCGTTTTCGAAAAATCAACTTATTTTTTTAAACGACAATAAATAACAATTTACACTTTTAACCAAAATCAAATAAAATATTCCAAAATCACAACGTGATAGGAAACGGAAGTACTTTATGCAATGTGCCTGGTTTGTTTATCAGATAAAATGAAGATTATGCAGATACGATATTATAATACGATGATCTGGTTCTCTTGAATAACTTTCTAATTGAATGTTCGTATAACCCGATTAAAGAAGGTTAAAAGTGCAAAAAGTTTCCGGTTTTTAAATAAGTGTCTGCGTCTTCCTACTTCTAATCAATTCTTGAATCATGATGAGGTGCTAACACTACATAAAGAACTCAGCTATGCTGCTAAAATTTATTATTATTTAATTGAAATTTAAGAACTCTTTAATAAGTCCCGACTAAGCAACTGTTCCGAGAATATCGTGAGATGCATTTGTTTTTAAGGTACATAGTGTTTTCCATAAAAACAAGTTTTGTACGGCAATAGACGTTATGCCATCCTGTCATCAAATTTCTGGATTATATTGTCAATTATCAGAGTTGTGAGCGTCAAAATTGAGAACAAATCAAGGGCATCGCGTTTCACCTGTACTTTTCTTTAATGAACGGAAAATTAATAACCCCCTATCTCGTTTAATAATGGTTATGATCTATTAAAGTATAGTGTTTTTTTTTATTTGAAGAAAGTATCGAGGAAGGGTTACCAATAAAGTTTTCCCAAGCGAAAGTGTTACTACACCGATTGGATGGAAGCATTTCATAAATTATTATTATTATGCTCTTAACGACTTGTTACGTTTATGCAATACCATGGAACTTACTGGCACGTGGAAGCGGCTCTGTGTCGTTGAAATCGCGATAAGCCATACACACTACGTGATTGATTATTCACAGTTACCTTTTAAAACATATCAAACTGTTACGTTAAAAGGTTGTTGTCCATTTCAACAGGGCTTAAACGTTCAACATTTAAAATGCGTTCGTTGGAACTCAACTGTATAAATAGTCCCGTCTAAAGAGCAACGCATCGGTACCCACCCTAGAGATATAAATTCGAAGACTACCGTCAAGGGTTCCCATTTTCCCATTTATGCCAAAGCAATTTAATCCAAAGACGCTTATAAGTAACTACGTTAAATAAGGTAAATTAGGTATGTGCTTTAGTCGAGACAAATATTGCACTCTTAAATACCCCTAATAATGATAAGCTTAATAATTAACATAGGAATTGGAACATCAACATAACGTTGCAAGCCAAATAACTGTACTTATTTGACTTGCAAACAATAAATTTGCAGATTTGGTCGCTTTGTCAAACTTGATTGGCTTGCAGAGGCGTGCATCGAGAGAGGCGACCTTGTGCTGTTTGACATTGGGCGCGTCGATTTCGAATCGCGGTTTACTCCTCGCCCGCACAGTACTGTGCGGGTTTTAAAGTGCAAAAAAGCTGTTATCTTTGACAAGCAACAAGTCGTCATTGCATTTTAAAAAAATCATGAAAGTTTTTTATAAAATCTCTTTGTGAATGTGTAATCTATAGTTTGATTTTTAGTACAAATATTACCCAAACATCAAATTAACAGTTTGCACCATCATAACCTTAGTCGTATTTCTACCTTCACCTGTTTGGCCTTAAGTTCCGCTTCGAATTTGGGATTGAGAACGCGCGTAAGCGTAACGCGGTGCTGTTCTGGTTTTCTATCTGTTATCTCGATATCACCTACAATTTATTTTCGGTAGCCGATGCTGCCACGATTAGGGACTTGTTGATTAAATACTGTTAAGCATATAATTTAATTAAATGGCTTGTTAGTCGCTCGTTTTGTCCCCTTGTGGGTCAATAGAACTGTTATCGTCGTTATGGATATAAAAATCTTCAATCTCCTTTAGAGAAGGAAGATGTTTTACAATAAATATTAATTTAAAGTTACAAAATATGTTTTTATCTATTCGCGTTTTATGTCTCTATCAATAAAAAGTCACGTTATATGGCATCCATTTTCATGTTCCAGGCTAATGCCTGCAACCGCATGCGGAGAACTGCGGTTGTTTGCCATCTACGGTGCATTCGTCTCGAACGAACGTCGACCTAAACATTTTCTAAGATTGATAAATCCGTTGGTGCAGACCTCGTTTTAGATCACCAAAACAGGTTGAATAACTGACAAATGTCTTGAAGGAAAGACCAGTCAGTCAACAGAAAAGTCACATGCAAAAGTCAACTTTACCTTTTTATACAATAGACAGAAAAGATTGTATTACAGATAGGTGGTCTCTAATAAGTCTTATCTCTCTAAGTATTTAGTTAATATTTATATTAAATATCACATTCTATTATTATTTTTGACTTTAAGATGTATTTATTGACTTTCGTCGCTGCCCACACCCGCGGGGGCTTGTGGGGCTTATTTATTCATCATCAAGATATAATTGAAATTATGTTTGGAATATTAATTAAAATTTAAAACTTAATTCATTTAAAAATATAAATAGTTTCGTTTCATATGACATATAGTTAGTTTGTCACCTTGCATGATTGCAGCAGTCACGCAGGTTGACGCTTGGACGTAAATAGAAAGTGTAAAGTGCTTCACATATATTCGTTGTACTGCATACCCGACGAACCTGGCGTTTTGTGTACCCTCCTTGTTATGTCTCGTTAGCTGCAATTACTAAGTCGTTTTATACTTACAATTAACAGCTTTGCTGGTATTATAGTCATGTGGTTTTAGAAAAACTATATTTTATCCTTTTGGAAGCAACGGGTAATGGAATCAAGAGTATCATGTTAAAACATATGAGTACTAGATACCGAGGAACATACATACATATATATTCGGGTACATACGTACATAAATACATTTATGGTTACTAGTGCCCAAATGTTTTGACATGTTACTCTAATTTTCGTCAATATGGTTACCATAAATATTTGAGTAGTTTATAATGCAATGCACATTACACACTAAAATAATAAACAACACATGTTTTCTACTATATCTATTTTATTCTGTCCGGTCTAACATTGATCCAATCAATCGGTATCGTGTAGTAGGTAGATCTAAATAAAAATTATTTCCGTCGTGAAGGGAGATTCGATTGGACATTTGTGGACGGGTCACGTTTGAATGCACGAAACGAGGATACTGCTCATGCAGAACGACTGTGGTCACATCGGATGACAAGCTCAGTAGAGGAACTATTAATATTATCAATTATATTTTATCTGGCTTCTGGCATCTACATCTTACCTAAATGACAAGTTTTGTATTGTATTTTGAAAATCATATATTGCTGTGTAGCAATTAAGAATGTAATATAATTTAACTCGAAGTTCAGCAATTTTGGAACCGAACATAAAATAAACTTTTAAATCAATAGAATCAAAAGACAAGGAAGGGAACAGGAGTCGTGTCTGCGTGACGGTAAACCGTGAACGATACGTAAACCGTATCTTTTGTTTCATATTTAAAACACTAAAAACAATGGCATGCTGAAATGTTTTCGTTAGTGTTGTGTTTGTTTAATATTAGAGTAGTAGTCAGCAATCTCGCTTAAACAACCGGTTAAGGATTTCTCCTACTGACGTGCAGGTCAGTAGTCTTATTTGTTTTTATTTAAGATGTTTGTGAATATCATTGATGTCATTTAAAGCGAGCCATGTTCGGCGCGGCCCTCTTACAGACATTAGTATATGGTCGATTGTTATAGGTATGTATGCATGTTCAGTTATTGTTTGGTTGGAGCGCATATCGTCCGATGTTTACATGAACGTGTGTAACAATACGATTCAGGGAACAGATTGACATTGTGACTTCTGCTAACCATTGTCCTTTTCATGATATCTTCAATATCGTCGTGTGATCGTTGTTCGCTTTAACTGCATTTATGATCTAAGAGAATTTAAGTGCTGAAGTTTTCATTCTCAGTATAAAATTATCGAACCGGCACATTCAGGGTGGTTGTTAGACGGTGGTCATTAGACCATATAAATAATTGCCAATAAAAATTACTTTGCTCCGATGTCCTAACTACCCTTCAAATGAGGAATATGATTGAGACAGTAGTAGACGTAGCATAAATACTTAATAATATGGGATGGCTGTTATTTTGTTTTTTGTTTAAAGAATATTGTGTTGCTGCAGAGATAATCCGAAATATGACTAAATGCGCCTTATTATAACCCGTTCATTTTTTTAAATATGAAACTCAGTCTTGCATGTTACATGACAACGGATTGTGTACTGTTAGTTAGAGCTATAATTCCTAATAAGTCTAAAAATACGATGTATTTACATTTCTATTTTCATAATGATGTTCCAGTTTCAATCACATTATCAGCAGGCATTCTTTCATGGTAATTTAATTCTCGTAATAAACGCGTTCATATTTTTCTTATTATGCCTGCCTGTACGACTGTAATTCAACTGAATTCTACCTAGTAAGGTTATTCAGTATTGGTTTTATTGATTGACGTAAAAGTTTTGCAATTTTCAACAGAATATTAACTTGACGTAATGGACAAATCATAAAAATATGAAATAAGTCACATTTAATTATTGCTTTATGATCCGTTGCATCATAACAATAATTTTATATTTTGATGGTATTATTAAAATAATTATAGTAAATGTAACATTGTAGCCGTTGTTACATAAAGTGTAGTATAATAGAACCATGACGCAAGCATTTCCCATATTTTGTAACCTTAAATGAAACTATGCCATATTAATTGCTGTTCGTAAGCGTTTTATATCTTATGTATTTTGTTTTACAGACACTTTTGTGTGAGGTAATATTAATGTTTTCTTGTAGATTTGACTGATAAATGCAGCCAATGTGATATAGCAATGACTAATATGTAATAAAAGGGGTCGTTCGTAATCTGACATTTTACTTAGATGTAAGTATTCGTGCTAATTATAAAATATTGAACAGTTTACTTCTCGGTATGAATATATTTTTCACAATCACTTATAGAACTACTTTTCTAACTTATACTGCTAGTAAAATACGATCACGTATACTAACTGCTCCTACGACATTTCAATCTTTCAATCAAAACAGGTTTTTATTGTATACAGTAGTGTCGACTTATGAGGAGGTCCATGTTTAGTAAAACATGAACCTTCCATAAAACGACTTGTTAAGTCGCTAGATAGATGATCTTCAGTAACAGTGACGCAGTGGTACCAGAGGCCGGTTGATAGATGTAACCTAGACGTGTTTAGCCCTCCATCCATAGTTTAGCTTCCTGCGACGGGGTATCGACCGTGTGAGTCTAAAGTGTCCCATGCCAGCTTGTAAACAACCGCTCGATGTCATTTCATCGCATCGCTGAAGGTCACGTTACAGGCGCAGTGTGCACGGAAGGTTATTACATAACATGTAAAGGCAAGTCCCGGTTGTCACTTTAATTTTTCTGGTTTTATAGAATTTGTACGTCAAGCAGTCATTTTAATTATTTTCTTTTTGGCAACTATTGAATTTTTAGCAGCCTTTCTTGGTGCTGATATTTATACAATGACAAACTAAATATTTACCGAGCTACATTACAATGTAAAATAAGTTTTCAAAAAGTATTAAAAAATAACAAAATATTTAGTACCCATTATCATAGAGCTCATACAAAGTTAAAGAATTTTAGGACATAAATTTTAACATCTAAACAATCATGCTAGCTGGAAGGACTTTTTTTTTTAAAAGTGTATTTCGAATAGCATTCGCATTAGCACATTACACTGAAGTAGGTGTTACTTACAAGCATTCGTAGCACCAATTTGTAATAGAGAATCCCCTCAAAGAAGATCTGGCGACTCTCAACAAATATAAAACTTATAATAACAATCCTAATATAAGAAAACACTAACTGCACTCTTATTTGGCTAGTCGGACGGACAGCTGTTAACTAAACAGGTGCTAAATCTTTTAGTAATAACATTTAAATAAAAGGACACAGTTTCTCGATTCACCCAACAATGTTCATGATAATTCTTACCTGAAAGAATCTACTGACAGTCCTGTCTAATAGGAGATATTTGGCCAATAACATTACTTAGAACAGAAGGCTACTATGTTTTTGAAGACTGTTTACTCAATGGACAATTGATTAAGCAACCTTGAATCCAAACATTAGATTATAGATATACATATTCTGTTTCTTCATTCGCGGCATAAAACAATATGGAGTTTTGAAATTGGCTCAGTGGTTTCTTTGTTTAAAATATCAAGATATGTCGTAAATAAACTGCAAATCCGCCACGACAAGTGGGAACTGGGCAATAGATATTAATCATACAGACAAGACTAGATAATCTCAAGCATAGTTATTAAATTTGTGACGGTTTCTGTTATTCCAAACAGCATGTATCCATCCATCAACGCAAAGATAGCTGAACCCGGGACAATACTGTGTACGATAAGACTATCACGAATCATAGGATAGTTCTGACGGGACCGAAGTATGACGTCGACGTTGTTATTTTATACAATTTTCTTGGGAATATACCGTTTTGAGGTTTACTAAAGAGAAACTGATTGGACTTAACAGTCAACTACCGTATTCACCTTTTTTTACGTGTGATATCTTCTTTACTACCGTATTTACCTTTCTTATGTTTGATACCTTTAGGTAATACCATATGGGTATGTCCTCAACGATCCACTCAAAACTAGCCCGGGGGGTGTCAAGCGGGCTCCGATTCTTAACTGGGTCACGATGTTCAGACACACGCGGACATCACCCCTTTGCAGGAGGATCCACTGATGGGTGGTGGACCCGTCTGGTCCACCCGCGGCCACTACTAGGTCGAGCGCGCTTACGCCGCTCAGAGCGTCGGCGACGAATCGAATTCTTCGGAGATTTTTCTTCCGGATTCGCGCCGACACCTCCTTCCACGAAATTTCATTTTGGCAGAAGGTTTTGATCTCGGTAAAACACCTGTTACTACCCGGCTGGAGTGTATCCACCTTGGCAAAGCCTGCACGTGGAGCCTCCCCTCTACCTTGGAGCCTCCACCGTGGGAAAGCATACCCGTGGAGCGTCCAGCCGGGACGACCATTGATACATAATGGCTCTACGTGCGGCTTCACTCAGACTTCTCCAGGCGGTGACCGACTGCTACTTCCCGCCCGGTATTTCATCGTCAGCCGATAAACCTCGGCGAGCACTTCCGCTTCGAAGTCCCACGGAAATGTCCCGGCCAGCGCGCAAGCTGTCTCTATCTGTCAAGTCTGTGGATATTGTGCGCCATCTACGTATAGCCCTTTAGGCTCGCTATATACGTGGCGTATTACGAACAGTCAGGGACTGCGCTCACACTGGTGCACCATACAGACCATAGATCGGACTACTACGGCATAATAGATAGCTCTTAGCCCAGGAGGGAAGACTCCGCGAAGGACCCAATCATAGCCGAAGTTCTTGGTAATTTCAAGCGATACCGCCAACAGTATGCCGCCACTTTGGCCGCGACCTTTAGGTGCAGATGGCGTCGACTGTGCGCCCTGGTCAGAAACCGCATTAAGTATCCGACAGATCGAGACCAACCGCCGACATGTATCGGACAATGCAGGCAGAGAGATCTCTCTCAAACAATTTACCCACCGCGTCCAGGATCACGATTTGTCTGTAGGCTGCGACCGAATCGGTAGGCCGTCCCGGTAACTAGCGTATTCACCTGGCCTTACGCATTTGCTTATGTTCTTAACTCGATAAAGTTGTTACAACATCTCAAGAGTAAATTCTAACGGTAACTTTATACGTAACTAGCAACCCGCTCTGGATTCGCACGGGTAGCAGAGCATATATACGTATTTTTTTTCCTGTCATTGTGAATGTATAGTTTTAAGAGGAATAATTCCGTAATAAATTGTTTTCATATAGGTAACTCTGTTGGTGTACGCAGCGCACTCTAATAAAGCTTTCGTCTGTATGATTTTTTCCTCATGAATAACTTTATCCATTAGTGAAAACCGTATGTAAATCCGTTAGGTACTTTTGAAGTTTATCGCGAACAGACAGACAGACAGACGCGCCGGTGGTCTTTGTTTTATAATATTTAAGATCGCTACGATGTATATTTATAACTTGTGACAAACCTTTAACACTGATACGCCCTTCCTTCACGCTAAATGTAAATAAAATAATGTAGGTATATATTTTTTGTATGAGTCTATTCGTACAAGTTATATGATTTTTTATGAAACTCGCTGGTAATCTATATCGCATAAAACTTCCCTATTTGCATGTATATTAATTTTATAGAGACTGTTAGAAGGAAAATTGATTTTTGCAACGTTCTGATAGTGAAAGGGTATCATTTACATAGCATATTGAAACGATATTGAAAAGATATTGAAATCGAGTATTGAGACTAGAGATGGGTAAAGGGTTTATCATCCGACACCGATCATCATAAAATTTGGCCATACACGTTGTCAGGGACACAGAACAGGACTTAGAATTACGGCATATTCATTTATATCACATCAGAGGCGACTCGCATGCGCGTTGCCTGCTCTTTAAAAATGTGTACAGTCCTTACTTGAAAACCCCCATACTGTAGTCCCTCGGGAAAACCTCGGCAGGGAGGTCATTCCACAGCAGGAGCGTTCGTGGGAGGAAATTCCTCCGAAAACTGGAATAATACCATACGCGACCATCTAGGTTCTATGGTGTGAGAATAAACGCGGCGAATAATGCGGTTTGCCTCAGGTCCAACAGTTCCACGGAGCACAACCCATTACACGAGCATTACTCCCGCAAAAAGATGACAGCAGTACTCCATATGTGGAGTGACTTGTATAATACAAATCTTTGCCTCGGGGTAAAGTACCGCTTCGCTCTATTAAGCACATCAAGCTTTTTTCATGCCAGCTTGGCTTTGCCTACTAAGTGATTTCGAAACTCGACGTCGATGGAGATGTCGACAACAAGGTTCCCAAGACTCCGGAGTCTTGGAACTTTGGTGGCTACAGTGACTGGGTTTATTGACAGAAGGCCACGATGTCAGCCCCGATTGAATGATTTCGGTATTTTCACGCTGACCGCTACAGCCTCACCTTGACCCTCAATGACTGCAGCAGCATAAAGATCACCAGCAGTCAACTGCTGGTGATCTTGGTCACGGTTGCTTGAGCAACCGTGACCAAAACCATACTGACGGTCACTGATCAATCGTGTTCTCGTATCTGTTAATTACACGCTTCATCACCTTGGAGAGAAGGGAAGTGATACCGATAGGCCTGTAATTCGATGGGTCTCACCTGCCGCCCCTGTTTTGTCCGTGCCATTTGTGATGTGAGAGTGCGAACAGACACGTGCACATTGTTTAAGCACCACTGCTAGTATGCAGTCTGCTAGATTTGTGAACATTTAAAGGCAACAAGTCCTGCCATCCCTTTGCGAGATACTAATTTCCGGAATGGAGTACCTGGACGCAATTATCACAGGAAGATAGGCGGTATGGCCCCGCCATCGTCGTTCATGGTTGTATTTGAGGCAAACAAAGTGTAAGAAAGAAAGAAAGCGAGCTGTAAATTTAATCCCGACGCAAAAGGAGAGGTGATAAGTTTGACGTGTCTGTGTATCTGTGTGTCTGTTCGTGGCATCGTAGCTCTCAAATGAATGGACCAATTTAAGTGCGTTTTTTTTTGTTTGAAAGGTGACTTGATCGAGAGTGTTCTTAGATATAATTAAAGAAAATCGTTTTGGAGGCGACACCCGACCTTTTAAATTTTTGATTATTTTAAGGCTTCTTATTGGAATTACGATCACAATATTCACCATCTCTTGTCACACTGACACGTAATATTTAATAGGAAGATAGTATGCACGTTTGCACGTGCCATGCAAGTGCTACCAAGAGCGGCATACTACTTTGTTTACGACGTTGTTTCACATGACATAGCGCTATTTAAAAAAAAAATCAACAAAAATATGTGTAAATTGTTATTAGTAAATTTATTAATATTAATACAATTACAATATACTAAAATTTCATCAAATCAGTAAAAGACCCAAATAAAAACCCATCTCTAGCTGAGACAGTTTATAAGTAAAACCTTAGGTAGGTACATCATTAGATTTGTTAATCAGAAAAAAGTCAAACAAATAAACTACTGGATTTTTTATACATTAGTTGTATGCACATCAGAAATGCAAGTGTGGAAATGACGTCAGAAAACTGGCTGACAGGAGCAATTGCTCTGGAACATACAAAGTTAGTCTGATCACAGAGAGTAATTATTGCACCTGGCCCCCCGCTCTTTTCGCTTCTCTTCTTGTATATGTGATCATAACAGTTTTAATACGTAAGTGTTGATTTGGCAAGTCGTGCAATTTTAAAATAAAGTGGTTTAAATTTGATGTTTTATTCTTTCTTTTTCTTTTGATATTTTATTCTAATTTTAGTTCATAAAGCTTTTAAAAAATCAGTAGTTTAGAGGTTAATTAAATATAAGCATCTGTGGTTATACCTACAAAGTTAGGTAGAAATATTACCACATATTTAATTTTATCTTTTGTATAAAAAAATGTATTAGGTTACGAATAAATCGGCTATATGTATACATTGAAAAACGAATCCTATTAATGTATGTTCTCTTTTCAGGTAAGCATGACAACCACTCACATCCGCATCATTCAAATATGATTAGGTAGTAAGTAAATTAAATAATGTCAATAATTGTGGAGTAAACAAAATAATTAACCTCTGTACTCGCCATTACACTAATCATTGCAGCTCAAACTAAGAATAGAATATTAATCTCAGTGTATCATTGTAACGCTGCAAGAAGAGCAATGCCTATCCCAATGTGACTTTCACCGAGCCCATTATAAAATAAAGCAATATAAAAATAAACTAAATCAACTCCGTACTCAGAGAAGTAGATTCATAAAGAAATAAAACTAATTTATCGCAGCGGAGCCCTCGGGTTTTGAACAGTACGCTATTGAACAGTCACGTAGGGTTGAATCATCCAGTATCGCTTTTCAAAGAATTCGATTTTATTCGTGGTTTTTTTTTTGAGTAGTTCTACATTTTTAAACAACTTAATTGGGTCGTTGCTAAGGGAAAATGAATAAACAGCGACATGCGTTATTATATTACAAGGAACTATTAATCGTGACCTCCGATTTACATGCTCTTATATGCATATGCAATAGAAACACCTAGTTATATCCGTGTATTTACCTAGTGTACATACACTGGACTCTGCCTTCGTTTTATAATAAGTCTTTTGCACGTTTTTTTAGGTTTTTGATGATGTATAAAATGGTATATTACAAACTATCTAATGAAATGATTTCATTAAAATAGAAATAGGTGCTTGATTTTGAAAGACTTCAAAGTTATCTTTGATGAATGGACGGATGGATTATTTTTGTATTTTTCGTTCCACTATTTTAAGCATTTAATCATCTTGTTTTTATTACCACCCACAATATGGAATTTCCGCTATTTCACTGGGCCTTTACCAGACAAACAGACAGTAGGTATTGTTTAACGCCAATATCCCACCACCGCACTGAGTGGTGCTTAATGTCAAAATGTTGAAATTTATTATAATGATATTTATTGTTGTGTTTTGTGCATTTAAATAAACTAAAAAAACTAAATTGTAAGATACAACATCGAGTCATCTGTATTTCACACCAATTTATATTGATTGTGGTTGTGCGTAGGTTTATTTAGTATGTTTTTCTAAATCTTCGGCAGCCCTAGATTCGAGGCGTCAGGGAGGAGTAATTCAATTACGGCCAGTGCTCATAAATGGGTTAGTGGCTGGGCTTCCCCGCTACTCGCCAATAGCAGACGTCATATTATTATCACATTACTACCAGTTATGTTATTTTCTGTCGGTGTAAGAAAACACTGTGCTGATTTGTACTCGCAATTAAATCAGGTAGAACAAATTATTGAAATAGTTTTGTAGTATAGAAATCGAACATAAAAATTTTACAATAAATATTCCGTGATATTATCCGCGTTAAGCACTGTCTTCAATGGGTTCATGCGTCTTTTTTTGTGTAAATTATTGTGCTTTATAGATGCAATGCCCCTTACTCCAAAAGGATTACTTAGTATCGGAGCATTAATGCTGTAAAACTGAGATGTAGTCTGTTTTAAAAGCTAATGCAAATGAAAACAATAAAAATAGGGAAATGAATAAAATAACTAAAATGATACCTCGTGCGAAGCTTTTGTAATAATCAGTAATTACACATACGTCTAGTGGCAAGAGATATGTAATTGTGAAACATATTTGGTATTTTTAGATAGGTTTTTACTTATTAATATTCAGAACACTGTAAACTGTGTTTCTCTGTAAACTGGGCAACTCATTGCCTCAGGCAAGATTAAATAAAAATGTATAAATTATTATATTTTTCGTACCTTTTTTCGGATACCTGACGTTTCGATCGAATTGCACCGATCGTGGATACGGGTGGACTGACGCCGTGTACTGGACGTCGGGTAAACAAAAAAGGTATTGTACCTTATAAATATTATCGCGATTACGTCCCGAGTTACACATCTAATATGTATTTTAATTGCATTACTGCGTGTGTCAAAACGCCTAAAATATGACTAAAAGTTACACGGTTGCCGCCTTTATCGCCATGACGCGATTTTATTTAACGCTGCATGTAGAGATGGGTAAAAACTCGGTTGATTACCCATCTCTAGCTGCATGAGTGTTTCTTTGTGGAACCTTAGTTGTAACCTGACAATCCTGGTAATGGATAATTTTTATGTATAATAGATAAATAATCTTAGTGTACAGCAAAGTAACATGACTTTATTACATTTTTTGCCACCTGCCTCTTAACAGAACAGGGGACTAACTTATATCAGATACTAAGACCTGAAGTTGCTGGAATAATTTGAAATAAATTACAGAGATGACAGACATAAAGATGAAGAAAATATTAAAGTACAAGACTCGCATATAGCGATTAAAGAAAAAAAGCAAATTTAACAAGACTCGTTTTGTTACTTCAATGTTTAGTTAGGTACTTAACCTAACCTCCATAATTTTAGGAAATTAAAAAACTTCGTACTAAAATGGAATTTTTATTTAAACACTCAGGCCCCTGACAGTCCTCTGTATTAATTTTCCAGAAAATATTCTATATTTTCTAAAGTAACGGGAATATTTTTAGTTCACCTGCTGTTTGTTATTAAATAGTTTATTATTTATTTTCTTTTAATATATTGACATAAAAGTTGCCTAGACAACTTTCTTATGACGAGTTACCCAGTTTACAGAGAAACATCCAATTATTCTGTTTAGATTAATAATATCACAATATATATATTTTAATATGGTAATTAATATGCTTGCTTTGTGAATTCAATGTTACGAACTACTAACAAAAAATAATTATCTTTTAAAAAAAGTATCACCGACTTCAATGCGCCTCAAAATACCCAAATCACTTCAAGTGTGCCTATAAAATTTGTACCTACCCTTTCAAACAAAAGAAGAATTTCCCAAATCGGTCCGGCGTCTTTGAGTAAACGGTGAACATACATAAAAAAAAAGTATACAGTGGAACATAGAACCTTCTCCTTTTTGAAGTCGGTTAATAACCAACGGACAAATTAATAAATCGGAAAGTAATAAAACGGACAAAGTTATAATTTTTTTTTTTGTTTATGGGGTAAACGAGTAGACTGGTCACCTGATGGTAAATGACTACCGCCGCCATGAGCACTCAAGAGTCACAGTGTGTTGCCGACATTTAAGGTGAGAGTAGGGGAAGGGGGGGCGAGGAGGGAAGAGAGGGAAGGGTTACTGCCTCCGGTAACCTCACTCACTCGGCGAAAAGCAATGAAAGTATTGCTTCACTGCCGGTTTTCTGTCAGGCCGTGGTAAGGCCCGGTTGAGCCGGCCCCTACATGCCGAAGCATGGCTCTCCCACGTTAAAATTCATTCTCCCATCCTTCATATGAAGTGGTATTTATTGTTTGCTTTAGGGTGTAGATCAACAAAGAGGATTTTATTTTCCCTTACAAACGTAAACATTCAATGAACCTAAACAACACAGAGATATGTTTTCTTTAGGACGAATCTAACAGAAATATTTGACAGACGTACTTGACATACATTAGAATAGAGATAAATAAATCAAAACCAAATCAATTTTATTACTAATGAATAATGAATATAATGATGCAAGTTTATCACGAAACTTTCGATGATAAAAGTGTACCTAAACATCATCCGATTTCTATTTTGAATCGACGAAACAACCGAGGAGGTTCTTAAGTCAACCCGTATATTTTTTAACCGACTTCAAAAAAGGAGGAAGTTCTCAATTCGACAGTTTTTTTTTATGTTTATTACCTCAGAACTTTCGACTGGGTGAACCGATTTTGATGATTCTTTTTTATTTCAAAGCTTCTGGTGCTTCCCGTGTGGTCCCATTTTGATTTGGTCCAGTTCTGATAATGGCATCCATGAGAAAACCATATAAGTATTTAATGGAATAGTTTTTTTTTGAAGTCAGTTTTTTTTTAAACAATTATTCGTTTTTTTTTTTTATGACCACGCATAACTTTTTACAAGGTAGTCCGATTTCGATTACTAGTTTTATTCCATAGGGTATACTTCTAAGTTGGTCCCATAGAAATTTGAAAAGAAAGGATTCAACCCTAAGGGTAGACAAAGGAGATGAATGTGTTTTCACCTACTGAGTTTTATCTGTGAACCGATTTTGTTGAAACGTGGCACACATATTATGTATTCCTTTATGACACTATAACATTAATGCATGCATGACTAAAGCAAGTCGAGGAAACTCCTCAACGCTTTACAGCTGCTACCTCGTGTTTGGGCTTATTCATTAATCTTAATGAAAACTTTAAATCTTATTAAATATTGTTGTATAAATATTTATAACAAACTAGCAGCGCCCCGCGGTTTCACCTGCGTAACTCCCGATCCCGTGGGAATATCGGGATAAAAAGTATCCTATGCGTTAATCCAGGTCTCCAGCTATCTACACACCAAGTTTCATCGCAATCGGTTCAATGCTATTTGCGTGAAAGAGTAACAAATATCCATCCATCCATCCATACATCTATCCATCCATCCATCCATACATCTATCCATCCATCCATCCAAACTCTCACATTTATAATATTAGTAGGATAGTAGGATTAGTAGGATAACAATGAACAGTTAAAGTTGGTAGTTATCTATATATATAAAAATGAATCCCTATTTCCCTTGGTCACGGCATCACGCGTAAACGAATGGACCGATTTCGCTATTTTTTTTTTTGCGTTTGTTATTGTCAGGAGAAGGTCCTTATAAAAAAAAATTAAGAAAGTTGTGCGGAAAATTAGAAAATTTAAGAAAACTTAACGAGGGACTCACGTGGGTGAAACCGCGGGGCGCAGCTAGTACCTATTTATTATACATAAATTGAGTAAGTTAAGTGAGTAAGAAATTTTAATAAGTAATATAAATAAATATAAGTAATATAAATTTAATAAGTAATAAAAGTAGTATTATTTATAGCTATTGGTGATTGCCATTTGTGTTGAGTACTGATGAAATAAAGACGTTTGGTTTAAAAACGATGCGACGACACACTCCATTTCACTAGATATGGAACGCATAGATTTGAATTCGATAGTTAATATAATGCGCATCGAATGCCGCTCAACAACGAACGATCGAATAACTTTCTACTTCTTTACTTAGAAATCACGAGAAAGCACATTTTTTCTGCATAATTAGCTCTTTAAAATAGTTCAGTATTTTTCTTGTTCTTTAAACGTATTAAATATTATATGTTTACACTTCAAAGTGTGTTTAATGTCGATTTTCGCCGGTAATGTTATTAATTTACATCACGCGATCTCTAAGCGAATTGTGAAGACGAGTTTTATCACTTCAGGTAAACATTTTGAAAGGAAAAAAACACAATGAGACTCAAGATTGTAGTCATTAGAAACACCTTTATAAAATTAGAATACAAAGCTAGCTAGCAAAGACAAGTTAATTGTTTAATTTACCTACCTACCTACATTATAAATAAACAGGAAAATTGTTTTGACATAAACTCAAAGGTACCATGAATATCTTATTTACCTCCTTACTCAACTGATTGGGTACGACCTAGGTTTCTACTTCGGCAGGCAGCAATTGTTGGTCAAAACAATTTTTTGTCGACAGATATTTTGTTTACCATCATAAAACAACGGATGACATCGACGGACGTTTACGGATCGTAACTTCGGATAAAAACTTTAAATTAAATTTGTATTCTGGTAATAACTGCAAATATTCGATATTCTTCCACTAGTGTTTATCACAGACGCATCTTAAATATTTTATCTATAAACTCCAATGTTAAAAATAGTATCAAACATAATATAACAGCACTTACGATTTTTATCAGCTATAGAATATGTAGTATGTAATCGCCTTGAATTGTCACATGACACTGATATTTGATAAAGCACCATTAGAAGTATCACGTATTGGATTTCGTTTCAACCGTGGTCAGTGTAGCTCTATATTAAAATGAATAATACAGGTAATCAGACTTAACCTGTTTGGAACCCATTGTAACTCCCAGCTGGGTCCCCGAACGGTGACGTCACGCAGTCATACAGTGCGCGTGCGCCACGGACCGTGACGCCGCTTCCGCCGCTATTTCCGCCTTCCACCACAAAATTATGTGAACTGTTCAATCGGGATTTCATTTCGTAATAAACGTTAACATGACCACCTCCAACGGTTACTGACACCGTTGCTTTTACGAATCCTAGTCCTACATTATGAAGGTCTGAATACTTTGGCTTTGTGTGATTGGAGCGTATTACCCAGTCGCCAAAAAAGAATCTTTATTATGTATTGAGTGCAACCCGAACGTGATCTGTGTCAGATTTTGTTTTTATTAGACTTTGTTTTATGATTCAAACGATTATTATATTTTTGTATGGCCTTTAAATTGACGTCGAAATTAACAAGTTAATTTAAATTTAGCATCTAAAGATATTATGTCATTCGAAAGGCATTGTTTTTTTAATGTTTTATAAATCGTTTTGTAACTATACCTACACTACTGTGACTAAGTCAGGCACTTCCTGACTCACAGACACACAGCCATAATCGGTGGAGCTAGGGATTTAAAATTTGATACTATTCCTTGAGTATAAGAGTCTATTTTAAACCATCGCAGCCCCGAAGTTAAAGTTGTTTGTGCTTTAAAGGTCAGGGTACGGGTTATGCCGAAGGAAATTCTGTGTTAGACTATGTCCATCGCTGTGAAAGAATCCAGAGGAGACGAACTTGTCCATCGTCCTACTGTACTGGGTCGTAATTTCTTCACCGCATTCTTTGTTAGTCAGAAGGACCCTCGAAGTTAGGTACAGTACGGGCCAATACGTGGTACTCTCGCTCTACGACTGAACATTAATACAACTACGAGGTTTTCTATCTAAACATCGTTGTACTGAACTTCCTTATAAAATACCGAAATAAGAATATGAGAAATCGAGTAAATTCCTGGTTCTGGCGTTAGCATTAGCAAGCGATCATGTGCAAATCGAACTGACTAAAATCCACACAATATTCCCGATGTCAGAGTTGTTGATAGGAGAGATGATTTAGGAGGCATAGGTTCCAAAGCCTTTTAACCTCGCAACCGCAAAGAGCTGCCGTCCCTGTGTTGCTGGTTTAGATTACGGGTAGTCCTAAACGATGAAGGTGGATTTTTGAATAACTCAAACCCATAAACAAGTTTTATTTTTTACAGCATTTCCAGGTTTGAAGGTTGTATTTCTTGTATAAGAATGATAATAAGTGTTAAGATTTTTAGCGACTGTCGGGAGAAAGCGTCTGCTTTATGGAATTCTAAGTTTCTGTTCACAGTTGTAAAGCTAGACCGACGAAACATAAATCAAGACTTAGCAACTCCAACAAATACAGTACTTAATTCTAAAGCTTTTGTATTAAATTGATAAATAATTCGAGTTGTACCAACTTGAATCATAGCTAGAGGAACTCAACAGAAAGTCGATACTGGTACTATTTTATAAAATAAGACATTATTGAACCACAAGTAACCAGAGCTGATCAAGGCGGGCGCACCTCAACTGATGTCGTTTCGAGTGACATATTGTTATATGATACAGTATTATCGGATTTCATCGAGCACTTTAATTAGCGTAGAGAAATGCTTGATGTAAATAATTTCATTACCGAAACCCTTTTACGTATGTACCTACTTCAAAACAGCACAAGAAAAATGTGTTGATCATCTCTCAATACATTATCTTTATCTTTTAGTTCAAAACCAAACTAGATAATAATGTGTCTAAACAACCAATGTTCATTGAAAATTCATTTAAAATCTCCATGGAAGTCTTTTGTATTATTAAAAATATTAACGATCATGTCAGCCGAATGATTAAGATGTAAATCCAGTTATGAAAGTTGATTAAAATAAAATATCTTTGATGCTATTCCACCAGCAATAGACATGTTTACAAAAAAGAAAATTATGTTTGTTTACACTAACTTACAGAAGTAAACACTGGAAGAAGAATAGATTATTTGTATTTTGAAAACTAAGACAAAGCAGTGAAATTATACGATTATTTATAAACAAAAGGTTGTAAATTATTTTATAAACCTAAAATTATTGAATAGGCTTGCAGTGACTTCTCATTAACTCTCGACGTAAAAACGAGGGATTTTATAAGTTTAACATGTATATTTGTGTCTTGCTCCTAAACGGATGGACCGATTTTGATTAAGTTTTTTTTGTTTGAAAGGTGACTTATCGATCTGTTCAGCCATTCGAAGATAATCAGCTCTATTCTATTCGTTGATGGGATTATTGAGTCGAGAATATTTTAAATATTTGTTATTTTTCTTACTTATAAGAAATTTTTTTAAAGTTCATGACTAAATTATAAAATTGTTGTAAATGTTAAGTTACCTTTAGTTATCGTTATCAACACCGCCACATTGATATTCTATGACTCATGTGTTAACTATCTTACTTAGAAAGTGTTGAGTAACGATATCATAGAGTATTTTTAGTAACCTTTACCAAATGTGTCGCGCATACGAATTAAATTGTTACCGATGTTAATCCGCTCTGCCGATACGAAATGAGTTACATAGGATTTTGAATTAAAAGGCGTGAGCCAGGTCTCTGGTGAAAGTGTCCCACTCACAGAACAATCGATTGTCGTTCTTTGAAGTGTCACTAAGATATATGATAGATGTCTCATACTTCCTAGAAGCTTATGATAGTTATGATACTATATATATACATACTGTACTTTCAACACAACATATCTGGATTACGTCAAGCTACATAGTAAAAGAAAACAAATGGAACTATTCAAAGTTTTACTGCATCTGGATTAAATGCATTTTGGTGTTTGTCTAAATAAACGTACGGTGGTCATAGGAGGTGAAAGAATTATGGTAAAGAGTTAAAAATCGACCCAGATCGCAGGCAATGCGCTGTGGCAAACATTTCCTTGTTTATACAATACCTGTACACGGGCTGTACATGGTCAGACTTTACGTTTACTGTCTAATGGAACAAAATTAAAAACGATTCAAAGGGATGAGAAATCTACCTAAATCATTACAACCATAATTATTTATAATATCAATGTGTTGATGGAGAAGAGTACTGTAGATGGCTGCCTGAGGATACCACTTTAACACATTTCTTCATTAAAAATTACTATTATTTTTGAAGTGAAAACTTCTTTAGCGGCGTTGTGCACTTTTTGGGATGGGTAAAAAATGTTAAACTCACGCCAGGACAACTCGCGTCAGGACACGTGACCTGATCGAAAATTCGTAAGACGGAGCCGAGTTTCTTATATTTAAGAAAATATAACATTCGAAATTCAAACATTTATGAGCGGCCAGAAGCGAACTTCCAGTGTACCCTATGTATACATTAAGATATGTTATTAGTTATTACCTACTTTTTATTTTTAATCTAATTATATAAATACAGATGTGTGTGTATGTATATGCAAATACATTGTGAAGTTATGTTTTCACTTCTGACGTGCAGTTCTACGACTGACTATTTTTTTATACCTTTAACCTGGCTGTATGTTATACATATTGTAATAACTGTTGATCCATTCTAACGATTAACTGGAAAAAATTAAAAATATCTGTATAAGATAATGCATTAAAATATGGAATAAATATTGTATATTTATACTTTAAAATGAAAGAATAATCATTCAAAACTCGAAAATCGATTCGAAAACTCGTCATCTTGCAATATTATTTAAGTTGCCGATACTCGGGAAGATATTAAACAGAACAATATATACACCGTTTCACCTGAAACATCTGTTAAAATAGTTAAAGCGATGCAACAACGTCTATTTTTGTTTCGGGAGCAGCGACCCATTGTGGGATACACTTTATTCACGGCTAGCATGATTCACGGTATTGTTCGCGCCCACACTTAGCTCTCTAGACTGCGGGCCATGTGTTGCCGAAGTTCTTACTTCCATTGAACAGAGCCGACCCACTTAAATGAGCGAAAGCATTATCGGTTGGAAACCTCTTGAATATTTGTACTTATATTTTTGTGTTTCGATTACTTACACTAAAATGTAATGTATATAATAATATGACTCCAATTTATAGTATGAGTGACACAAATAGCTGACGAAAAAGGCAGTGGATGGCGTGCGCGCTCTGACTGATGCGACGTTCTCATTAGTTCCGTTAAGGAGACGTAAGCATGTCACCGCAACTGTATAACTAACGTTAACGCTCTAAATGCAGCAATTAAACATATAACCCATACAAAATGACTTATTTGCACCGTGACTGCGACATAAGATGATTTTATCAAGTTCAAAAAATATGGAACAAGTTGCTTGTATTAAGATATTTTATTTCACAAATGGAAATAAATTCAATGGATAAGGTTATCAATCACGTTAAATGGCTTTATCTACATTAGAATAAGTGTTAAGATTGTCGGTCGCGGTCAGACAACTGAGCCATTAAAGGCGTCTTCAAGTAGTACATATAAATGTTTCATTTATATACAGTATGGCGCCGCCGTCATATTGACAGCACTTATGAGTCGTTCACTAACATCCAACATTAATTACTTACATCAATTTGTTTTATCGCGTCAGTACATTTGTAACCACTTCTCGTTCAAGCAATAAACCAAAGCTTCACACAACAGCATACGTTATTGTGCGATGAACGATTGCTATGTCCATATTACGTAATTTGTCGTTAAGTAGTTTCCATCATTCGCACTTTCCTTTGTTAAAATTAAATGGTTTGTGCAGAAAAGCGATATCGCCGTGTGCAGGCCACGGTCAGGTCATTATCCGTAATGTTTACCTTTTCGCCTTGTGTTCTAAATACACTTGTGATTTCTAAATACACTTCTTTAATGATTATTGATAGGCGCTGGGAGTTTCCGATATTGATTAAAATAAAACACCAGGAAGCATTAACTACAACTGCATTAAAAAACCAAATTAGACTTAAGAGGGTTTATTAACTGGCTGGCTTTACTGCTTTTAACTAAAGTTCCCAAAAACTATTACTAGATAGGTACCATAGATACAGACTAGTTAAAATAAGGAACTGTAAAGTCAGACCTTGTTATATAACAAGGTGAAACCGCGGGGCGCTGTTAGTATAGACATATGTCTATACTAGCAGCGCCCCGCGGTTTCACCCGCGTAAGTCCCGATCCCGTGGGAATATCGGGATAAAAAGTAGCCTATATGTTAATCCAGGTCTCCAGCTATCTACATACCAAGTTTCATCGCAATCAGTTCAGTAGTTTTGCTGTGAAAGATTAACAAACATCTATACATACATACATACATCCATACATCCTCACAAACTTTCACGTTTATAATATTAGTAGGATATATTTAAACCTTGAATTTATACAATTGTATCGAATATTTGTATCATTTCTCTTTGTTTCGAGGTCTGTGTACTTGATGAAAACCCTGTAAGGAAACTATCATTCACTTAAGTTATAAGTCGACACTCGACATAAACCAAAGACACTAGGTTTTATATACTTTTGAGCTCTGAATTGATGTTTCTCGAAACTAGTTTGTGTTGTATGGTTAAAGGTTTAAATGGAGCATTTATTATGTGTCAATATTGCAATGCGGTCGTCAGTTAAAACTTTCACTCAATAGTTCAGTCTGTCAATATTTTGAAATACACAAAATTACAAAACAGTAAGTAATTATCTTCATAAAGCTATGTCTATCATAGACAAAAAACGAGAGTCTTCGACAACTATTAAACGTAATATTATTATAATCAATGAAATTACTTTTCTCTTGTACAATTAAAAAAAAAAATATTATTTTTAATTTTCATGGACTTTAAAAGTAGTAGTAGTACAGATGAAACGGATAGCTGTTTGGAAAAACGGGATACTTACCGGCCGCCGAATAACCCGTCGAACATTGTCGATTTTCACGCGTTGCTGTCTTAAAAAAACGTAAAGAAGAAACCAAGCAACAAACTTCTTATTTACCACACTTAAGGGCCTCGTTGAAAGCTTAATTGGAAAGTCGTTTCAACTCCTTAAGTCAGTCTAACTACTCGATGCAAGATTTCACACATACTACGGAGCGTTGTGAAAACTGAAAGAGCTCAACAGACGATTCCATTGGAAATTATAAAAACGTCTTGCTAGAAGAAAGATGTGAGACGAGAAGACATAGTCAGGACGTATCTCGCGAATACGATACGTCCTGCGATTGCTTATGTAGCAAATGCAAACAACAGTAGATAATCAGTCTCACGGTCAAGCAAAAAACGTAATTTCATATGAATTTGATTTTAAGCTACATTAATTAATAAAGTCACGCTTTCGTAATTATGAAAGATGCACCCTGTAGCAGTATATACGTGTAGGAAGATTTTTTAAAGCTGGCGAAATCGTTTGTTTACTCTTAATGCAGAGACATTGGTATTTATTCACCATAATTTGCCCTATTAAGTAATATTAAAAATATTGCGATTATATTTGGAAGTTTTCTTAAAAAAGTACCTAAATTTAATATCTCATATCTGACCGAATACCGGATAGTAAGTATCCGGCCGAATACAGGATATTAAATTTAGTAAATTTAGGCTTTAATTTACCGGATAGTTACCGGATATCCGTTTCATCTCTAGTTTCTAGGCGGCTTTAAACAATGAAACTAGAATTAGAGAGCTGGAATAAATTAACTGTAAATCTAGATATTGTCTCATAGCAGATAGTTGGCATTAAGTGATATAACTATGCCATCAACCAGCCTCAGGGCCCGATGACAGAACCTAAGAATATTTCTCACATTGCACAACACGTTGTAGTATGTTATGTAGGATTTGTGAAGTCGGTTTATTAAACTGATTTTTATACTCAAGTTTTTATTTTATTCTCTAAATATAAATGGCGTATTTTATTGACGTTTTCTAAAACTGCAAACTTTCTTCACCTACATATAAAAAAAATATTTAGGTAAAGAGCTAAACGAAAACGTAATACAAATCTTTGATTTCGTAAGAGAATTGCTGTTAAAATTTAGTTTGACTTAGTTAAATCTAGGTAAGAATTTAAAAGTTAACGCACAAATAGAATATTACTATATAATTTTCATTGAGTTATAAAACGAATACATCGGAATTTTCGGAATAACAAATGTAATTACAAAATATACATTTAAAAGTTTAATAAAGCTATGTATGTTATTATGAACATAATGATATAACAGTGATTCATTGGAATTGCATTTAATGGTGTCTGGTGCCCCGTTAAGTAAGCAGTAATTTATGCAATTGTCGTTATGAATGTATGAATTGTATTGTCATTTGAATAATTTATTATTTTTTGATAAATGTCATTATATAAGAATGACAATCTATGTTTATGTAGGTATGTGTGCCGGATGTCTCAATAATTTCAGGCGCAGCACGGCACACCGTGTGGTTTTAGTTGGTTCGATTCCGACACACCGCCCTACCGAAAACCCCGGTGGGATGACGGCCCGAGGGGGTTTCCACACGCACAAAAAAAAGGTATATTAGATGTGTAACTCGAGACTTAATAAGATATAATATTTGTAAGGTACAATACCTTTTTGCTTATCCGACGTTTCGATCAAATTGCACCGATCGTGGTCACCAGTGGACAGTCCACTATAATTGCGATTAAGCCCCTAGTTACCCATCTAATATGTATCAAAGTCGCCAAAGTTTAAAAACAAATATATTGATGTAGCATTTTAAATTAAACCCATATTATAAGGCTGAATGTGGATGTTTTAACACTAATCTCAAGTACTAATCAGAGTTAAAAGAATACTATTATTAGTATCTAACTAATATTATAAAGGTGAAAGTTTGTGAGTATGGATGGATGGATGGATGAATGTTTGTTACTCTTTCACGCAAAAACTATTGAACCGATTGCGATGAAACTTGGTATATAGATAGCTGGAGATCTGGATTAACACGTAGGCTACTTTTTATCCCGATATTCCCACGGGATCGGGACTTACGCGAGTGAAACCGCGAGGCGCAGCTAGTTATTAATAAATTTTATAACAGCACTTTAAGACCACAGCTGGAACGCTGCCACGTAAATGTATGTGGCAAATAATTCGACTGCATCGGAACGGCCGTTCCGGTTACCGTGGTTAACTTTACAATAGAACACCCAATTGTCCACCGCCAATTCAATCCAAATCCAGATTTTTCAGTTGGAAAATCTACTTAGAACTGCTGAAATTATCTTCAAGTGTTAATATACAGATAATGCTATTAATTTGTAATGAACTACAAGTACTTATCGTTAATCATTACATACAATATGAAATACTCTCTGTCAAATTGTAATTTTTTATTTCACATTTTACAGGTCTTGCGTTATAAGTACCTATAGCTATTCTGATTAAAAAAAATGCTATCAGGTTAGTTATGCTATGGGCTACCAGTTGAGTTTACAAACATGTTTGATAACAGTTATTGAATAACTAGCGGACAGTAACCCTTTCATTTCATTTGCATACCTACTTTTACGGTATACCAGTCTTAGGGATGCCACCTTTGAATTTGCATAAAATATAACGTCAAGTGTTTCAATAAAAGCATCTTAATAATATTAAAAAAACAACTGTCTTAATTTTAAATAAATGATATTCTTATAGTAGATCTGTTTTCAAAAATTAATTTAGTGATATTAATAATGTCAGGTGTTGGCGATTAAGAAATACCGTGATTTTTTTAGTATCGTTTTTTTTTTTCTACACATAAAATGTAGCTTCTGAATTCTTAGACTTTTTTCGTGACCTCAATGATGTTTTTTTGTTTATTTGTTAACATCAGTACTAACTACCGTTCTACTTTCCTTAAAATGTACGTTTCTTTGCATTTCTTCTATACACAAAATTCACAAAAACCTTACATCATATCCGTAGACTAGTGATAGACTACATCTAATCTACTACTGGTGATATACTGGAATCGAAGTCTAGTGATATTTTCTAAATACACTAAAAGATCAACAAAATTACGTATATTAACTTATTTAGATATTAACAAAGTATTACATATAGGTATATGTCACTTCAAAATATCAAAGTTCAGCCGTTTCGTAGTTAGACTGAAAGCCGACCCCCACTTACTTGAGAAAAGGTGCGGAGGATGATGAGAAACTATATATAGTAGGTAATACGTATTCTTCCTATTACAATTCAAGAACTACGCAAAAATCTCATTTCTTGTATGGGGGCCCACCATAATTTTTATTATCTGTTGATATTGAAATCAATCAATTGTTTAGTGGTTTATGAAAATAAACTTACAAGCTTTATTACATTTTGCTGGCTTTTTCCGACCGATTGGTGTGGTAATAACTTATGATCGACGAAAACTGGTCCATTCTATCATCGATCAATGGGTGTGGTGGCACCCTAAGGGAGGGCCCCATGCGTTGAATTAGCCACAATAGTCACACACAAGAGTCTCAGATGGCATAGTTACGCCACCGCTTAGGTACTTACCAACAGACACGCAGTATCTGTACGTCCTGTAGGAAATTATTAATTTTTTGTTTTTCTTTTATTGTTAATTCGCTGTACTTTATTTGGTAAAAAAAATAATAAATAATATCTATAGCTACCGAAAATTAATAAAATCTGAATGAAAAACTGAAGATTCTGACAAAACACAAAACACGTATCTTGTAGTGAATTTTTAACCCTCGATGTAAAAAGGAGGGGTGTTATAATTTAACTTGTGTCTGTGTGTGGTAGTTGGCTAGTTTCTAAACGGCTGGACCAATTTTTTTTACTGTTTGAAAGGTGACTCGATCGAGAGTGTTCTTAGCTATAATTCGAGAAAATCTGTTTAGCCGTACGAAGATTATCAGCTCTTTACTCATCCCTGCAGGGATGTGAGTAACTTTTACTGGACTAAAAATTTAGTATCCTGTGACTTTGATTATATAACAATAACATGACAACCTTGATTTGATGCTGCAATATTATCTGGAATCAGCAGGATACCGAACATCTTACCAACTTATACTACAAGTATCCTGTTTCAGCTTATCCGAATAGTCTCAATGATTAGATTACTTTCTTGGGTTTTGTTTTTGAGTCGGAGGTATTTAATTTTTTTTATTTATACTTGTGCTTAAAGCGAAAGCTACGTCCGCCTTCGTACGCAAGCAATATCTAACCATAAAATAATATTAGCTCTAAGAAATACACTTGCAACCCTAGTAACTTTAATCAATCTTGGAACATAATAAGCCAATGTACCTACCTACAACATACCTACTACCTATATTTTGTGTAATTAAACCAATTGATACGTTTCGTTCCGGCTCATTGTGAAAGATAATCAACTTGGTGAAACATTATAACTACTGTACGCCCGAGTTTAACAGAAACTAGTTGTTATGAAATAACGATTTGGTTTAGATGCGCGCCTGTAGTCTCATGTATCAATATTTTTTATAACCGTATAAAATAAACTAACTGGTATAAACACTTAAAATGTTCTTTGACCCATGGAACCCGTCGTTAATATCCCTCCTCTTGTAATTTTTATAATCTCGAGCTGTTTAATACTACTAGTGCAATTACTTCATAATAGCGCTAACTTCATGCATACTAAATATTATTAAGAACAGTTTACCGTAACATAACTTTCGAATAAAACATTTATTGTTATCTAGGGCGCGTGTCTACCGATTTTTTTATACATCTAAGTTGGCAAAGATGCATGCCGAATGCATTATCTCAATATGATAAGATTATCTTGTATTTAAAAAGGTTAATATTTTTATCTATGCATACACATAACTGCTAAAAATAATATATTATAAAGCTGAAGAGTTTGTTTGAACGCACTAATCTCAGAAACTACTGTTTCGAATTGAAAAAATCTTTTAGTGTTGGATAGCCCATTTATCGAGGAAGGCTATAGGCTATATGTATAACGTCACGCTACGACCAATAGGAGCGGAGTATCAACGAAAAATATTGCAGAAACGGGGAAAATTTACAAACGCAGACGAAGTTACGCAATACTTTCCTAATCTAGCTTTAACAACATGCAGTAGAAATATTAATTTACCCAAGTAGGTACATACACGTAGTGACATAAAGAAACCGTATTTGTCTAGTGAACGACGTGGCCTTCTGCGATTCCCTATCATTGAAATCAATAAATTAGGATTAATTATTTCGTACATTGCAATTTATCAGGCATACAGAATTAAATGGGTGGGTGCAACAATCGTTCACCCACGCTCAGCGCTTGAAACAATGAGCCGTGAATGAATCTAAACGTTCCCCATGTATGGCACAACTTCCTACGAGTTAATTCAACAAATTTATTGGTCGTATACGCATTATGTTCTTTTGTTCAACATTGCGAAATGGAAAGTGCCATCTGTAGTACATTTGAGTATATTTTTTTATATTTAACTGGAAAATTGAAGCATACTAATAAGTAATTACATAGATAAATTTTTTGGCTAATATATTGGAAAATTTTAATGCCGAAAATATTAAAGAATTCAATTGAGTCCCAGATGATCCCACAGACACCGTATAGTAACGTGTGTGGGATCATGATATGGATGGCTCATTACCAATATTCTTGTAAATAACTCCAACTAAACTTAAAAGCTTGCGTTGGAAGTAGATTCAGATTGAGTGGGATTCGTAATTGCACCTAGGTGAGCCTAATTTGATGTAGCGAAGGAGGACGAGAGAAGTTGTTGCAATTATGTCGTTCTCAATGGCAGCAAAGCTAAAATTTATTCACATTATAACATCGCTCCCTATGACTACCAAAATTTTATTCTATTATTGTGGCTGTTATTTTTTTCAAAAACTGGATTAGCTCTTAGGATCTCTAAAGGTTTTAATGTTACACTGTTTTATACAGCCAAATCATCAATCAAAGTTTGAATTTTTGCAATTGTGTTGACAAACATTTCTTCAAAATATATTACAGATTTCTTTTGTGTAAGACAAAAAACTAAAAGTATTCAGCAAGACTTAATGCAAAAAGCAATAAACATTATTTGTATGTGATCTTGTTCACTTTTTTGTAGATACAGCATTTTGCTTTCTTCTCTTAATGTAAAATTTGTCGGTACAGTGAAAGCGAAACATTGTTTGAGACACTCCCTCAGCAACATACTGTATTATGCTTGTAAATAACATCTTACTATTACTCATTGTTTACTGTAAGTACGTTGCATTATTAATAAAATGTCATGTCTAACTGACTGTTACTGTGTATTCCTACCACGAGCATTATAAGCTTGGGAAGAATATTACTTTTTGAGTGCAAATATTCCTTAACGGAACGTTAAGTCATCAACTCACACATCAAAGGAATCGTTGCACTCGAAATTAATTAATTTTCTTATCAAGCACAATTGTAGTTGTGTGTTATAGTAAAACTGAGATTAACTATGGCTTCAGATTTCAAGATACTACCCAAAAAAATTTAAAACAACTGACACATCTGTCATCTGAGCGTGACGGTCACGCGAGTTTAGTGCTTTTTCCCCGTACCAAAAGTGTCTAACGTGCCTAAAGAAGTTTTCACTTCAAAAACTGTACTTTTTTTTGGCAGTGTTTTGAAAGCCAAAGGCAGCAATATCTTTACCTCTATTATGATGTGTATAAGTATGTGGATCTGAATTTGAGTCTGCAACATCCTCATCTCGATCGACGATGACAGCAATAATCTTCTATGTTTCTAAACCAATATACATACATATATATTATTCAATGTTAACTTTATATCGTTAAGAGCGCAGTCCGTAAAACAGCTGCACATTAACACCTGTAACTTTATCAACCTTCATACAGACATTGAGGACTTGACTGGCAAGTTTAGAGAATATTATCGACAGTATTCCTAATTAGATTGCATATTATCTCTAAGGCCACATGTGTCACGCACGTGCCTGTACGTTTCGCCTACGTGATAGGTCGGACGTTGAAAAAGATTAGCCTTAGGAATAGCATATTAGGAATCTTTTAGCAAATACATTCCGATTCAAAAATAGGTTGTTGTAACCACCAGATATTTTCTATTGTGTCTTAATTACGTTATTATTTACGATGCTTCACGAACAAAGCACTTAGCATTCTGATTGAAATTTGTCAGGAAAATACAGTATACTTTTATAAATTACACTCCAATCAAACGATTCATATTTGTTTAAATGGGAATGAGAGATACCTAGATCATTCGAAGAATTAAGAAGATATAAGTATTAGTACGGTACGGATACACCCAGCTCATTAATTCAATGTTCGCTGTCTTAACGTACGCTTGCGTTATTGTGTGAACCGTGAGTCCAATTTGCAACTATACAAATTGAGCTATTCAGAATCATTGTTTGTACCAATTGCATTGTTAAAATTACCATTGTAATTGGTATAAGTTGTAAAAAACATGTCTTGTCCTGTCAATATTCGTATGTTTCTTATTAAGTTGTCGCTTTCGAATGTCACTTTACTATTGTCCGTTGTGATTATAAAAATATGGTTTTGTTACTCTTGAAGAACGAAATTAGTATAATTGAAACATTGTGTGATATGGGAACTTCAGTCCACTACACCTATGCAACACGAATATGTTTTCATAACCTCGTGTCCCTTTTGTCAGGAATTTAAACGTTAGGTAAATATACGATTAAGTATATTTCAGTTATAATTATAACCGTAAATATATAACCGTATTTCAGTTTACCAACAAACACTAAAAAGTACCTTTCGTAATCTTAAATTAGAGTTGCGATTTCCATTGACACTGACCGTGCCATCGCAATTAAAACGTTATTTTTAAATTGAAATGAACTGTGTTTTCTTTCATTACAAAACATCTCCAACACCATCAAGCGCGTTAGCCCCCTAGCTTATGGCAGAATCAGAAGTAAGCCTTTAATGAATACATATTTTTGATGTTAATAATACAGAATGATTCAAAGAAAAAAACGTTGCAAAAAGCACTTTTTTACCTGCTTAATTCAGGAAGGTATCTACCTACATAGGTAATTTCAAGTGAGTTTAATAAACCTTAATTGTTAACGCATAGTATGTAATGTTCTTAATTAAATTTCCTTAACAGATCTAATGATTCGTGACGGAAATGAGTTCAAAAACTAGTCCCTTAACACGCAATCACAATTTTTTTCTCACTAGCCACTGTGCATCGATTCGGTCTAGTTTCATGCATCGTGGTTGTTTGGGCGGTGCAACACGCTTCGCTGTTCACTGGCATGCATGCATTCCTGTTCCGTATGCGTGAGTGCCTAGTTTCCATCCAAATACATAATAAGTAATACCATACATAATTGAATATTATTAATTCATTTCAGTTTACTTTAGAGTTCCGTATCCTATGGGGGAAATGATCTTACGAGTTCACCTGTTGATGTTTTGATGGTTAAGTTTACTTACAAATGGCAATGATCTCGTTTCTTTTTAATATAGAATTTAGGTATGCAGGTAGGTCGGTCATGAATGTATAACAAGGTTTCCTACCTGTGTTTCGGATTGTTAAACTAACATTGAATATAATTGTGTTTTTTTTTCTTTGCAAAAACAATAGGCGGTTATAACTTTATTGTCATAACATTTTATACTTTTAAAGACAAAGGGCACAAACAACAGATGTGTATTCTATTGTAAAAGTTCGTCAAGGATTCGTTAATAATATGAGTGATTTAAAAAAATAAGATTTTTCATTAAATGAAAAATCCGGACTACCACAAATGCCAATTTGTACGCCGAGTCGCTGTTACTGGCTATTCTCAAGGGGCGTAGGATTTCCTTACTTCCAATCTGACGTGGCCGTCGTGCACTCGACGGGGTGGTACCCGGAGATTTCCACATACGAAAAAAAAGGTGATTTTCGCGTGGATCCCATGTGCCTGTGTTGATCTAGGATACAATCTATATGGGTGCCAAATTTCATTCTAATTCCTCCTTCGTTTCATTCCGACGAAGACTAATATAGAAATTAAACCACACAGTCACAAACTTTTACTTTCATAAGATTGTCGAAATTAGCAGGAGTGAACGATACACTTCATACAATCATGATAACCTTGCAACTGTTGTAGTCATATCGTCGCTTGTTGGTCATTGTAGCGTCATGAAGTCTATACATATACATAAGTACTTCATTAAAATTATTAACCAAATTGTAATGTGACTAATTAATAAGCCTTATACATATGCAAAATAACAAGTCAGAAATTAATGTTATTGACATTACGGATTATAATTTAGTCTGAATTGCAATTTATGTAACCTGGAATTTAAAGAATTATGAACGTCAACTTAGCAGCAGATTTTTAACGACTTTTAAATGTTTAACCTATATTCGATCCTAATTTTTGTATGACAGTATTACTCTGTGATAGATAGTTTATTGATTCTGCCAAAAGTAGACTTTATGAGAGCAGTGGGGTGTATCATCCAAACTAATATTATAAAGCTGAATAGTTTGTTTGTTTGTTTACTTGAACGCGCTCATCTCAGGAACTACTTGTTCGAATTGAAAAATTCTTTTAGTGTTGGATAGCCCATTTATCGAGGAAGGCTATAGGGCGCTACGACCAATAGGAGCGGAGCGGAGGACCATAAACGCAGATAAAGCTGCGGGGACGGCTAGTGATTCATAAACAGTTGGAGCGGAATAAAAAGGTTCATTAAGAAAATTTGAAAAATACGACTTGTAGCTGCTCCTCTACAAGTCTGCTGTAAGATATTAACTACCTAGAAGCTTTAACACATGTGACGGATGTGATTTAATTAAATGTTTTAGCTTGAAAATTTGAAGTCTTTAGTTAATGAATAATTATTTAGACTTTTTAGATAAAGGCGAGAGAAGTTTGAGTTTAAATGAACATCATAAAAGTAGCAATCTCAGTTGACCGCTTAAATGGGTCTGTCAAATAATTATTAAAAAAAAACAAAAAATATCGCTATGTTAAGGAAGCTCTTTTCTACTCTAAAATCATCTCCAACCAAACATGACGACGAACATTGCTATCGATAGTGAAATCGTTTTCTTGTCCAGGTTTGATATCACAAAAATTAACCCTAAAATAGAACAAGCAAGAGAGTGAAAGCATGCAACGGTCGATTGGATCACGTTGCTCTTAGCTTCTTTTATTTGTTTTCAAGTATCAACAATTTACCAACGACTAATTTAGTCACGGTTGCTTTCGTCAATTTTTCTTGGTTGTCTCATCCGAACCGATTGCAAGATTGTTTTTCTAAACACTTTTGTCACAGTTCTAAAACCAATTTGTTATGAATGCATTATGAATAATATGCTATTATTAGATGTATTTTTTGCTTTGGCATGTTATGTATTGAAAGTGTTAGGAAAAACTTAGTTTTGGAGTAAAAACTTTTTCTTGCTGTTTGTATTTCTGGTTTTCGGGCAAGCGGTGTTATAGCTGTAAAGTGTACTTTGTTTTTATGTTCATAGCCTTTGTAACTTATATTTAATAAGGTAAGATAACAATTAATACATAAGTTATTTTATAGCGCTTAGTACTTACGCACCATTGAACGATAGAAATTATTTGACACAGATTCTTTCCAAATCCATCAATGAAATTGGACAAATCTATCAATGAAATGAAAATAAATGTAATCTTTTTGATCTATCATATTCTCGATTCTAGTGCGGAATAATGAGAAAATTTATATAAAAGATACGTATTTAGTTATAATTGATATTTTCTGAACTTTACATGTATGTAGAGTACGATATGTTGTGCTCTGCGTATACCTTCGTCAAGCAAAGGTCAGCTAGTTTAGCCCGTTATGGTCACGGTAATTAATTTATCTCGGTAAACCCTCTTCATTCTCTTAGAATGCCCATTACACAAACAAGTTTTTTTTCATTATGTTTTGTATTTTTTTCACTAATTGACTTTACAGTTTTTATTTAAATAATTTTATTCTATGTATAATTCATATCGTTCAAGGTACCATATAACCTTTTTTCTTGTTGTGCATTTCGATGTCATATGTTATTAAACTAGTAATAAATGGCGTGTTATGAAGAAAATAAAAAAACATACATATATCACGCAAGACATATTATTTTAATGTACTTGTTCCTTGCAATTAGTACCTAGTTCAGGTATTTATTTGTAATATGACTCATCGTTTTAGTTTAAGTGACAACCCTGACCTTTTCAGGTTTCGTGTCTAACGTATTGCGATTGTGATATACCTGTATACATACTACCAAATTACCGCCAAATTGGTTTCTTTTATTCATTCTTAATATAGAGGTCATTAGACTTATACGCTATAAAAAGTAAATACTATAAAAATATGTAATTATAATCCGACGAAGAGGAATCCAGTTCATAGCTTTTTTATGTATATGCACCGATTATACCGACTTTTTGTGTGGATGTGCGTCATTGTTTTTTTTATTAAAATCCACATTTTGGCGCGGTGGTCTTGCGTGAATATAGTAATGAACTGGAAATTAAAATTTTAGATAAATATAACTCCTTAACAAGTAGTAGCAAACTGAGTGTGATTGAAGATATTGCTAAGTGGTAGTACCCACTTTGTAAAAATGGCAAACGAACTACTCAGGCAGGGGTGGATGATGGGTTTAAAGAACTCCTTTTCGGGATGAGGTTATTAATTAACTACATATATTATTTTTAACCGTCTTCAAAAAGGAGGAGGTTCTATGTTCGGCTGTATGTATTTTCCTATGTAAGTATGTTCACCGATATTTATAAATTATTTTACATAATATTTTCACCATCATTCGGGTCCGGCCTCAATTAGCTAACCTGTCCATTTAGAGCAGAGTACAACTCCTTGTTTATTGCTTTCTCGCAGCTTCAGACTTACGACTTGGTCCGAACGGAACTATATGCCAAGCATGCCCACAACATACCACCACATTCATATGTGAGCGTGCATAAATGCAGCTTACTTTACTAATATAAATAGGACGTGAATATTGTGCACATTGTCGTTTCTTGTAATGCAAACTTATTTCACATAAATCTATGCTTGAATGTATATATATATATGTATTTGTCAATGACACATTACGGCTTATGTTACAGTCAGGACGGATTCGATTGAAATGTCAATTACGTTCATCGATTTTATTGTACATACATACTACATAACATAGTAGTAAATGAAAGATTTAATATAACACCAAAACACTGATCTCTACACTACTGCTTATCGCTTTGCTGACGCAGTGAAAACTGTTCCTTAAGCCACGCAACGGAACACACATATGAAATTATGGACAGTAGCAGAGAAGACAGTGGGCAAACCCTCTTGAACAAGTAAATGGAAACAACAGATGCCCACAACATTGTCTTAATGACCCATAAGGTCGATTCGCAACCAGACTTGTGCGCAGCGTATTCGAACATTATACCTATACACGAAACAAATAAGTGAACTTATCCTGTTCTCCTCTTTCGTTGGAGCTGTAGTTAAATAATGTCCTTTCTTGTTTTGACAAAATGCGTAACACATTTAAAAAAGTTTGCCTTAAGCACACTGACAATTATTTAGCATCTGTTAAAACATTTGTAGCCAATTCAGACATAACAAGGGTAATTGCAAAACATTACAATTGAAATTGGCAATCATTATATTGCATCGATACTTCTAACATATGAACAGATGGGGAAACATCTGAATGACACAATGTTTACTTAACATCTTAGTACGAAGACTATTTTGAAACTTTAGTGTGTCTAATAATCAATGTCAAATTACGAGATCTTTTTATTATATTGAGTAGAAAAGGATCTGTTGGGAAAGGCTAAATTTATTCCGTATGGAATAGTTAATAGCCACAGCAGTTAAGTATTTAGATGACGTCCTTATGATGACTTGATATATGACGTCTTAGGTTTTTAAAGAAATTACTTCAAAAAGGACTTATAACGTACGTTTTATTTTACAATAATAAAACAACAACGTCTACCTTCAAATTAAATAAAAAAGAACTAAGAGGGTGGACCTAACATAACTATAAAAAAAAACCACATTTAATTAAATAATTCCTAAATATGGCAATTAATTGCAGTTTAGTTAGTCAGTTTCATATTTTACGTGCTGCAACTGTTGCTTCCGACTGCTTTCAAATCTGATAATACATAAAATAAATTAGATACGTGCCTTATTTGATTGGATATTTTGATTTTTCAAATATGATGTATTTTTTTTAAATAATATATTTATTATTTATTTTTTTATTTTACCACCATTTACTCAATATGTTATATTCTAGTTATATTGTTGATGAATGTTATTTCGAGGGCAAAAGCTGATTTTTTACCAACTTTCATCACGATCTATATAAAGATTTAATCTTAGAGATTAAAAACACACCAAGAGAAATAGGTTTATTTTTCTTCTGTTAGCTGTTTTATGTTAGTTTAAGTTGATTTTTACAGCACCTATAAAACCTATAAGCAATAGCTTATATGATAACTATTAATTTATTTATTCCATATATGGTCAAATAATGTAAGACAATTATAATGGTTTCTAGCTAAATGCGTCATATTAGTGTTGTGGATTCCCTGTTGGTGACTGAGTCAGCGATCCCTGAATGGTTACGCTTTTACAAACATATTGTGCGTCAGTAAAGTAGTATTACAAATCAAATTGCCTTCTTAGGTTTTTCAACTTTGATGCTTCTGAACAGACTATCTTAGATTGATCCAAGGTCTGAGATAGGGCTTCAGCGGGACATATTAGTTGACTCTGTCCCCATAATGTTTAGACTCTAAACGGTAGTTAATTAATTTACAAAGGCTCTTAACTTTAGAGCCTTTGTAAATTAATTTTCAAAAAGTGAAATTAATAAAGCTAAAATCTATTCCGAAGGGTTTTTGTGTCACTAAAGTAGCAAATAGGCATGTGTGCTACATATGTACGCTTACGGACACCTTGTCAACCTTATGAAAGTACTCTGTATTTAATTTTTTAAGCTTAATTCTAAAGTCTGCTGATAAAACTATGGCACGGGATGGCATAAAATTTCATTGTAGCCATTATTTCGAAATACTAGATTTCGAAATGCTTCACTTTGTACAGAATAAAAATTGCTGTAAGGAGACTAGGAGAGTCCCTTACATCAATTTTTATTCTGTACAAAGTCAAGCGGTTGCCTGTATATTTGCGTCTTCTACTAGATTTCGAAATAATGGCTACAATGAAATTTTCTTCTTCCACCTCGCTATTTCCCGCGGGTTACTCGGGGTCGGTTTTCCTGATCTTAAGGCACTACTTGTTCCGCTGGCAAGCATCATCAGTAGATGTATAGTTGAGAATTATAAATAGAGTGCGACTTAATTATTTTTGGAGCTTACTAAGCAGCATGTACGTCGACTAGGTCAATGTAACTGCTTAGCTTTGCACAGTCGGGGAATGGGAGAGTTTGCACCGAGAACAGTTCGATGGAGTGGAGGTCTAAAGGGGGTATCTTGCAGGCACTCGGAATCGGATTTTACAATTTATTGAGGAAGGTAATAAGAATGAATTTAAAACCAGATTTCAAATTTATAACGTTGCCTTTGCTTCAAAGAAGTACTCCGCTCTTTTAACAACAGCCAACTTCTACCACCACGCAACTGCATGTTATACACTCCAATCAGCTATAAGCGCTTAAGTCTTTCACAGCTACTCGATAAGACCGCATGTGTAAATTAGCAAATTATCAGCTTAAAGGTACTAGGATCATAGGATGATCGAAGTTTCGGTGAGTAACGGAAGGTAAATGTAAACCAGTGTTTTGTTATTTGTTATTTTAAACCATTGATTATAGTGTCAAATGTTTATTATCAATTGTTTTACACTAACAATAACACAATATGGATAGTTACCGTCTCTCTCATTCAAATAATACCTTTGCTTATTATTTATTTAGAAGCTTATTGTACTAAAACATAAACAAAAAGAGAAGTTTTTAATGAAGGATTTTTTTTTTAATTGTGTACCTTTTTACTATATTTTTATAATAACTCCACTTTTATAAATATCTAGCTACCAACAAACTATTTGTAACATCTTATGTCAAGCACTCCACGCTTTTTTACAATGAAATTAATTATTTTATTAAAAACTTGATTCTGATTTTAAACTTATTAGATTTGTTTTATTATAATGAACCAGGGGACTTTGTATCGCTATAGAACTCTCCATATTTTAAAGTGATTTTCTACTTTTTCGTTCGGTTTGCTATTAAGGAGTGTTTTTTTTAAACTAAGTATAGTTTATTTTCTTAATTATATACACGCCTTTATTAGCTTCACTTGTAACTAACTAACAATGTAAAGAAATCTAAGAAGTCAATTTTAACCTACTTTTAATTGTCGTAACTGAATCAAAGTTTGTATGTATATGTAGTTTGGATGACAATACTATAATTTGGCATCTCGGAGCTGATCTGATGATGGTGCAAGGAAGTAGTTAGTGGAACTCTTCAGTGGCTACTAGTAAACCCGAGTAATTTTGACGAGTCCAACAGATTGGGCTGTGTAACGATCGTCTGATGATTAAGCCAGGAGATGGATAATGGTACTTTTTTTTACTATTTAACTCAGTTCGATAGTAAAGCGTGTTTTTTTAGTTTTACTCACCTATAATCATTAGTCTTGTATTGTCATCGGTCCTTTAAACGCACATTTTCAAGGTAATTGGACGTCTTGAAGCGTTTAAAGATTCCATTACATAGATAGATACAGGTCAAGCTAATATAAAGCGTATAAAAGTAATGCCGTCGCGGTAACGTTTACTTCGACGTGGCAGCATATTTACTGAAAACATTTTTAAAAGATGCCTCAAAGGCGGTTGTATGCACAGAACTTCTTATACATAATTATATAAAAATCTACTGTAATCAAATCAAGAAATTCAACATTTTACCGCATGGGTACACAAGCATTATTCTTAACAATTTCAGTTCTGCATAATATTCCAAACAGTATTTAGATTTTGTCAGAAACTTAACAGATATATATAAGTTGGCGGCCAAATACGTAACTACCTGTGGTTATGCATTTGACAATTACGTGAGGATGTCTAAAGATTGTGTAAAATACCTGAAATTGTGTGTCAATCTCACACTCATATTCAATATTTCATGGAGAGCAATGTGTTTGATACTTGCAGAGGTCAAAAAATGTGATTGTTTATAATTGACCGAAACCCACACTGTTAGTTTATAATTTAGAGTTGTTAACAACATATAGGTATACGAGATGTTGAAATAATAAGACATCCGTTATTATCACTGCATGATTCAGCAAATTTCAAGAAGAAATCAACAGATGAGTCAGTAAAAGACAATTATTAGTACTTGATTAGTTTAGGTGTCTTGAGACACAGGCTCGGAATGACATAGACAAATAAAGGTTTCAGTTTCGTTAGCAGGTGGGAGAAACTGCTATTATCATCAATTCATATCTTGGCAAAGAATTAAACTCTGTATACAAAATACCGGTCGAGTGTTAATAAAATTAGAACATACAATTTCACAAGAGGCGAGTGCCCAAATGTACCGTTGTTGTTAATCTTTCTAATTAAGCACCTTAACATTTCTTTCGCCTAAGGCAAAGTAAACGTACCGTGAATCATACACTCGCAACGCAATGTTTCTTTCATTCACAATTACACAGCAATAACTTGTATCTATTTACCTCTTGAAATTATAAAGACACTTTCTAGCTGAAGATATTTTATTCTAAACAACACTACTTACATAAATCTAGCTGGTTCTCACACTTTTTCTCACGGCAAATAAAAGTATGGGTAACTTAATTCTTAATATTTTACACGTTTTTAATTAATGAAAAGCAAACATACGTAACATTTGAAATCGCCATAGCCATAAATGCAACGTTGCCCCAGGCGAATCCGAGAAAGGCTTTTATCACGGAGTTATTTATTTATTTGGTCAACCTACTATCCCAACTTATAGAATTATAACAACATTAACAAGTGTAACAGTTATTTACAAGTTAACACTACATGCACTGATATTTTGATTATATGCTATTAAAATGTAAAAGTAAAAACAAATACCAAGAATCAGAATAATTTATCAAATTAACATTAACGAAATGTCAACTATGGAAGAGTTAGCTTCAAGTACCGTTCTTCTCAGGTGTGAGCCTAGCGGAGTTATGCTATTTCTGAGATATCTAGCAGGACCACAAAACCTTAAGTGACCCAGCAACTTTGGAGAGTCGATTTTTTGCGAATAACTTTATAAGAAAATATACCATCAGCCATGCTTCTGCGCAATGAAAGAGTATGCATTCTAAAATACTGCAGCCGTGAATTGTAGGTGGGTAACTGTTTGGGCTTGTTTTTCGCGAAAGCAAGGTACCATAGAAATCGTTTTAGTGTACACGTTCCAAACCTATTATTAGGTACAGCATAGTGCGGTCTCCGCGCACAGTCTACGAGGCTCCTTACTAGGCTATTGTACAACAAAACTTTAGCACGGCTATCGTGAAACTCTGGTATTTCGCAATACAAATCTAGCATTCTAGATTCTTTCATTATAATACTGTCTATATGTGGTACAAAAGTTAGCCTTTTATAAAACAGTACTCCTAAATCTCGAATTATTTCTTTTTCCTGTATAATTTGGTTGTCTATGACATAACGACAGCATATAATTTGATGTTTTCTGGTAAATTTTACATGGTGACATTTGTTGCCGTTTAATGTCATACTATTGTTGTGACCAAGGTGTGTGGTGAAAACCAAATGTTTCTGTATTACGTTTATTTAGGCGAAACTACTACACCATGAGTTGAGCTGTTCCTATCATACGCCGCGCTTCCGATTTTGACATTTCGACTCGTACGTCCTTCCAACGGCAGATGCAGCTGCCTCTACCTATACCATTGACAACGTGCCGCTCGTGTATATGAAGCCTAACCGCTTGACCCGGAGAATGAAGTATAGCAACATATATATTATAATAAGAAATTATTATATGTATGAGAGTGTGATATGAATGAGAATATGGTTATTAACTTTATATATATATATATATATATATATAAGCGTAGGTAATACCTATAGGTATTACGCTCGGGTGATGTTATAATTCTAATGGCTTAATAGACAATTGCGTAACAGGTGACCAGATGTTTCTTACATGACGTGCTCCATCTCATTGTTACACTTCAAAATAATCCTTGTCCTTATTCTCATGAAACAACGGTAGATATAACTATACATTTATTATAATCGATCCTAATTTGTACATAGTTTACTGGCAAGTACCTACGTACACGAAATTAATGAATGTAATAAAAAATAAAGTGCGTACCCGTGAGTCTCGCTAACGGTAAGATAATGCCAGTTGTTATTCGTTTTAGAATATGTAGAGCGTTCTAAATGAATTCATGATGAGAACATGTTTAAACGTACATAGTTCGGTTACGGTCATTTGTATCTTTGTTAAGGAAATAAACCATCTGATTCGAGTGTGTATTCGCTCACAGATCAACATTGGTAGGGTAGGGAAAAATTTAATAGTTTTAAGTTTTTATTGATAACAATAAAGTACAACAATTTTTTTTTTAATTATTTATAATTAAAAAAAAAATTGTTGACAAATAGGAGAAAAAATTATAATTAACTGTTTTGCCTTTATCTTTTGAGCAAAGTATAGGTACTAGTGTTAGATAGCCCATTTGTGGATTAAGGTTAGGACCTTAATCCACAAATGGGCTATCTGACACTGTCTAATAAGATTTTTTTAATTTGTAGGCACTGAGTTAGTTGTGGTCAAACAAATGTACTCTTAAGCTATATAATATATATTGTCTCATAAAAAAAATACGATACCGATTTGACGCGAGCGCATCCATCATCCTCCTGATGCTTGCTGACAGTCAAGTTTGTATCATTGCAACTGCACCTAACGTGAATATGAGAGGCCACATCGAAAGTAAAACCTTATATAAAATTAAATACTTTTCGTCGGTAAGCATCATCTGAGGACGGCTGCACGTGGCTATATTTTATTTTAAACTAGCTGCGCCCCGTGGTTTCACCCGCGTAATGGGTTCAGTAGTCTTTGCGTGAAAGAGTAACAAACATCCATACATCCTTACAAACTTTCACGTTTATAATATTAGTAGGACGTTATGTTTAAATGAATAAGGTTTTTACGATAACAAAAATTGGAAAAGTCGCACAGAAGTTTAAAAGACGGGAAGCTCGGACAAAATTGAAAGGTGCTTTTTTTCCATAAAATACAGTAGGTATACGTATATAAAATTTTCACAGGACAACGTCAGTCGGGTCAACTATTCTTAAATGAAAGACGAATCTTTCTACCTTCAAATAGAAAGATTTTTATTTTATTCTAATGCAGACATATTATATTCAATCCATTTAAAACAATATTTTGTTATTCTAATGCAAACATTTTAAAGCAAAATATTTGTATACTTATTGTGTTGAGCATAAAGCCACTGAATAAGTGAAACGTTTTGTTCACTGTCACTGTTTTTTTTTTACAAAAAATGATATCGTCATTTGTTTTGTTTATGTGTTGAGTGTACATTGAACTCCCGAGGTGCATTTAAAATTTTCTATTTTTAAAAAGTTAACGATGAAACTAACAAAATAGTTTGAAAGAAAAAAATGTAAAGCGATGTGATTAGACGTAAACGTGATGCAGTGTTTTAAAAAATATGTAAATAAGTAGATTTTGTTTTAAGTTACTCTAAAATAATAATAATAACTTGAGACACCTCACACACGGCCGTCTGATGACATTTCACTGAAATATCATTGATGAAAAACTTGCAAAACAATTTATTGTTGAGGAACGGGTGTTACGTCCCTCTAACAAAGGGAGCATCCTCCGACCAGGGTAGGTCACCATGCCTGGCGGACCGCGGCCCAACGGCTGATGTTAGGAAGTTGCATATAGTTGCGCGATGCAGGATTAGTATTTATTCCGTAAAATTCAGCTCGTCTACGCTAGATGATGTTGGAGTATGTTTTTACTCTATATGGAAGCCGCTACAATATAAGACTATTTTTTACTTTTTAATTTCTAAAATTCTTCGAGATTTTTCTACTATCTTTTGCTTCTGCACAAATCTACAAAACAACACTGATATCGCAAAGCGGTTTTTCACGAATTTGAACTTTATCTTGTTCTATAGGTAGTCATGTTGTGCTCTGTAAATAGCATAAGAATGATCCTTACTTACGCTGAGTTTTATCTTTGTAAATATTTGTATAAATAAATTTAAATTCTGACAAAGATTGTTATTATTTAGTTTGTTAATAAATGTTAACATAAGATCATAAGAGTTTGAAGTGTTAGGGTAACCTGAAATAGGACAAGGTACAAATCTATCACACTCCAAGTAATTATGTCTATTACTACTTACTATGAAGAATGTTGGAGTTCACGTCTTCTTTCAAATGTTACTAAGACATTACTTGCTACATTTTGTAAACGTGTATACCCACAACACCTATGAAACAAAAAACCGAACAAGTGCGGTTCTAAAAATACTCTTCCATACATCGATGTACCTACAACAAACTCGACTTTCCACGCAAAATATAACAACAAATTACGAAATTCGAATTTATTTCTTTGCTTTTGTTATCAGACCTTGCTTACAAAATTTCATATTTCTAGGTCAAAGGGAAGAACCCTATAGGTTTCGATTCACTTGTGAAATGTGTGTGAAATTTGAACAAATTTTAGACTTAAATCTTTTGATTGCGTTGACTTAGAAGCTTGATTTTTTTAGAAATAGACTAATCAAGGAACGTTCTTATGAAAATTTATGTAATGTACCTATCACACGATGTCATAAAATCTAGTAGCGCCAATAAGTAGCAAAATTTGGCAGCCGCATTCCCCATTCGAATTTTCCTTGCCATTTTTTAAATGTAAATCTAATGTAAACATGATTCATAACTTCTTTAGTTTTTAATTTTTTGTTCCTAAATTGGATTTATCCTGAATAGTACGTGATCACTGATTAGTTGATTACGAAGGAATCACGTTGAGTGTAAGTGCGTAATCACATAATTATTTTAATTTAATAGCTAGCTGATTCGGACATAATATCTATTGGACACACAGAATTTCAGGGCAACCGAACAAGTGGTCTTTATTCCTACGTGCCTTATCACCTCACAATGCATTAACCAGATAATTTACTTTCGCTTTGTAACTTTGTTTTACGTAGTACAGACACGTTGCCTATAGGAGAATCAGAGAAATCATACGTCTCGTCGATCAGTAGTTTCATCGTGCATCGTGCAATACACACAACGTTCAACTTTTGCTTACAATATAAATACTTATCATTACCCGCATTTATGAAAGCGTCATTATGTTATGTAGATGTGTGCATGCGTCCATCATTTACATATTGTTACGTCTGTCTCGCCGGGTGAAAATAAACAATCGACAGATCCGGCAGTAACATCTAATCACGCCGAATGGCTCACGGCTTAATGTCATGTCGCATTAGTGAATTGCTATTCTAATAACACACAGCTGGTTCTCGAGGTGGTCGCGGCCTTGTGCTGACGCAATCCCAAAGAAAGTGAAACTAAGAAACTACCAAATCGTAGTGTTATTGAATGAAAAGTCCGTCGATTGTTGCGGTGGTTTGTCAACAGTCCATCGGTCGGCAACTACTGCCACAACACGCTTTCTCGACTCTTACCACCATTGTAGATCAGATATAACTAGTTTTACTTAATTGGCCAAGAATTATTCAAAACCGTAAGCTAATATGTTTAGCGGAAACGGTTTTGTATGATGTATATACACTTTCCTTTTTAGAATAGCGATGTATTTGTGATTGCGAATTTCTCAACACTATTTTCATATAAAACACCGACACCTGTTTAATTTAATTTTGCTATGTGTGTCAACCACTTTAGGTATAAGATAAATAATAATCAAATAATAACATACAAGACAAAGTGAGTCTTTCTGAGATCTGTACGAACCAACAAACAAAATAGGTACTAACTGTGAAGTGAACCGAGGTATTGTTTCAACTTTTCTTCAATTAAATTCCCACCTACTCTTGCAGTTAAGCAATGCATTAAAAAAGTAAGTAGATATGCACATTGTGCAAGGTATTACTCACAGACTGTTGAGTTTGACGTTGTTCGCACGACAACTGCATGGGCTTTTGAATGCGTTCTGGAGGATATGAATAGCGCACGAAAGGATTCTAAGTATGGAGTAACCCACTTAAACGTAGGGCTTCCCCACGTTGTGCGTTATGCGGATCAGGTATATTTTAAATCTCAAATAAATCGCAAGATATGAGTCGCTCTCAGATTGCGGCCGGTACTTCTCATAGTAAGTTCCACCTTCTTGCTTTTCTCAAAACTTGACGTTTTGTTGCAAATATTATATATCGTTATATATAATATTTGCAACAAAACGTCAAGTGGAACACACACACACGATGGAAAGGAAATGAAAATTTAGTTACAAAATTTGTTTGAGATAATGAGTAATGACTTAGTGTCACCAAATATTATTAGTGATTATATCAGTATCACCGCTTGTTGATGACGTCAACATGAACTTTATTATCAACCTGATAAATGTTATCAATTTGCTTTCAACACCTTATTTAGCCAGTATTTTCTGAAACACACCAGATAATATAAACTATTCATGTGTAAAGCTAATTAATATAGTAAATAATTAAAAACTAGTTCTGCATAACCCTCAACAATGTGTCGGCTCATGAACTTAGAGGTAATTATTTTATCAAGTTTTTTTTTAATATGTAATAATTCATAAGAATTATTAAATTCTAGAACACTTACATAAATAGTCGTGATTTTTTATTTTACTTATGTCGGTTATTTTTTTTTGCTCAAAGACCAAACTTGTCAATAAAATTATTGTTTCCAATTTGAAATCGAGACTTCGGGTTGCAAAATTGATCAGTATAATCTCTAAATTCTTCATTTTACCACGATTCAATTTTCGTTGTAAAAATAACTTTTTCTAGTTGTGGTTCTTTGTTTCTTTAATTTGTATAAAGGTAAGTTTGAAGTAATTTAGCAATGGTTTATTACGCAACACCAAGCACAATGGTTGTAGAGGAAGACTGAGGTGGATTGTGGACGTTATGTCCGGGGAACGCACTCGACCGGAACGTAATTTTACGCTGGAGCGCACGGCGACATTATTGTGTTCCTTGAAAAATCCTCTATGCGTATGACTGTGATGTAATAAATTTTTCACTTTTGAGTTTGGTTCTCCGTGAATGTAGAAAACGTATTAGGTACTCTCTACCAACCCAACCTTTTATCAGCTGACATAGCAAATAATCAACAATCCAACTATAAGAGTCCTACCACAGATTACTTGTTTAACTAATTTTACACCTAGAAAGGTAGGTAAATATATAATTCAAAATCTATTTTATTATGAATGTAATGGAATCTTGCAACTTAATTTGATGGACCGATTTATTCGAAATTTTGCACACATGTATAAAGATATGAAAACAATACTGACTTCCTACTTTCTTAAATCTCTAAAACATTCCCTCATCACCGCGTCATATTAAGGAGGAAATGCTCCGATGCTCAGTTTTTATGGAGACCAGCGTTACCAAACTATTGGAATACACTGATTCAGTAATATATTCTAATGCACAAAAAAGAAAAAAAAATATGTGGTTAGTTCGCTCCAGATGTTGTAATACAGTGAGTAGCCAATCGTGATCGAGTTAATATAATGGATCTCGTCATAATTATGACTACTAACTTAATCTTCCACTTTTTTATTCTTCCGTGGTCTTTCTCCATTGTAAAAAAAAATGTCGCATTGATAGTAAAAACACTAAAGACGAATCTACAACCACCAAACGCAAACCACCACATTTGCACCATCACATGTGTCATTGACCTCTGATGGTGCAAATGCATATAGGTTTTATTAACATCAGGTAGCTAACTAGCTAATGTGTCTGCTACCCACTGAGTTATTATTACTAGCGTATAGAGTAGACACCGCAAAGAAAAAGTTTGTAACGCGAACTGCGGTCCATGGACTGCAGTGATATCAGTCGGAGTTTACGCTCAGCAGCGCTCGAACGTATTTCACCTACTTTTAGTTATCCAAAAAAATGCTTAATTGTGTTTATAAAACGTGTACAAGTCATTCAAGAGCGAAAAAACATAATTGTGGTGTGACATTTCATCAGTAAGTGAACAAACTTTTACTAAAGCCAACACAAAATAATAAATTAAAGTCATAATTTTGGTTTATCAGCTCCGCTATTTTCTAAGCACATCATAGATCAACAAAAAAAATACACACAGACCTGACACCGGGTTTGTACCTACCTAGGGCACCTGTAACAAGTTAACACAGGGATAGTAGCGGTTTCTTTCGTATTTGAAAGAATAATGTTTTTTTTTTCTGCAATTAATCTTTGTTTTAAAAAGAAGTTAATCAAACGAAAAAAAAATATACCCAGTACTAACTTGGTATGTTTTCTTTTTCATTTGATTTCCTTTCGTATAACTGAACCGCTTTTTTTAGATTTCTGCGAATCAGTCACGGAAACGAAAAGTTTCATTATTTTTTTCTAAATAAAGTGATACATACGTTTAGAGCATTTCAAAGATGATGATTTAATTATATTTTACAAAAGCAGGGTGATTGTATCTCAAGAAATGTGCAATTCCCTACAACAAGATAGTTTCGTCACTCGTAAAGTCATCATTGTTAGAACCAGTTTCTGAATCAGACTCTCCGCGTTAAATAATGTTAAAAACAATATTCAAAGAAACCACGGCATGAAGATAACTCGCTGTGAATTTCAAGAAAATTCAATCAAAAAACAATAATATTTGAAGAAAAAATGTGTATTCAATTCACATGTTGAACATGAACTAATGTGAAACACTTTGGATTAGTTAATAGTAAAGATTTGTTTACTTGACTTAGCATGCGTGCACGCCCTTACTAGCCCAGTCAACTTAGGTGTTTTATGATCAAAAATTTACATTTCAATTACTATGCATTTTTATTTTTTGGATAAATAGTAAAAAAATGCGCTAATTAAGAATTTCGATACCCGCAGTCAGGACAAGTGGGGCGTAATTTTTTTTTAACAATTTAGTGGAAAAAGAACACTTTTTATACATTTCGTGTGATATCTCGTTTCCAGTACGTTTTTCGCCATATATGCCAAAAGAGTTTTTGTTCTCCATTAAATTACCTACATAATGAGACCTGTTCGAAGTCACTAAATGCTTTTGTTTAACAGCGAATGAAGGTCAAAGTTAATAAAGAGCGTTTTTTCAACATTTAATAACTTTGAAAGGAACGTAGGTAGAAGTCTGAAACTTTCTGAAATTATAGCTTGTGATGATACTAAAAAGTGCTATAAATTTCAGCTAGATCGGTTTTAAACGTTTTAAATTATTAACGATAATTTTATTTTTTTAGCGTTAATTGCAAAATGCGCCATTTTTTTTCTAAACTACTAAAACTAGTCTGAGCAGCTTAGGAAATTCAAAGAACTATTTAAGTTAGAAGAGAAGTTTTAATACGTTGCGTAAATAAAGGTATACCTCAAAATATCGTTATAAAAACGGTTAAAATGGATATTTCTTATAAATTCCAACGGGCTCATAAACTTAAAAGGTTTTTTGAATTTATAAGCTGCTCCGGCTACTTTTAGTAGTTTCAGCGCATTTTTTTACAATTTATTCAAAAATAAAACTGCGTGGTAATCCAAAACTTAGGTATTTTAGTTCCTTGACTGGGCTATACATTGAATCATACGATTCATCTAATTCGAACTATCCTACTAATATTATAAACGTGAAAGTTTGTGAGTATGTATGGATGGATGTTTGTTTGTTATTCTTTCACGCAAAAACCACTGAACCGATTGCGATGAAACTTGGTACGTAATTAGCTGGTGACCTGGATTAACGCATAGGCTACTTTTTATCCCGATATTCCCACAGGATCGGGACTTACGCGGGTGAAACGGCGGGGCGCTGCTAGTAATTCATAAATTTACAACAACTCGTTTTAAACACGAAGCCTAAGTCAGCAAAGATAATTTTTCTAACCGCCAGAAACTTACCAAACTTATAGTGTTTAAAGGAAAATAAACTCGATGTTACGAGGGTGGATTGAAAAGTTCTCGGCCTAGTCAAGAAAACGAAGTATAATTCATGGACAATTATTTTTATTTTTCGACGTAATCTCCATCTAACTCCATGCATTTCTTCCAACTGTTTTCTAAAATTTCTATACCGGTTTTAAAATAAGATTCCTCAAGCTCATCAAAATATTGAGTTACTACTGTTTCGACCTCTTCATTTGTTGAAAATCTCTGGCCACTGAGGTGTTTTTTTAGGTTTGGAAACAGGTGAAAGTCCGAGGGGGCTAAATCAGGTGAATAAGCTGGGTGGGGCAGCAATTCAAAACCACAATCGCGAATTTGAGCCATGGTTTCAACAGACGTGTGAACGCGGGCGTTATCCTGATGAAACAACACTTTTTTTCTCAGTAATCCTGGGCGTTTTTCTTTAATTTCTTCACGTAAACTCCGTAAAAGGGTGCAGTAGTACGCTGAATTAATGGTGTCGCCTTTTGGAAGGTACTCGACCATGATGACGCCCTTCGCATCCCAGAAAACTGACGCCATCACCTTTCCAGCCGACAAAATTGCTTTTGCTTTTTTTGGGGTCGGCTCATCAGTTTGTTTTCCATTGTTTAGACTGTTGTTTTGACTCTGGAGTGTAGTAGTGGACCCAGGTTTAATCCATTGTAACAAATCTATTTACAAAATCCTGTCGGTCAGCCTCAAACATTTCCAAACAGTCGCCAGAAAGCGTGAGTCGAATTCGCTTTTGCTGGACTGAAAGCAACCTCGGGACCCACCTATCAGAAACCTTGGAAAATCCAAGTTCGTGGACAATGATGTTTTGAGTTCGGTCATATGAGATGCCCATAGTGTCAGCAATATTCCTGATAGTCAATCTGCGGTTTTCCAATATGAGATCACACACTTTGCCGATGTTTTCTCCAGTCGTAGACGTCGACGGCCAGCGGGAGCGAGGGGCATCTTGGATGCTCTCTCGACCGCGTTTAAATTCAGCAACCCATTTTTTTACAGAACTATACGACGGTGCAGATTCCCCTAATGTTGATTTCATAGATTTCATATATATATATATATCACACAAATATTTGATTACCGCGCGGTGTTCAGCTTTATCCATTTTCCAATAACGTTGCGTTCCCCCTCACATTACTCGCTCTCACACAAAAACTACAAAATCTACAGATAAAAAATTCAACACTATGACAGCCAAAGAACAAATGAATTCAAAGAGGTTGGTATCATATAGGAGTACCTTCAATATTTATATATCAGGCCGAGAACTTTTCAATCCACCCTTATCACCAAAATTAAAAAAAAAAAAACACGTCAAGTAAATTGGGTAGGCAGTAATCAAGAGAAAAAGATATATGTATCACATGTACAGTTTTCGTTTTATATTTGACACCTTAACCTACTCCCCGCGCACCCCGCAGTGTTCGTTAGGCGCACAAGTACTATTCGTGTTGTCTACTCTATCCGCTAGTAATATCAACTCAGTGCTGCTACCACAATAATATTAAAAAAGTGATGTTAACAAAAGTACTATTTAATTTCCAGACGGGCGGTGCAGACAGTGCCAGTGGCGGGTCGGGTGGTTCGGGCATGGAGTGTATTCAACTACGCTCACCTCCAGGACCCTTCCATTACCTCATTTCGGAGCAGGCTAAGTCCCTCGTCGCTCTACAGGTCAGTAACAACAAACTTGAAGAGTATTGTGACAGTCATATCACGAATTATATTTACATCCCAATATTAAAGCAGTATACCATTTTACATACTTTCAAAAATGTGTCATAAGAAACGAAATAAAAAAGTTAAATTTCATGTTGGAATTTATGCAACTCCTGCTAAATATAATATAGGCGTCCTACTAGAACAAGTCAATTTAGCTTTTATGTAGTCGGGTTTTTAAATTTTTCCACCTTCTTTTTTCTTTTTATTGATTGCTGTAGTCTAGGGAACTCAATCTTGATTATCATACACGATATGCCGCTCTACACTTTTAGATGTTACGGATGTCGCAGTTCAGGTTATGTTTATTTTTTTACTAATGTGCAATATTCCAAAATCCGATTTCTATTTATCACCGATAGACGTAGTTAAGAATTTCTGTATATTATAGCATATACTGCAAAATGTAAATGTTAGACAGAACAAAAAGGAAAATCTACGTACACCTTTTCTATTAAGTTACGTAACTCATTAGATGTTCGTACTGAACAGGAACTTCAGAATGAAGTCGGAGCTTTGCTCGAGTTTCGCGACCTCGTCATCGAGACATTCCCGAACCTTCGCTCGAAGATGGCGCCATCCACGCCCGCGAGCGGCACACGCCGCGACTGGGAGCCCGGCGTACGCGTGCGCCGCAAGCTGGCGGCCGGTGGGGGCGACGCCGCTCGCGCTAAGCCGCAGCCCTCGGTTCAAGACTCCGGGTTCAGCACTGAGACATCTTGCGGCAAGGTAAGAGACAATTACTTTTATAAAGCTTATTTTATGTCCTCTAACAAGGCGGTACTTAAAACTTGTACGAGTAGTCACCTAACAAAATCTACTTTACATTCAAGGACGCGCATTCTTCCTCGGCTTCTGCATCCGCTTCGGCATCCCGGTCGCGTCCACTCGAGGACGAGCTATGGGCGCTACTGGACGTCATCCAACGAAAGGGTGTACGACTTCGCGACGAAGCGGAACAATTGCGCGGAGAACTTGACGATAGACAGCCTGTCGACACTGTTGAGGAATCATTCGCAAGAGCACTTTCTAGTGGCACTTGCAATGAATGTGCTGACATATCTCGGATTCGGGCGGAACGCGACGCGTTACTCATCCGCGCGGCAGCATTGGAGGCTGCGGCGGCGACGGCCGCGAGCTCGCCGGGGCCGCCGCCCCCCGCCACGCCCCTGGGCCGCCTCGACTCGGCGCTCGACACCCCTTCCCGACCCCCCCGCGTCGCCACGCCAGATTCCAAGAAGTTCGCGGCGATTCTCCTCGAGAGCAATCCTGTCGAACTTCAGAGGCAACTACTCAGCTCCACCGTACAGAATCAGGTATGTTAAAACGATTTACTAACCAGGTAAATGCATAGTAGTTGAATCCTTAAGCGTGATTCTTTTGACTGGTATGAATAAAATTATGGAATTGATAACAATTTTATGTCAGTATATGTCTATCGGCTACTATATTGAAACCGCTTACCATATTAATCGAATTTAAAGCTTATCAGTAAAACCATTGGTTATTTGAAAATTAACTTTTTGCGTGCCAATTTTCGGAAGTTTTATATTTTTAGGTCATTAGAAATCTGTTGCATTAACAAAAAATATAAAAACAGTTAGTTGTTAATTGCAGAACGGGTGAGGTAACGAAGTACGTGCTAGTCATTCTTCAGAACTGTCATTGCACTAACGAGTGGATGGTGTGACGTAACCACAAAGATTTCGGCAGAATTACGCCGAATTGTGCGGCTAATGGAGTGTGGCGCGACGGTCGACCACTGCCATTAAACTTTACAATATCTACTTACTTAATTTTTTAACCTGTGTATAATGCCATTACCATCTCTGTCTGTAGTAACGTATTACAACATATCTTAGCATTTTTCTTAACTTAAGTTTGCATCACGTAGGCATACAGTAATCAATTTCAGATGGACGCTTGAATCATGAACAATTAGCTACAGTTAAATTTCTACAACGCATTTATGAATGCAGTCATTTACCCATCGAAATATTTTACAAGAAGCCCGTTAAATTACTTATGCGTAAGTGGTACGTGTATAAAGAATTTTTAAATATTTAATAAGTAAAACAAAATATTTGTAAATGCGTTTAAATTTTTTTATAAGCTTTTGTTCAAATGTTATATTGTAAATAATAAAATTATTCTGCCTAGTCTTAAAAGTATTAGCATATTATATGTACATTATATCCTTAGCCATTACGCTACGTTTTGCGCCATTATCCTTGCATTTCCCTTCTATTATTTGCCATTATGGAATGACTTGCCTTTTAATATGAAATATATTATCACCTCTACCAAACGGAAGCTTACGCATAATATTATGTTCGTAAAAGTAGTAAATACGCTTACATATTATAATTTCCTCAGTAGCCCATTTCAGTATGCATTCAATAATAATTTCATCTCTGTTATGTACGTATACACGTGACTAGAGGCACGCCGAAATTCGTTTCATGGCACGAGAATGTGTGCTTTTATTGATTACCTACTTGGTGTCCCAAAAATTAAACTATCCTCCGACTAAGAAAAAAAAGCAAGCTACGAAGTGTTAAAATTGTCTTAGTCATTTCCGCTGCGCTTGTGCTGTCTGTGTATATGAGTTAATTTGATCGATATATTCATAATTATATTTTTTTTTCGATTTCCATTCCAAGAAAGTAAAAACAAGCAAAACCTGACTGATTTTAAATTTTCATCGCAACTGTAACATAAAGGGTCCCCGTTTGTAAAAACATTTTAAAAACAATTTTTTTTGAGAACTCCCCATAATGTAGTAAATTTTGTAAACCATAGCAAATAAGTCATGCAATATTTCATTATTCACGTGGTAGGAAAATTGTTTTAAAACACATTTTAGGTATTGGCTTTAAAAAGCGGGAATGTCTCTCAATAGGACTTGTGACTTTGGGATAGTCGATAATCCTCAAGATTTGTCTTCGTTCAGAGTAAAAAGACTGTCGTTGGTTCTTGTCCAGTATCCAAATGTTCTTGTTTTTCAAAGTGTCTAAACCTGTGCACGTAAACTGTAGTATGAATATTCGGGGTCATCCCAATTTTTTTAAATTAATCTATTCTAGAAGTGTTAACCGGAATAGAGGTAGAATTTGGCCACAGACATCATATTAATTAAGGATATACGGTTTAACTCAGGTGTACATTTTGGGGTGCCCGACTAGTTTCGGACCCGACGGGGGTACTTTATCAAGGGGCAAGGCGTGCTAACTGATGGACTTAGTCTTGATCGTGAACTCTCGTACTAATATCGTGTGGTGACATTTGTGCCAGAAAAAAAAATCGGTGTAGTAAG